>OU342442.1:2220000-2782500 GCA_910589575.2 Carcina quercana
CGTGGAAAATTTCTTCTTCAGTGGGATTGACGACCTAGTAAAGGTCGCCGGGAGCCGCTAGATTGTAAGTGTATCAAAGCCGGACCACACGCATAGTCGACAGGAAGCCACATGGCTCAATCTATCAATAAAGACAATGTATGACTCATAAATACATAACCGTAAGCCACATATGCAAGACAGTGATAGCACTTCATCTGTTTTCACTGCGGAAGTATGAAAGGTGTAATGCAATGCTGCCGGGAGTAAAATACGAGTAACGTAGCGACAAAAGTATTGAATTTGTTTTAAAAAATTCTTGTGGGACAAAACATTCTAATCTTTATTACGATCTGAATTTACCCAGACGAAAGCTTGTTGATAAAATATTGTGTTGATAAGGGAAGCTTTGTAATCTATGTTGAGAATAGCTGTGTATTTAATACAAATTTAATTTGTAACCACCATTCCATTCCATTGGTGTTTGGAATGAATGAGTGATGGAATATTACGCTCTGTTTTTAGGTATGCTAAATTTAAATTCCGAACACTAACCGTTTTGTATGATTCACAAGAGTACATTATACAAAACGATCATAATTAAGCAGATACACATCTCTACAAAAAAGAGCTTAGAGATAAAATGCATTGTTAACTCAATTCTAGCTAGAAAGCCTTTGTTTATAGACAGATGTTTTACACATTATGATATGGTATTTCTTGCTCCAGTTACATTAAACATTCAAAGTTTTGCTTTACTTCAACAACATTGTATAAAATAGCAGTTTCGCATATTTAAACATAAAAACACGGAAATTACAGTGAGTTAACAATAGAAGTGCCGCGTGCAAACCTCAATGCCGTTGAATTCATATTAATAAAACATTAAAAGAGCGAAGCTTGCAAAATTAATTAAAATATATGTGTCAGGATTTAAATATTAGACTCATTTAATTAGATTCCAAATAAGCAATATTGATCCATATGGATATTTAACTGACATAATTGAGTGCATAAGTCCACCATTGGACACGATGTTTTGCCAAAATCACCACGCTTGTCCAGCGGATTGAGTAAGATGTTATTATGTTACTTGGGTAGACGTTGCCCATAGCCTGAATTTTTTCTCTAAGTCGCCTTTTCGTCACACGCGGGTTAATTCTGTTTGACAGCTAAGAGAATCTATTATATTAAACTCTTTATGTGACAGTTTAAATTTGAACGACAGCCAAAATCTCGAAAAACAGATGGACTATTCAATTACAAAATATTTATTTATTTCAGATAGTATATGAAATGTTAATAGTAATTTTCAAATAAAATAAACAAATGAACAGTACTAAAAGAAATATACAGTACAAATGTAAATACCTGTAAGCCATATCTATTGGCGGGCATCGGATTTCTACGTCTAGCAACAACATTATAAACTTTTTGTGATACATAGCTGCAGGTGCAGCCACGGGCGACGTGTTGTGATAGCAAACGTTCAATGTATATAAAACATTACAATATAAACACTGGAACTATATTCGGTTTATAGTTGGGCGTGGCGCGGTGCTTTTAATTTTTTACGGCCGCTTGCCTCGTTGCCCTGGATATTGTTTTTGGTCATTTCGAGTTATGAAGACGTGTTTTATATATATTCATAGTTTTTATAAACAATTAAATCTACTTTTGAACAGAAATGGGGCCACTTCAATATTAGTTTTAAACAAGAATTATACTAATATTATATACTCATACAGGTAAATGCGAAAGCCGTTGGTCGTGTGGTCAACCCGCGACTGTCGTAAAAGGCGACTAAAGTTAAAATATTCATTATAGATGTTAATAGTAAATGAATAGACGGTACAATTAGTTTTAAGCAATGCGTTCGCTCACATCCGGTACATATTCTGTTTGTTTACTTTACACTTTGAAGCTCGGAAGAGCGTCTCTTGTTGTAAGTTAATGACCCGAGGTCAATGACCCACGTATATATGATCCTCATCGTGATAAAGTGCTCTCCGACATTTCTTTACTCAAAAACTTTTATATTTTTGTTTCGTATATTATTTTATTATTCAAACAATATGTATTGGTTTTGTTACCAGACAAAAAATAATGATAGTTTTTATGTCTGGTAACTTTAGCAGGAGGACTTTAGCATTTATCCCATAGGAACTACTCGTTCGAGCAGGATAAAAGTAGTATATGTCTTTCCTTGGCTTTTCAGCAATCTCTCTACAAACTTTGTTAGGTCGTGAACGGGTTATAAAGCTATTTTTGAGAAAATCGAAAAAACAAAATATACCTAGATAATATATACAGAAAGGGTAAAAATTTTAGGTGATGAATGATGTAGACTTTTAGGGCCGTTGAATACGGTTTCTTAGTTTTTTTTGAACGCTTTAATTACTGTATGGACAAACCGTCGAACGCCGCTTTGTTTTATATAGATTTAGTTGAGCTATACCGTAATTCCGTGTGGTCACGGCTTTAGATTAGGACCACCCCATGTCATCCCAGTGCTGTCGTAAAACACCACAATACCACTAATTTACTACACCAATGATCGCAAATCGGTTCAGTAACTGACGACTGACGTAAACAGTATAAAGCCAGTAACTGATTTCTACACTGACGTCAGATACTAAATCAATGTAAACTTAGCCTAAGTACTGACTTGAAATCAGTTTACAAGTTGGCAGTACTGGATCAGTCTAATTTCACCTTTAAAATCATACACATACGATACTTGATGCAGTTGAGTGATATAAGAATATGAAGGCCTACTCTCCTACAGAGTGTATGGGCCGTAGTCCACCACGCGTGCCCAGTGCGGATTGGTAGACTTCACACACGTCTTTGAATTTCTTCTCAGGAGTGTGCAGGTTTCCTCACTATGTTTTCCTTCACCGAAATCCTAAACTAACTGCGTATAAATAAATGATGATATACCACGGACAACACGAAACCTAAAATAAAACATATTTATCAACTATATCAGCTATATCACACTTTAAATTCTTCACCCCAAATAAATCTGATTTCTTATCTTCTCGACTCTAAATTGCATATTTGGGGATCATAAATTTAGGAAAACAACTGATTTAATAAAAAAATTAATGATATAATAATAAATAAAATTTAAAACTTAAAAATTGAAAAGCTAATCTATAAAACCGGATCGACTATCCGGCTCAAATGTACCCATGACGCTGGCAGCGTTGCCCCGCTGAATGGCCAGGGAGATACGTTGAGTTGATACCACTCGGAGCAGGGTTCGCAACCCTTTTCCCTTAGACGGCGGCAGAATACTTTTAAAAAAGCTTTCGCTTCTGAGCATCAAGGACCAGCCGTCTCCACCGCAAAAGGCACTGATTTAATTATAATATAAATTAATCTTCATTTTAATATAACCTAATTGTATTGTGGAAACGAATAAGATAGCACGCGATTTGATGATCTAATAACGTGATTAAATAATGTAATAAACTTTTTAATTAACTAATGGCTAGAATAATTTTAATAACATGAAATTAAAGGTTATTCAAGTTATAAATTGATGGATATTTTTACGTAGCAATACACACAAAAAAAATGATGCAAACAAAAAATGATCAAAATTCTTGGTATTTCGAAATACCAGTTTTTGTGTTTTAATAAGCCTTGTGACATTTATAATTATTTATGATTATAACTGGTGCATAAAACGAATTTTTATTGTGTTTTATAATAATAAAAAAACATAAGGTACAATTCGAGTAATGGAATGAATTTTTTATTAGCAACCGATTTACATGGACACATTTTAGTTACTTTCACTTGTATTCATTCATATGAACGTCAGAGTCTATAAAGCTCCGAAAAGTACATTTCCGATTAAACAAATAGTTTTCAACCGACTTCAAAAAAGGAGAAGGTTCTCAATTTGACTGTATTTTTTTATGTTTCTTACCTCATAACTTTCGACTGGGTGAACCGATTTTGATGATTCTTTTTTCAACCGACTTCAAAAAAGGCGTATGTTTTTTGTATGTGTGTTACGTGATTACTCCGCCAATAGTGAACCGATTTTGATAATTATTTTTATTTGGTAGAGCATACTTCAGAGGGGTCCCATATAAATTTTATCGAAATTGATTGATCGCTCTTTGAGAAAATCAACAAAAACCAAATTTTTGAGGCAATTCAAGTCGTTTTTTAGTTCTTTTAGAACGCGTTAATTATTATTTGAAAGCTGGTGCTTCCCGTATGGTCCCATTTCAATCCTTTTAAGGCAGTTGAACTCGGTTCCAGTTCTTTTTGAAGGCGTTAATTTTTCCGTTGGCATAATTTGTAAAGTCCACACCACACAGACGAAGTCGCCGGCAAAAGCTAGTATTTAATAGTACCACAGAAGATTTGCATCGCAGATACATTTAAATAAATTGAGACTCTTACTACAACATGATAAGGTGCAATTCAGCTCGCAAGGTGCTTGCGAGCCTAAAATATGCACCGTCTCTTTCTAACGTGTTACTTACTCGTATCTCTAAAATCACCCGAGGTTGCTGCGTAGACTCCGGGTCAGCAATCTAGGTGGTGATTTAGCATAATCACCACACGTGGCGATCCGTGGTACATGTTTTTGTCGCTTGTAATCCCATTGTATGAAATCCACTCGAACTTTGTATTTGAAATTCGAATTGGATATGTATAGATGTTTATAGGCATGAAAATAAAAAATCCATTTGGAGATATTTTGATTTTACATCATATTTTCTCATTTACTTTTCGAATTAGAGGTTATGTTATAATTTCTTAAAAAAAACACAATGACATTCATTTTACTAAACATTCATACATTTCGTAATGTAACAGATTTCTAAATACTCAAAACCACTAAGCAAGGAACTTATAACTTGCAAAATAGGATTGACATTGATAGTTGACACTTATTTTGACATACTAACACCGTATTCATTTCATGGTTTTTATTATTTTCAATCAAACTAACACGTGGGTGGTTCGCTTCATAGTATGAACTTATGACGTCATAAGTTCACGCGGTATCGTAATCAAGGTAGATCTAAAAGCAATTAATAAATATTATTTTTATGGATCTTAGAAGCAAAATATTTAAAAAAGTTTCTTATATTTGTGTTTCCATCCAAAATATGTCATAATATAACCGCGAAAATTTTTTTGCGCATACTCAATAGTCCTATTTTAAGCCGAAACAACAAATCGGAATGATTACGTAAACAATTTGTTTTTACTGTATGTAATTTAATATTTAATCTACAAGTGTATAATGACTTCTGACGAAACCGCGGTAATTGCTATAATATTATTTTATTATTAACTATTTTTAAAGTGGAAAACCCAATTTATTGACGTCATTAGGAATTCAAGAGACCAATTAGCACATTCGAAAAAATAAATAATTTATAGACGCTAAAGCGATAAACCAATAGATCGGGGGACATTTTGAGGACGAAATATATTATATATATTAAACGTGGGCGGACGTACTGATTTATATCACGTATCAGCACCAACATCGAATTTTCAAATGTTATTTTTGATGATGACATCGGCCGTAGAACGAGTGGCTTTTTATTTCGACAAATATAAATTAAAGAAGGTTATTAGTTATTTCACTTGTGGTTATAGGGGGCCGTTCACGTATTACGTAAGCAGATTCACTACAATTATTTATCCCCCCTTCCCCATTGTCAGCAAAAGTAATCAAAGCTATTACTCCCTCCCCCTGTGCTTACGTAAACATTGGTATACATGCATTTTTCTTTTAATGTATTCTGTGTTAACAATAAATTGACGGAAATAATTTAGACAAGTGACATTCATACATTGTTTTGTCTTATAAAACCCGGTAGGGCACAGCAATTAAGCAGGTAGAGTTTGTCTGTGTTACAATAATATTGCGTTTATGAGAAGAAAAAAACAATATCACTCACATTAAAAGACATTTAAAGTAGCTCAGCGAGCTATGAAAAGGGCTACGCTCGGAGTCTCACTGATGGATCGTATTCGAGACGAAGGGATCCGTCAGATAACCAAAGTGACCGACATAGCTCATCGTATCAGCAAGCTGAAGTGGCAGTGGGCTGGTTATATTTGCCGAAGGACCAAAAACCGCTGGAGCAGACAATTCCTCCAGTGGAGACCACGTTTAGGCAAACATAGCGTAGGACGTCCCCCGGCTAGGTGGAAAGAGCGAACTCTGGGAGAGGTATATTTCCAGCAGTGGACTCCCGCAAGCTGTACATGATGTTGATGATGAAACGAAGTCCAATTTCTGGAGGAAAGCAACTATTATTTGTAAAGCTCACCCGGTGATGAGACCTTGTTGGGCCGCTCTTCAGTCTTGGTTTCGTCTTGGAAGCGCACCGTCATCTTCTTCTTGGCGCGAAGCTTGTCGTCTTCCGGCGTGAGGATTGAGACCCTCTTCTTTGGACGCTCCTCTTCCATCTTCACGTCAGAAGTGGAAGACGCCACGGCAGATAGCCCTGTTATGCAAGGATACAGTCATGACAATCCCTAACGAAAATTTGTTTGAGCAAATTTAAACAAAAACCAAGCTAGAACGGATTGCCGACGGGGAGTAAGAGTTCTCGAGGGGCGAAGGGAAACATGAGGGCCGTTCCTCTACTAGATGAACCGAAAAGTTAAGGTAGGTGACATTTTCCGTGTCCACCTGTCTAGTAACCATCATTTTATCTTAGTATGCCGCCAAATAGCAGTGTTAATAGCACTGCTCTATCATGGTATGAAAGGTATCACAACCAGAACCTCATTATCTTGAAGCTTCTGGGTGCGTCGGTCATCAATCGGTAGACGAATGAAGGTCACCGAAATAGCTCGACGAGTCAGGGAGCTGACGTGACAATGGGCAGGCCACATTGCTTAAAGAACAGCTAACCGTCCGTCCCGCTACTAGATGGACCGAAGCCTAGTATAGGCCGCGGGCTGATGATGATGAGACCAAAATTCCACTACGATTAGTGATGGCCTCTAATATTTGTAGGAAACAGGAAGGGAAACAGTTGTGAGCTTTTGTATTACACTCACCATGTTCCTGCTCGGTCTGTATGCTTGCACCGACCCTCTCCCCCCGTGCTGCGTGCCTCGCCTCCTCCATCTCCCTGGCCGCCGCCGCCAGGATGTTGTTGACGGCCGTGTGAGTGGTGGGGTTGTCGTCGCGACGTCTGCGACGGATCTCCTCGGCTCGCATCATCGTCTGCTGGTACATGTGGATCTACGGATTGTACGGTTACTTTACTCAACAAAATGCTTTTTTGACTTCTTTTTAACCGACTTCAAAAAGAAGGAGGTTCTCAATTGGACGGATATGTTTTTTTAAAATGTTTGTTACCTCAGAACATTTTAATGGGTGAACCGATTTGGATAATTCTTTTTTTAAAGGTGGTGCTTCCCGTGTGGTCCCATTTCAAGTTGGTCCAGTTCTGACAATGGCATCCATGAGAAAACGATATATGTAAATCTTAAATTTGCCTACACTTTTACGGCAATTGAAGTCGGTTTCCAGTTTCTTTGAAGTGTGAAGAGACTTGTGAAGCGCCTCTTTATAATGATTTTTGGATAATACTGAGGTCGATACTAGGTTTGATTTGTTGTAAGGTACTCATTGTTTATAGCTAGCTATCCACCATGGATAAAAAGGAGTAAAAAGATTCATGAGCAAAACCTTTGTTTCTAAAGTTGTAGAAGTAAAAAAAATACAGATTATGAACCACTAAGAAATTTCCGCGTATAAATCTTATGCTTTAGATCAACTTTAGATTATGAATTAATAAATTAGTACAATTCGTTTGAGTTTTTGGTCTAGTTTTTTTTTTTTTTTTAATTATAGAGCCTGCATGTTTCAAAGGTCATAGTGTGTCACAATCTCCCAAACTAGGAAATATCCTGTTTCTTGGGAGAAAGTGTTCCTCCGTTTACAACTATACTAGTTACAAGATAAATTTGACAAAACATGTTTTAAAAGTACATTGGAACTATCGCCGGGGACGTTATTAAACAACACGAAATTACATGATAAATATTGAATAGAGATAACTTTGCGTTGTAAAAATAAAAAAATCGTAATAAATACATACTTATGGAGCTGATAAGTTTATTTTTCAACATATTTAATTTCACTATCTAGGTTTCGAGAATGAATGGAAAATTTTTAACGAAATTAATAGCACAGTGGAATTGTACATTTAAATACACAAAACCATGTCTTTGAGTGGCGACCACGTACCGGGAAACGTTTACCGAGCCGTCCCGCTACTAGATGGGCCGACGATCTAGGTCGCGGGGGAGTCGCTGGATGCAATTGACTCGGGACCGGTCAATGTGGCGTACCATGGAGTATACCATGGCCTATGTCCAGCAATGGACGTTTTCTGGCTGATGATGATGAATCATGTACCACACATGAGTCTATCATTTCTATTGATTTCGTCCATGTGGATTTCGGAAAGTATCTAATGGGAACTGCATGCTCGATTGGGATTAAAATAGCCTATGTCTTTTTCCAGCCCTTTAACTAACTCTGTACAAAAATCAAGTCATTCTGATGCTCCGTTACGGCGGGAAGAATGAACAAACAAACTCGATCTCGCATTTATAATATTGGTATGGATTTTATGTATTACGTGGTTTTTTTTTCTAATCTTATCTAGAATAAAATATGGCAAAAAACGAGGCATATAGAATATAGAAAATATTCATAGATTTAACAGGTAGAGAAAAAAATTCTAACAGCTTTATAAATTCTGTCCTGGTACACTGGAATACAAAAACATGTATTCACTGTAGTACCATGTCAGACTCACCCTTACTTGTTCCTGTCCAGTATTTTGAAGGAAACGTCGATTAAAAATGAATGTGACATGGTTCAAAAGTGGATACATATTTTTGTACTCGAGTGTACCACTGTCAGAACGAGACCAAATTTCCACCAGCACCAGCTATCAAATAAAAATATAATCATCAAACTCGAAAGCTTCAAACCAAACATTTTCAAAACAACATACCCGACGAATTGCCCTTGCATAATTTAAATGTATAAACCTTAGCGAGAATGTTTTTGACGGCGGATTTATTTATTTTTGTATAATTTAATTTATTTAAGTTTGAAATAATCTGTTCACTGTTATTTCTCCAAAACTGAAAAAAAAGAGAACATCCTCCTTTTTTTGAAGTCGGTTGAAAATTAAGAATGGATGGATATAGACGGGAATTTCTTAAGCTGTAAAAAGATTAACTCAATCCTGTTCAACCTACGTCTTCCAAAAATATAGATAAGATTGCAGTACAAACTCAAGTGAGTAAAAAAATAACATTTTAACAGCAACGTTAGACTAAACATGACGTCATTGGTGTTTATTTAATGATAAAAATCTAGCTTATTTATCAACCGGCCGACCATTACTCATTTGTATGCAAGTTTATTTAAATTATTAAGATAATATTTTTTATTAACAAGTAAATGTGTTAAAAAAGAACTGGAAACCGACTTCAATTGCCCTAAAAGTCTGCTTTTACTAAGCCAAATTTAAGATTTATATCGTTTTTTCATTTTAAAGAAAAGTTAAAAAAACTACATGAGAGTTTCTTATCTTTCTACATGAAACTAGATGAAATTATTAACCTCAGAACACAAATTACAATGTATTTCTCTGAGGGTTATTATGTAAAATATATATTTTGGGAATGTACTCATCTTTTTATTTGATACCAAAAACGATATTTTAATATTTGATTACATATATAAAAAATTACACTTTATGTCCCCTACAAGCTACCATTTGGGACTTTATGTGACATCATATAGCCTATAATCCGCGGACAAACACGACGCTTCCAACTATACCTTATTTGTCAATCAAACGATGGGCGCTACATGAGATTTTAAATTTATGTCGGGTTTGTACTTGGCCTTTATCTCACCTGATGGTAAGTGACGATAAGGAATTTTGATACCAAACATGTAGCCATTCAATTTTTCAATTCTTTAAATTGTTTGAAAAATTATGTTAACCTGTAAAATGTTATTTAACGTACAGCTGTAACACTTGACTCATTTCAACAACGCATTGTAGAGGTATATGTCATGTAAAACAAACATATGATTAAGAAAGAAAATATACTCATACCATATGTAATTCATTCACAAACACTGTTTTCCGGGTCCCTATAACCAGACTTTTTAATCTGTATGTACGAATGATAAAAATCATTACCATTGGCTTTTCGGTGAAGGAAAACATCGTGAGGAAACCTGCATAAATAACCCTGGGAAGAAATTCAAAGGTGTGTTTGAAATCTAGTTTGGATAAATCACACTAACAAGCGACGGTGGCACAATGCGTGGGCTCTCAATCTGAGGGGTCCGGGTTCGAATCCAGCCGTGTACCTATGAGTTGTTGTTTTTTTCAATTTAAGTACTTTATCCGATTGCTTAACGGTGAAGGAAACATCGTGAGGAAACCGGCATGTCTTAAACAGGCATGTGAAGTCCGCCGATCCGCACTGGTCCCGCCTGGTGGACTACGGCCCATACACTCTCTGTAGGTGAGTAGGCCTGAGCCCCTGCAGTGGGGACGTATATAGGCTGTTGATGATGACACTAACAAAACGCCTGAACGGAGTAAGATATTGACGATACAAAGAAGCTTCTTCACTTCTCCTGGGGTTTAATCGCCTTTTACTACACCCACGATATAAAATCAACACATACATATGTTGCCCGTATGACAAATGTGTAGGAATGGAGAAGTTACGCAGCGAGACTTATTTTTATATCTCCATGTAAATATTTACATTAATGTGTAGTTAATCAATGTTATTATTTTCTAAATTCCAACACTTGGTCATATTTTTACATCAGTGTAGTTTTTTAAAACTGTATCTGTTATTCATTTGAAAAAACTTGGGACTCCGTGGCCTAGTGGATACAGGATTGGGCTCAGTGAAGGTACATATGTTGAAGTTTGGTTAGTGTTAGGGGAATATTTATGCTTGTACAGCCTTGTGACAGGAGATACAGACAGGCAGCAGAGCCTTAGCAATCGGATCCCGCTTGGCACCCTATCCCTTCTGATTACGGCACCCCAAAAAACTATTTAAAACAAGTATTAAATTATAATTATATAAAAAAACTACTTGGGTGTAGGCGCAGGGTGTACGTAATCATACGAAAATATTAACGAAAATACATTTTTATGCCGAAAATGCCTAACATCAGCTGATACTCTCCGCACTGCTGAAACGATTTTTACCAATTATATAGAGATTTGCTTCAACGTAAAAAAAATCTCATCAAAATCCATCCATCTGTTAGAGAGCCACGATGCCACAGACAGACGGATAGAAATTGGCGTCAAACTTATAACACCCCTCTTTTTGCGTCGGGGGTTAAAAGTAACATCGTAAAGTGATCATTCTTCAACCTCAGCCGGTGGACGTGAGCCATATTCTTCACTTCCAACCACTTTAAAATACAACTCCCATAACAAAAGCTGCGCCCGCACACACCGATCTACATTACAACTGATGGAACAGCTAGGCGGCAATTAAAAATAGACAATGGACTCGGAAAAACCCATAAGTCAATTAAGAAGACAATAAAAAAAGATAGCATCTGGTAAGGTTGCAGAAGGTTGCATACGCCTAAAGCATTTTTAAATTCAAATTTTAAAGCAGTTTTATTTTTTCTTCATTTAAGGTATGCATTTGAGGAGGATTTTCCCCAATTTCCCATCTAGCGAACATAATTAAAAACGTGGTTTGGTATTTAGAATTAAGCAATAAAACAAACAATCATCAACAACAACAAAACCATCTAGAAATGAATATCTGTGTTTGTTATTTGTAAGGTTTTTGCTAAAATATATAGATCAATAAAAGATACGTTTCAAATCATTTTACAAAAGATTTTACAAAAGATTTTTTTTATCTTTTAACGTGTTTTATACAAAAATATTTATCATCATCATCAGCCGGGAAACGTCTACTGCTGGACATCTGGCCTCCTTCATGGTACGCCACATCCGCCACACGCCACCGGTCCCGAGCCACCTGCACCCAGCGACTCTAACCAGGTCGTCGGTCCATCTAGTAGGGGGACGGCCCGGTATACGCTTTCCGGTACGTGGTGGTCGCCACTACCAGAACTATTACTTCCCATCATTGGCCATCAAGGTCAACTCAAAATGGGCCATATACGAGAAAGGGAATGAGTATCAAGATCTACTTAAAAAGTCATTCCATAAATGGAAGAGAATAAGTTAATAAAACTAAAACAGTATTTTAATAGTCTTTAGCTTGAGGTAAAACAGGTAAACAAAATAAAAGCCTTAACTTTGCTTTGGGGAAATAAATTTTACGGTAATCAAACATGACTAATATTATCAGAAGTAGATTTTTTTACTTTTCATATATAGTCTGCACTTGTGCCGACAGGGCTGTTGGATAAAAAGCGAGCTCAGTAGCCTCAAGCAAATAGAATGGATTAATTCCCAATTACCAACCACACCAAGTATAGGCACCCCCACTGGGAATCGAATCCGGGACCTATTGATTGTGTCCGGCTGTGTAGCCGGGGTATAACAAAAACGAATTAAAATAATCACACTAATAATTCACAATCACACACTGGTTATTTTTTCAGAGAGCATGAAGGTGTGGTGCGAGTGTGAACTATTAGTTGGTAGTATATTTTCTAAATTTAAAAATAATAATTTTTATAATGTAATGCACACCATAGAAGAGTTAGGCCTCCTAATACAAATTATTTCTATCTTGGAAGGAGTGCTCTAAATACTTTATAATAATTAAGTTAAGTAAGACAAAGGTACTCCTCTGTGACACAAGATCTGCACAGGTATGTCAAACATCTGCTTGAACTCGTGCATTAGATTTGAATGTCAGTTGAAATAGAACAAAACATTAATCCAATAAAACTCCAATAAGATTAATTTTGACTTTATGGAATGACCTCCCACAATCTGTGATAAGTGCAGTACAGTGAAATGTTTTAAAATATACCAGATTATACACATATCTGAAATACAATTGCAACGAATTACGTGCAAGTTCTCAATGTGCTATTAGTGAATTTATAACATCATAAAAAAACCGGTTAAGTGCGAGTCGGACTCGCGCACCGAGGGTTCTGTACAGAATATGAATAATTAACATCGTATTCGTGTTATCAGGGCAGGTTTTCGCAACTCGACGTCAGATGCGCCTATTTTGCGTGATAGGGTGGTGTGCCTTACTCATGCCACCCCGGCTCCAGCCCAAGCCCTTATTTGTGTTGTTGAAGGCCTTTTAATAGGAATAGTTAATATAACTGAAATCATGCTCTACCGAAAATATAAGTCCGATTGAAGAACCAACTTTACTTTGTGGTTACATTACATACCCAATGTACGTCTTTCAACTACAAAGTTAAGTTTGTGAACACAAAAAAGCTATTTTTCTGTGTAAAAAATCTTGGCTTTCAAATTTATTCCTATCCTATTCAGATTTCAGATGTATTCCTTCTTGCCAAATTTCAGGATTCTAGATCAACGTGAAGTACCCTAGGTTTTGGTTCCCTTGCATTTTGTATGGAAATGTTCTAAAATACAGATATTTTTATCAAACTTATAAGGCTATATAAGTTTGATCTTTTTACAGATCCAAGTGGTGGCAGATTTGATTTACATATGATATTAATTTCAGCTTGATATCTCAACACGTTCCTGAGAAAAAGGGTCTTGATAGACAGACGTACAACAACGTGATCCTATAAGGGTCCCTTTTTTCCTTTTGAGGTATGGAACCCTAATAATTGGTACTTTGCAATTCAGCAATATTAATAGTAAACATAAGCTTCTCTTTTATCTAACTCTAGATGCATAACTCTAAAGCTCTGTAAGTCTGGCATCCTCTTAGGTGCTATTCTCTCCCAGGTAGACCTACTTAGAGCTATAAAGTTTGCACCTATGTTATGGTTTCATTCTGTAAGAAGAAAATAAATAAATAAACATTTTATTATTATTATTTCTTGTTCTCCCTCACTGTTAATCAATGTTGATGTTAGGTAAGGAGACTATTTATGTCACTCTAATATTCCGACTGAATGTCTAATGACAGGTGGTGTCATAAATAAAATCCATCCTTTTTGTGGTCCATAAACAAAAAGATTTGAAACTTAGTTTAAAATTATAATATTTTTTCTGTACAATCTGTAGATTCTCTTATCTAAAATTAAATATTTAGTAATCTCAAAAATTGCTTACCTGTTTCAACCTTTCGACATCAGTACGGTTCTGCGGGAACGGTGGGGGAGTAGGAATAGGTGTTGCTTGTTGTTGTGAATACGACGGGTACTCCAGATTAACATTCAACATCTGTGCAGCACTATCCCCTCTGGCTTCATAAGCCAGGCCTCGGATCTCCAATTCTGAGGCTGTGTGCATCAAAGACTGTAGGTCCAACTCTTGGACATCTACGGAGCCTTTGTACATGAATTCAACAAGGAGATTGATCTCGGAGAAGGGTATCCCTTTAAGGATGACGATCGGATGTTGACATGGGTTGTCCCTGTTAGAAGAAAAACTGCAGTCAGTATTTTTCTTAAAGAGAGTACTTTTAGTTATATAACTTATTTGTAATCAACTGCTTGCTTGTTTTCTAATAATAATGAAGATTACTACATAAAATAGCTTTCCAAAGGGGATTTGCCTTAATCACTGTCTTGGCAGGTGAATCACAGTAAGATTTTTTCATACATGTGTGATGTGAATGCCTGTCTATTGCTGTTTTCCTTTAAACCTGTTTTAATGAGACAATTATCCTATTCAATATTCATAAACCTATATAATATACATATTATTATATCTATTCAATATACAGGAGCACATATATGACCATAACTTTGTGTATTTACATATTTTACTTTTTTTTGCACTAGGTGGGTACAAAAGGGATTACTGATAAAAAATTTAAAAAAAAATCTGATACTGCTAGAAAATTAAAAAAAATCTAGCAGTATTGGAATTTCAAAAAATCTTGATCTTTCTAAGTCCCATCTTAGCACCCCCTTTTGTGCACCCCAACCCCTCAACTTAATGACACACTGACTATGTCATCTTTGTTTCAACACTATAGTGCTGACATAGATGGTGGTGACCCTTATGAGCATGATACTGCTCTAGCAGCAACGATTTTATATTTTAATATTATGTTACAATTTTGAATGATAAATTATTTTTGAATAGAAAGATAATTATATTTATTCAACTACATCTAAAGCATGAAGAAGCAGATATTGGATTTTTATCAAATAATCTTCTTTATTTCAATAATGAAGTTAGCTGAAATTTCTTCACATTCTAGATCGTGATGTCACTAATTTTTATGACTAATAAGAATTGAATCATTTGGTCTTTTCGATACTCTATTTTTGAAGTGATTTTATGTAGTCGTAGTACCAAGTCTGCTATTAAAAGAAAGAAATATGGTGTCCAAGCATGTACATGACTTTCTCTTGGATAAATAACTGAAAAAGGTTAAGGTCTGTAATTTCTAGAATGTTAAAAAACATCTGGCTTATCATTAAGCTTGACATGTTAGCTTTTAATAAATTAATCTAACTTGATTTAGTTGAATTCTTCTTTAAAATATTAGTCAGCTTTAATTTCAAAATTACGCTTCATAATGCATGTGATGGCTTTGCAATGATAAGAATGTTTTCAGCTGATTTCAATTCGGTTCAATTCTTAATGTCAACTGCCAAAATCTGGTATCTGAAGAGGCAGTATGTAAAAGAAAATCATAATGACCATACAATTAGAAGTATATGCACTGCCACTGCTTTATTAAAGATTTAATCAGGATGTATAAAAAAGATGTGATTACTTTGTATCATGGTGCATATAGATTTTATGTAATGATTTAACAAAACTACTTTTGTAAGAACGCACATATTTGTTACATATTGAATGAGCACTATTTTTCTCTTATCAAATGATAAATGATTACTTTACATTGTACCTTTTATGTAACTATATTTCATAAATCAATAATAAAGATAAAGCCAATTTATTTTCAAAAATTTTAGGTGCCAACTGTGAGTAGAATAATGAATAAAATATGCTGTCTGCTGTACAAATACAATTCTAAGAAATTATAAATAGCTTCAGTAGAAAAAATAATGATGTCATACTGAACAAATGGAGCAGTGTGAAGCCAACAAAAAAACCAGAGCAATTGAACACAAAATATGGGTAATTAACCAATAAAGCCGAATGGAATTTTACAAAGTTCCTGTGTGAGACATACCTGAAGATTTGTTCGAAGTAAGGGCTGCACGCCGACAGCACGAGCTTGTGGGCTTTAAGGGTGCCATCGCGGCAGGAGAGCGTCACGTCGGCCAGCGCAGACGACGAGTAGATGGTGGAGAACAGCTGACTCAGGTTCTGCAGGTGGTTGTTCCACTTGAGGTGGAACGTCTTGTCGCTCACCAGCCCCTGCATCTGCACCGCAATCACGCACCGTTCATCAATCGAACACTACACCACACCAATGAATAATCTACAGAAAACCGACTCCACTGCGACCGACACATAAAATTATAATTATTACAACTTATTTTTAGAACGATGCCCGTAAAAAAACACTATACGTACGCCGTATGACAGTAATGTACATAGGTACGCGCCGCCGACAGAATTTAGAGCTATTAAAAATTTAATTTTAATAATAAATCTGTTTCGACGAAATCCTAAACAACAATCAACCCTTCGATTGTTGCTTACCTCGAAAACGCGTTACCGACTTCCAGAATTTTCACAAATAACACCGAAACATTTCACAAAATTAAATAAAATAATGTTACACAGAAAGCCGTGCCGTAAAAAACAGAGTGGGGCACGCCGTGGCCCCCTCCTTGCCCCTTGCTTACCCCGGCCCCCTCGCACACAATCAATATACGGAATATGAGAGCGCGGCTCGCCCCCTCGTCCCCCCCGCATGCTTTATTATACAGTAATTAATATACAACTTTATAAATTGTAGCTGTTGGCGCGCATTCCAAAGAAGAATGTGTACTTTATGTTGTAATTTATAAAAACGAGTTATGATATGAAAAAAGTTACATTTATAATTTAAGTATTTTATTAATTAATAGCGTTTTGGTAACATATGTATGCACATTAGGCGAAAACAGATATCATGAGACAGCGGTGCAACAATATATCTCACACGTTCACTTTTGTGCAAAATTATTTAAAATCGAGTTAAATTTGCTTTTCAAATTTATAACATTTACTTTATCATTTTGTGTACATTTTCCACCCAGACGGGGCCCCTGCAGTAGAGACGGTGGGAAGTATATGTGTGTAATAAAAAGTACTCAATTTATTTTCTTTCGCATACATACAAACAGTGCGCGGAGCACGCCTCACACTCACCCACACATCTACGGTAAAAAGAATAGGATGGTGTATGTGTAGTCTTCTTTTTATTAGATGCTGTACTTTCATAGAATGTACATACCATATACATACAAACAACATACAAAGCATTGTTTTGTTACTTGTATGGAGTAGTAGATACTTATTATTAGAACGGTGATTATTTTGTTACGGCCAAATGAATATAGAATATCTTTTCAGCTCATTATTATTTATACGTACCTATACATTTTATGAAATAGAATATATAGAGAACTGAGAGGGGCGGGCGCATGAGCAGTTGCATGAATATTAAATTACATGTACTTATTACAAGAAGAGACAGTAAGGCGTGCTATTCTAAAAAGGTGGTACAAACAGAAACCACAAGGTTGCTAAGATTTATTATATACAGAATGGCAAAAAGTAGAGAAACTGGAGTTCGATCGATGACCGCGGTCAGAGCCTGCTTATATTTTTTTAATAAAAAATAATGTGTAATCAAAAACACAAAGGCGCAGTAAACTCGTTTCATGTGGCGTTCGCGTTCGCGCTCAAGGAATTCAAAGTACATGTGTGTGCGTTTAATTTTTATGTGTTTATTCTCACGATAGATTATTTTGTTATGATTTTATTCTATTTTTGGTAGTTTAGTAAGTGAATATTTATCAATTTCAATCTGTCTTTCTAGAAAATAAATGGTGTTAGTTAATGTAAATAGAAAAATAATTTTAAGAAAATAAACTTCAACTTCAGAATTATGGCTTCATCATGGAGGTGATGGTACTGCCAATGTCAAGTAAAGAGATCCTGATGCTAAAATAGGGCGAGCACAGGGTGCGTGAGGGGTTATGTTTTTGATTTTTAAAGTTTTTTTGTCAAGTTGACGTTCCGAAGCTGTATGCACTTGCAAAGTAGCATGAAGAAGAAAAAACTTAATTTTGTTGTAGACTATCTCTTTCTAACAAAGGAATCAGTTTTAAAGTGTGAGCGAGAAAATAAGTGGACTAACTGAAAATGTTGCCAATTTCAACATTCAATTAATTTATCGCTCGTGTGGATAAGTTCTTGTATCATTCATTCAAAGATCTGTTGCCAACAAATGTCAAACCCACTTATCAAATCGATCAACTGTCAATTAGACATTAGTGCGTCACTGTTTTTTGTCGAGTGGGGTAGGCTGGCGGCAATTTGTGGAAAAATAATTTATTTAAGCATTTCACACAGTGATCTTGGTTAAAATAAATCAAACGGCAAATTGTCACTAAACTGTAAACGGATTATCTAATATCCAGTTCCCATTATATTGAACTATCAAAAATGGAGAAGGCCACATCTCTGACGGTATCCAGCCCGAATATAAAATATACAGATGAATATATCTTCTCTAATTACGTATATGAGGACACTCTGGTGACGAAGAACAACAGCGAGATAGTGGTAAGTGGTTAATCTATGATTTGATCAATTTAGTTTTTCAACGCGGTTTTGATGTGCCGGTCGGTGATATCGATCTGGAGAATTTCCTCGAACTTTGTGGAAGGTTCGTTGCAGAGTGGTCTAGAACTGTAGCTTTACTATTGCCCATGTAAATTGTCGTAATTTTAGTAGTTAATATTACTACATTGGTCATAGTCTGGACTTAATGCTATAATACAGCAATCAGTTTGCTTTGATGGTTGCTACTTTGTGGTTAAGAAACCTGAAACAAAATACCAATCAAAATTTAATCGGACGTATATATTTTAAAACAAATTTTACACACCTTTTTGATAATGATAAATCTACTAATCTACTGCTGTTCAAATTAAGTACAGTTAGGTTAGTTATATTTATACCTTACCCAAGTTATCTGCTACATTGAGTCTATTTTACAGGAGATTAATTAGATATACTAATAGCGCCAACATAAAAACCTTACATTTTTCTGATCAGACAAGAAAATCAATGTTAGATTTTATGTAAATAGCCACGCTACAACCTTGCTTCAGGCGTGTCAGGTTGACTGAATTCTCAACAGCCAGTTATTGCAATTTAAACTAACATTAGATTATTAATAGTGCTTCAGGATGAAACTAAAAGGATGCTGTCAGAATGACCTGCGGATCTATAACTGTCTATAGTAGCATTTCTTAAATTTTTTAGGCTTGGATCCCTTGGAAATTGCAGTTTTCTAGAGCTCCTTAAAGTTTTTTGTCCATCTATTGTATTGTCCATGTACTCTAGTATGTAGTAATTTTTTATATATTTAAAATACATATTTTGTTTTTGTTATTAATAAAAAAAAACATATGCTGATTTTTAATTAAACAAATACCTCAAAGGGTGTTTAATCATTTCATCTAGCTCAGAGATGAGATTGCAGTCAGTCACATGATGGTAGCTAGCCAATCAGATCTAGAAAGTTACCTACTACTAAGACTTGGACCCACAATCTCTGGATCCATGCATGTAGCCTTTAGGTGGCAGTGGCCATAAAATTTATGCAGAAATGTAATTGATATTTTACCAATTCATTATCCATGAATGTTTTTGTCAGGCACGACCATACCGCACGTCATTGAACATCCGTACTGGACGAAAGGTGGGCAAAGTTGGGGTGATGCTTGTTGGATGGGGTGGGAATAATGGATCCACCTTCACCGCAGCTGTCCTTGCCAACAGACATCAGCTCTCATGGAACACAAAGAATGGGAAACAAGACTCCAACTGGTAAGTGATAGTCTAGTATTAACTATTTACTTACTCAGAATTAAGGTGTGTGTGTGGAAAAAAACAACCATGGTAGCTCAGTTGGGTAGAGTGTCAGTCCTTGAACAATTAAGGTCTGGATTCGATCTTGTCTCGTACCACTATTTTCCAATTTGTTTTTGGGAATTTATGTATGCATGATAAAAATCATTACCATTGGCTTTTCGGTAAAGGGAAACATCGATAGATAGGGTAGGATATTTATATGAAACATTTGAGTAACTAATTAATTTGTTGTTGTATTTGGAAAAGTATCTGATGGCTGATATACTATTTCGGTTTCTGTTTTTATATTTAGCAATAATTTTTTTTGTATGTATTATTATGTAGAGGTACATAATGCAGTAGTTGCTAGTTTAAGTATGGAGTGTAAATTGAAATATAAAAATAGCTTTTGCCCATGACTTCGTCCTCATTGATTTCAAAAAGCATCCCACAGAAAAAAAATTGCCTTGTAACCTATGTCGTATTCTGGCTCTTCAACTATCTCTATACAATAATTAACGCGCACAAAAAGAACTAGAAACCGACTTCAATTGCGCTAAAAGTCTACAGCATTCATCCCCTAAAATGTTTACGGTTAGAGTTAAAATTATATTTCTTTTTTGTAGATTTTTTGCGCTAAATCGAATTCGATAAAATTTATATGGGACCATGTCTGAAGTATGGTCTACTAACCAAAATATAATCATTAAAATCCATTCCCAATGGATGGACAAAAAAATAATATTTTTGTCTCATTCGATAGTCCATGTAAAAAGATAAATAGCTCTATAATATGTTTTTCGATACGATGAATAGTTTTTTTGGCACAACCCGTCGAAAAGTGATTCCAGTCACGCGATGCTAAAACGCTCCATATAAATCTGGCCCGTTTTGTGACGTCACATTACTATATTGGAGTGATAAATGTATGAAGCATACAATAATGTTTTTATGTATTTTATACCCCTATAAGAAAAGGTTTAAAATGCATTGAGAAAAAAATAATCTAATAAGCATTTTACTATTCAAGTAACTATATTTTTTCGCAATTTTTGAGACTTTAAATTATTGCCAAATCCAAATAAAAATTTAGATTATTAAATATTTTTATTTTGGGGTCTATGTCAGTTACTATAATATACAATTCAACCCTAAACTAATTAGGTGTCAAGTACCATATTGGCGGAGTTATCGCGTAATATACATACAAAAAAATATACAGTCCATCTTTTTTGAAAGTGGTTGAAAAATCCAGTCACTCTGGCAATCTGTTACAATGGGAAGGAATGATTAAGGATAATCTGAATACAAAATGACGATTTTGAACTAGTTACAAATACTAGTTTATAATATTAAACTGTGGTACTGTATTTGCTTATTCTTGAAGGTATAACCCTGTAATTTCAATGTTATACAACAGGTTTGGTTCCATAACGCAAGCATCAACGGTACGCCTCGGCATTGATGACAAAGGCAAGGAAGTGTATGTCCCTATGTGTCAATTATTGCCTATGGTGGATCCAGATGACTTAGGTTAGTAACAACTAGTATCTTCACTATTACATTAACATTATTATTATATGTATCACGGGTTTGCACTTGGCCTTCATCTCACCTGATGGTACGTGACGATGAGGCGGTAGAATGGAAAGTGTAACCACCCAGAAGCCTCAACCTGAGGCGCTGGCTTTGCTACCTTTCACACCGGAACACAACAGTGCTATTAACAGTCTTTTGCAGCAGACTTAGGTACCATGGTGGTAGCTAGCCAGGCAGACAAAAAAAAAACTAACACCAACCAGAGTACCGATTCTTACCCCCATGGGGAATTGAATCGGGACGTCAGGATTGAGCGAACTCCAAGTGTGTAGCCTCACTAGCCCACGAAGGTAAAAAACAAATAGTCAACAAAAACTGCCCCAATTCAATTTCTGTGTCGGTGTATGGAGGCATTCTGCGAAATATAAAAATACGAGAAAAAATTAAGTTAGAATATGTCGCCGAGATGGCTTGTAGATATAAATCTTCGAATTGTTGATCGAAGATGTAAATAGAGATGGGCGGGTCATGTCGCACGAGCTACTGACGGACACTGGTGTGAATGTGTGCTCCATTGGTGGTCCCGAGATGACAAGCCACAGGTGCCAAATGGGACCTGGACAAGACTGTCTGATGTTAAACAAAAATGGAATGCGTTGGAGGTTGTCCAAAATTGGAATATCCAATAAAATATAAATGTTAAGATATAAGTTAAAAATATATATTGAAAATAAAAGCCATTATTATTATTGTAAAAGCATTTTTTACCCGACTGCACCAGAAGGAGGGTTATGATTTCGAGAGTATGTATGAGGGTGTATGTGTAATTGTTTGGCACATTCTGAGGCCTGAACCGCTCGATGGATTTTAGCTTGAGAGGTGTCGTTAGGTTCGTTTTTACTGTAAGAGTGACGCTGGGTATATCAAAATTACGTAGTCGGATTTAAAAAAAATTCCTTTTCATTCCTTGTGTGTGAAAGCATTCTGATTGAATTCCCGTTTATTATCGTGTGGCAGTGATAGACGGCTGGGACATCAGCCCGCTGAACCTGGCGGAGTCCATGGTGCGAGCTAAAGTGATAGACTACGGTCTCCAGCAGAAACTCAGGAAGGAGATGTCCACCATGAAGCCGAGACCAGCCATCTACGACCCGGACTTCATTGCTGCCAACCAGGTATGTAATGCTTCTATCATATATGTATCTCTTCATCACAGAGCAACGCCCGAAGCCTAGGTCGAGCCCAAGCGAGCGCCTTTAGGCCTGTTGCAAGTACTAACTCTACCGGCTGAGCGCCTTCCGCGCTCGCCATTGTCTGGGTGAAGACCTGCAGCATCAAATCCTTTAGAAAAAAAGAAACGCTGATTGATATATCAAGCCTACATAAAACTGCTTTAGATGTATGATGGGTTTGCATTTGGCCTTCATTTCGCCTGATGATAAGTTGCGAAAAGGCGGTTGGATGCCTAGCGCGCACCTTGAAGCCTCACAATAATGAGGCACTGACTCTGCTACCTTTCATATGGGAACACAACAGTGCTATTAACGCTGCTGTTTGGCGGTAGACTTACGTAACATGGTGGTAGCTAGGCGGCTATAGAAAATGACCTATCGAGTAACGATGTTACCGGGAGTCGAATCCAGGACCTCGGAATAGTTAGTCCAACATTTAGTCATAGTCCACGGAAGCGAATAAGCGGTTGGCATGTAATATTAGTGGGGTTAACTGGAATACTTTAGAAATTATCCTACTGTAACACTTTACTAGGATAAAAAGCAGACACCGTTTTAACAAATCCATAAAAACCTTCACTCATCACTGCATTTCATAACATACGCCATATAACGGCTGCGTATTTACAAATCATCATTAACAATGGCCGACATTGGGCGTGACAAAATTTTCCATTCATCGTTTGTAATGTAACTTGTTCAGATTATTCTTGATTCAAAAACCGGCCAAGTGTGAGTCGAATTTACATAATAATAATAAAAAAGTATTTATTCTCCAGAAAATTTCGGTACAATTTACTTATAAACTACTTATGTTTAAAAATTTGGTCAAAATTAAGTGTAAAGGCCTCCGTTGCTGAACTAGGTAAAAACCTGTATTTCAGCATCCAGCGCCTCACCCCTCCGGATTATATAATTTATAAGATCAAATAACCAATATTTGGTTGATTACTTAAACACTAAGTTATACATATAATAAAGTATGTGTGTGAGTGTGTACATGAAGGGCTCCTTACCACCGTGCAGTATTTGAACACAAAATCGAGAAAAATAAGCCGAAAAAAAGATTATTGTAATATATAGATAAAGATAAGTATTTACATATGATGATAGTCGGAAAATTTTAGTTTCTCACATTTCACCTTTAGGGGCATGCAAATATACTTCTCATCAGAAAAATCGAAATAACTTGCAAGTTTATGTTTTGTAAGAATTATCAGAAAAACCTAAGAAAATTTAATTTGAAAACCTCATATTATTCACTATTACACGACGTTTGACATATATTCCTAAATATACACATTTTTCTGATAATCCTTACAAAACATAAACTTGCAAGGTGTTTCGATTTTTCTGATGAGAAGTATATTTTATATTGTTTGATATTTTAACGACATGGTTTGAATTTACGTGACTATTTACAGAACTATGCATATAATTTTAAAACTACCATTACTTTGTCATGAATTAAATTATTTTTATATGCTATAAATAGGATGCTTCAACTAGCATCTTTTCAACGAATAGAATCTTTTTTTCTAATAGCCAATCACGCAATTTACACTCGAGAAAGATTCTCGGCAGTTCTCTTATATACCTCGGAAGGGTTTATCTTAATGTAAACCCTTATTGATATAACATAACAAATCTTTTTAACCGACTTCAAAAAAGGTGGAGGTTCTCAATTCGACAGGTATGTTTTTATTTTATGTTTGTTACCTCAGAACTTTTGACTGGATGAACCGATTTGGATGATTCTTTTTTTACCATTTCAATTGGTCAATGGTCCAGTCCTGACAATGGCTTCCATGAGAAAACTATATAAATCTTAAATTTGCCTTAGTAAAAGTTGACTTTTAGGGCATTTGAAGTCGGTTTCCAATTCTTTTTGAACGCATTTACTTGTAATACAGCGCAGTCCTACCTTCAGATATTAACGGGCGTGTTGAGTCTCTGGCATACATTCTATGATCGAGTATCGACCTATTACGGTTCAAACAATACAGGGCTGTGACGGATGGATGGGAGAAACAGAAGGGAAAGATATTATGACAATGTTATGTCACGATATTTCCATGAAGCCATAGAAAAGCACGTGGTATCGCACAGATGTACGTGACGTCGGCAGTGTGCGCAATGCCACGGCTGTGTCAGGGCCACGGCAGCGCCGACGCGCCTGCGCGTTACCGTTCATATTTGCATAACTAGCCGCTTATGATTAATTATAGATTTTTCCTGTTTCGTTGTAATTTGAATTGACTAATTTTCATGTTTAAATTACAGTAAAAATATTTCAGGTTCAAATCAAATATCAATTTGTATCCTATTATCCTCCTGATCCTGAAAAAAGCGTCGGTGGCGCAGTGGATAAGGCGCGGACTCTCAATCTGAGGGTTCCGGGTTCGAATCCAGCCGTGTACCTATGAGTTGTTTTTCAATTCAAGTACATTATCCGATTGCTTAACGGTGAAGGAAAACATCGTGAGGAAACCTGCATGTCTTGAACTAGGCATGTGAAGTCCGCCGATCCGCACTGGGCCCGCGTGGTGGACTATGGCCCATACACTCTCTGTAGGAGAGTAGGCCTGAGCCCCTCCAGTGGGGACATATGTAGGCTGTTGATGATGATCCTATTATCAGAAAACATTGTTCTATACCATTGTTCCATACCATTATCACTTACCTAATATGGAACATTTGAATATGTGGATGCGTCGGTGGCGCAGTTGATAAGGCGCGGAACTCTCCATCTGAGGGTTTCGGGTTCGTATCCAGCCGTGTACCTATGAGTGGTTTTTCAATTCAAGTACATTATCCGATTGCTTAACGGTGAAGGAAAACATCGTGAGGAAACCGGCATGTCTTGAACAGGCATGTGAAGTCCGCCAATCCGCACTGGGCCTGCGTGGTTGACTGCCATAGTGGCCCATACACTCTGTAGGAGAGTAGGTCTGAGCCCCTGCAGTGGGTACGTATATAGGCTGTTGATGATGAATATGTACCATGTTTGAAGCAAATACAGTTTACCTATTTAACTGCCTCCATGGATTAGTAATTACTCCATTGAACCCACAATCCATACGTCCCGGGCTCTACTCGTTACTCGATGTAGTTGGTGGTGGGTTATTTTCAATTTCCGACGGACTAATTGTGGTAATAGCAGTGGTCCGTTCCCTTATGAAAAGTAGCAGAGAAGGCTTCTATAGAACTGAGACTTCTGCGTGAGCACGGCGATCCATTCCATCAAACGGACTTACAGTCACTTACCATCAGATGATGAGAGAGAGATGAGAGATGAAGGCCAAGTCCATATCAAGTTTCTTTAAATTATTCCTATGGCTCGCACTAAGTTCTTTGCTTCTAATTTTATCATGCGTACAGCCAGGGAGTGGAACGCGCTGCCGGCGTCTGTATTCCCTGAAAACTATAACTTGGGTGTCTTCAAGTCGAGGGTGAACAGGCACCTTCTAGACCAACGCGCACCATCGTAGGCCACATCGTCGCTTACCATCAGGTGAGATCGTGGCCAAGCGTTGATCTATACTCTGTAAAAAAAATTAATTACGGAGGCTCTTTAGCTATGTAATTAATTAGGGATAGTTACTATCATTGGTGTATGGAAATGTGCACCAACTTCTGTATGGGAACGCCACCGTACGCCACTGTATACATACTGTATGTACAGGCGGATCGCGCCACCAACCTGATCCGAGGGACGCGCCACGAGCAGTACCTCCAGATCCGCGCAGACATCAAGGACTTCAAGGATAAGCACAAGCTAGACAAGGTCATTGTGCTCTGGACAGCAAACACTGAGAGGTGAGCCGCATATTAACATCTAGCTATTATACCAGCTCCGTCGACGTGGACTTCAGAATTTATCACGCGCGAAAATTGTATCGCGATGTAATCTGTCCACTGCTGGACACAGGCTTCCTCCACGGTACGCTACATTGCGTCCAGCGACTACCCGCGACCCTAACTAGGTCGTCGGTCCACCTAGTGGGGGACGGCCCCGTAGACGTTTCCCGGTTTGCCGGTATAAACATTTTATTAATTTGCACCTTATTTATCCAATTAATTGCTGATTTCATTGATTAATTTGCCGTGAATTTGCCATGACTTGGGAAATTTCACCAACTTTTGTATGGGATCGCAACCGTGCGATACCCCCTATATAAAGTATATAAGTAAATTTGGAATTGGTTAAGATTTAGAAATCGAATTAAATATTAACGAAAGTAACTAGGAATGAGTATTTCATTCGCTAGACAATAAACGAGACAACGTTTTTTAAATTGGGAATTTCCAACCTAAAATATACCGTTTTCAAGCAAAATTCGTTGACTTTTGCTAGAACCGGTTTATGAATCCCATTACCGCTGTTAGATAACATTCCATACGTAACAACTCTAGCACGTCCGTGCGAGAAACACTAAATAAGACACACTCATTATCAACAGCCTATATACGTCCCCACTGCAGGGGCTCAGTCCTACTCTCCTACAGAGAGTGTATGGGACATAGTCTACCACGCGGGACCAGTGCGGATTGGTAGACTTCACACGCACCTTTGAATTTCTTCTCAGGAGTCTCATCACCGAAAAGCCAATGGTAATTTTTATCATTCGTACATAAATTCAAAAAAACAAATTAGAACTCATTGCCACAAGTCAGGATCGAATTCAGACCCCGATTGTTCAAGAACTGAGCTACCACTCTACCAGCTCTACACAACTGAGCTACCACGGCTTAAGACCGTAACACAGAAAAAAAAACGAAATACTGTGTTTATGAAGCAAAATACACGCAAGCAAGTACACGACGCGGGACCGGTGCAGAATGGTAGACTTCACACACACCTTTGAATTTCTTCTCAGGTGTGTGCAGGTTTCCTCACGATGTTTTCCTTCGCCGAAAAGCCAATGGTAATGATTTTTATCATTCATACATTGTTCCAAATAACAAATTGGAACTCGATTGTTCAAGGACTGACGCTCCACCCAACTGAGCTACCATGGCTTAGACACACTAGATCGATGTAATTTCTCTTTGATATTATGTCACATATGGTAAATTTGGTTCGCTAAGATAGTGTCGCCGTTGTTATATGCCGCCCGGCACACGCCGCCTCTAGTCAAAATAATCAAACTAAGAACCCAATCTTGAAGACAATTGATTAATATGTAATTTCCACTTCGACAGCATTTTTCTTAACGTATGCGTTGGTTTTTCTTCTTCAAAAGCTATCGGAACGTTCTTCGCCGGAATCCTAAATTTCATGATCCAATCTAATTTTGTAACCAATTCATAGAAACAATGTTATATATTCGTACAATACCCGTAGACAATTGCATATTATACATCCGTGGGAGAAATGTTAATCAGGCGCCGCAGGTCGACGCACGCGCACCTCGCCGCCTGCCGTGCCATTACGTCATCGTGACGTCGTCTCGTGTGATATCCTCCATAAGCTACACGTATACAGCTGCGTCTGCGATTCTATGGTTCCGCGGCTCGAATAGGCGACGAAAGAATGAAATGAAATGTTTAGTTTGTGTGGATAAAACAAAATTATGTTTAAAAGTTGCGAGTTTTTAAAAGTCTAAACACGTTGACATTTTATGACAAACACAACCATAAAAAATATAAAAACACATCAAGTCATTCTGACTCTCTGTGGAGACGTAAAAAAAGGACGTACTTCCTTACCGACTACTTTTTATTCCAATCGAACAAACATTTGTGTGATGGTTCCAAAAGCTGGTTTCGTATTAAAAATGCAATTCAATTCTTAATCTGAGTGACCACGTGCGCTAAGAGTACAGAACCTTTGTTTCTCTTTTCGTTTCGCACTTGCCTGCTTTTTTTCGTCTTGCCTTGACTATATTTGAACACGTGAGAGCGGCGGGCGTGGCGTTGACTTTTGCCAGCAAAAAACTAATTAAACCACGTGTCTGTAATAGATAATTTTGTTTCGAATTTTTTTTCTTTCATAAAGACATCTAATATTACTAGTAATAATAATAATAATTATTATTAGCCTATATATGCACAGCACAGGGGCTCAGGCCTACTCTCCTACTGAGAGTGTATGGGCCATACTCCACCACGCGGCCCTGTGCGGTTTGGTAGACTACACACACACCTTTGAATTTCTTCTCAGGAGTGTGCAGGTTTCCTCACTATGTTTTCCTTCACCGAAAAGCCAAAGGTAATGATTTTTCACCAAATAGTGGTCACCAAAAGGTTTGGGTTGGTTTTTGACATATGTAATTGTATAATGGACAACATTACAAAATTTTTAAATTGATCTTATTCGAAAACCATTTCGAGATTTAGCTCCAAAGAATCTTTAAAAAATTGTTACAGAATTATCGCGGTAGTGATGACGTCACATATGTGATATAACAAATCTATCTCAAATCGTTATGTTTTTATCAAAATCATGAATGAAAACGAAAATATTTCAGTAAATTCATAATACCGGTAACTATTTAATTTGAAAGGTCTTCCATTACGGAGAAATGCATAAGAGAGCGAATGGAGGCGGCACTGGTGCTATATAGAGTTTTTAGACAATACGGTGTTATCTTCTATCTGTTGAATACATGCTTCATCTTGAACTTTGTTTTGTGCTCATAGTATATAGCTGGCACAACACCACATTGTGACACACTCATAACTTCATGATTTCAAGAATTCTAATCTACGTCATTATATGTTTACTGCGAAGTTAGTTTTGTTAATGTTTGAATAACACGAAGTACGAGTATTTGACTTAAGTAAATATGTATTTGAAATTACGTAGATTTTTTAAGTGTTTCTCGCATTTTGGAGAAACATACTTGGTTTTATTTACAACCAAAAATATAGTGTCTTGGATGTTGCCAAGGTGAATAAAATTTATATATGAAAAAATATAATATATATATATGAAAATATAAATGAAAATACAAATATGAAAAAATTAAAATGTTTTATTTTTAAGCCTACAGACCAACGTTGCAGTAACAAAACTTTTTATTCATCATCATCATCATCATCAGCCGGGAAACGTCCACTGCTGGACATAGGCCTCCCTCATGGTACGCCACATCGACCGGTCCCGAGCCACCTGCATCCAGCGACTCCCCGCGACTCTAACCAGGTCGTCGGTCCATCTAGTAAGGGGACGGCCTGGTAGACGTTTCCCGGTACGTGGTCGCCACTCGAGAACCTTTACTCCCCACCGGTTATCGGTTCTTCGAGCGATGTGGCCTGCCCATTGCCACTTCAGCTTACTGACTCGTCGAGCTATGTCGGTGACCTTCGTTCGTCTACGGATTTCCTCATTCCGGACCTTATCACGTAGAGAAATTCCGAGCATAGCTCGTTCCATTGCTCGCTGAGTGACTTTGAGCTTGTTTATTCGGCCCACAGTAAAAGACCACGTTTCGGTTCCGTATGTCATCACTGGCAACACGCACTGATCAAAGACTTTTGTCTTTAGACGCTGAGGTATTTTGGACGAGAAGATATGCCGTAATTTCCTGAACGCTGCCCAGCCGAGTTGGATTCTTCGGTTGACCTCTTTGTTGAAGTTGGACCTACCTAGTTGAACGATCTGTCCCAGGTATACATACTCGTCTACAACTTCGATTGTAGTGTTCCCAACCACTACAGGTGCAACATGGACATTTGACAAGACGAAAAACTTTTTATTGTACACAGAAAATTATCACCAAAATCTAAAAGAACAGCGTATTCTGTTTTCTCATCAATATACAACATACAGAATCCTACATGGTCCTTCGAGCCGGATATCCCTATACAAATAATCAAGCCAAAACAAAGCTTTTATATTAACTATTTGTACGGTTGTTTCAGATACTGTGAGGTGCTCCCTGGGGTCCACGACACATCTGAGAACTTGGAAAAGGCGCTGCGCAACAACGAGTCCGAGATCTCTCCATCCACCATCTTCGCAATGGCCGCCGTGGACGAGGGAGTGAGTTAACCATTGCAAATATATATATCCAAGAAAATAAACATTTAAAAAACATAATGTATAAATTTAGTAGTTATATAAACAGTTATTTTAACTTTTATACCTAATATTGTTACAAAGCAAATTTATTACAGATGTAGATAGATGTATTTTGTAGAGAGAGAGAGAGAGCTTACATATGTCGCACAGAGCTCACCCTATGACAGATTATAGTTACACCATATCTTTGTAAAAAATTGGCTTATAAATATTTTTGTATTTTAAAACATTAAAAAAAACAGTACATTTAAATTACAAAAGAAACTTCACAGATAAAAAGGCAGCATTTCTGCTGCTTTTCAATCCGCCCCTCGTTCACACAGAGCGCAAGTTTATTTAAAAAAAACTTTTATACAGAATTTTAAAAATTAATCATAAGTTTAATATTAATTACAGTTTTAGAATTTATGTATGTCTTTATAATAAATGAATTGAGACAAAAAGCTATCACAATCGAGACGAGAGTCGATATAGCAAACTGTTTCTTACCCTTTCACTCTTATGTGTTATGATTAGTGGGGCAGTGAGGCGTAAAACTAAATATCTTGTAGATCAGTGAATGGCATCAAAACAGATTTTAAAAAACTAGTTAGATAATCCAAAAATAACTTGAATTTCAGTGTTGCTACATAAACGGATCGCCGCAGAACACAATAGTGGCGGGCGTGGTGGAGAGGGCGGAGAAAAAAGGCGTGTTCGTGGCGGGAGACGACTTCAAGTCCGGACAGACCAAGCTCAAGTCCGTGCTTGTTGACTTCTTGGTCTCCGCTGGTTAGTACTGATAGTGTAGAAACTGATCTAGTCATATATTTATGTATTCCATTTAATGTATTTCCAGATACCCCATTGAAGTTGTCTCAAGATTGGTGTGTTGGGAATTTTACGCGTCCCGTTACAGCTGCACCCCGATAAATTGCAATGAGAAACGGGGCTACTGGGTATACACCATGAATTTATTTACTAAAATACCACGATTTCCAATAGTGGACTTGCTATTAACTAGCCTAGTTCGATATAAGACCTAAGGATCTCAATTGCATCCAACGCGACAATGCAGCAAGCGTGATTGTCAGATCCACGCGACTTCTTAGGTTAGGTTACGTGTTTCCTTAGGTTGTAGGTTTAATTTTATTACTAATCTAGGCTAAGTGTACTAACAAATCTAATTTAAAATCTGTATTTGACATATAAATATTTTGAAATTTATAAAAAAATACACTTTTATATTTAAAATATGTGTCTGTATAACTTCGACGTCTAGTTCGATGACAACACAATGTTATGGTACCATCATCAGATCAGATGGAGACAGAAGGTGGTCATAGAAACTACTATGCCACACGAGATAAACCCCTCATGTTTGCGCTCGTTTGGCAACGAGTATGTAATAATACGTATACTACGTAATAAGAGCCGGGACTCCATACAGCGAAAATAAACCTACCAAATCTCAAACGGGGCAAAATCAACATCCATTCTCTACCATACATAATGTAGGGACAGTGGCGACAACATACGCTAGTAGCGCCTTTGATGCTTTGCCATGTTTCATACAATTTGTCGTGAAGTAATTTGGAGCTAAGTTGCGTCAGACTGTCGTTTGGTTTGTCTTACATAGATACTCTAATGTAGACCCTATGACAATCGACAATGAAGTACCGTCAGCAGAAAAGCAAACACGGTTTATTAGTTTACTTCAGCTTTTTTTGCTATTGGATTTAATGTTCAAAAATATAAGCCTATTTTAGAAAATAAAGTTTATTATTAAATCGTCGTAACATACTGATGGTTGAAAGCACCAAGAGTACGTTTCATGATGTTTCGTTGTACTGCTATACTCATTAATTGTACACTCATATGTGGCCACACTAAACCGATCCCAAGGAACTTCAGTAACCGTAGGGCATAGGAGTGTGCAATTCTTCTCGCAACTCACACACAAACACACACACACACACACACACACACACACACACACACACACACACACACACGCAAACTTAAAATAGGAACTAAGATTAAAAGAAAACCATAACATTTAAAACAGGTTAATTTTTACTAACATAATAATAAGTCTTTTCCTTTAATAATACTCTGTAAATCCGTCTGGAAGACGCGGTGCACTTCCAACACAAGTGTCGAAAGACTACTTTCTGGAAGGCTCCTGCAAAACTCTGTAAAAGTTATTTAAGAAATAAACACTTTTTACTTTTACTTTACTTACTTACAGGTTTGAAGCCGGTGTCTATCGTCAGCTACAACCATCTCGGCAACAACGACGGCAAGAATCTCTCCGCGCCCAAGCAGTTCCGGTCTAAAGAGGTACCTACCACCGTGTGCTAATAACAGCCACGTTGTCCTGCGACCGACACCAAACATAAAGATAATATAATATACTACGTAATAAAACAAATAATTAATATATATCTGCAACAATAATAACCCCCCCCCCCCCCCCCCCCACACACACACACTAACACACACACACACACTAACACACACACACACACCTTACACATATACACTTACACACAACTAACCTAATTTCTTTTAAAAATGTATAATTTGTTTATAACTTATACTATTAATTTTTACTGCACTATTGTATTATCCCCTATGTATTTGTATTCCTAAATAACTAGCGAAAGCGGAGCGGGGCCTCCTAATACAAGTTTTTTTTAACTTAAAAGGAGTGTCCCAAAAACTTTAATTTAATGTAAATGTGAAATGAATTTCAATTAATATATTATGTATTGCAATAAATTAACTAATATCCTACCCTAGCACGGGTATTTTTCCTATTTGGGAGGATGTAGTCTCGCACCATCTTAGTCTATACGAGTATTAGTCAAGTGCTTCGTTCTATAGGTGCAATTTGTAGTCATGTTGTCAAACCGTAATAAATAATTTAAAAAAATACTAGTAATTATGGTCGAAATTCGACCATAATTAATTTTCAAATGTAAAACAAATATTAGCATTTTGCACTCCTTCTCTTTATAAACTACTAACTTCTGCCCGCGGCTTCGCCCGCGTGGGCTTTAGGTTTTATCCCGTGAGAACTACGTCATAACAAAATAACAAACTGAATCAACAGCCTAAAAAATAAGTTTCAAGCTTCTAGCTCTAAAATAACGATACCTCTATACGACATTTCATCCCCCCTTTCAACCCCTTAAAAACCTTTTCTTTTTGCATTAAAAAGTAGCCTATGTCCTTTCTCAGGGTCTAAAGATTGTCTGTGCCAAATTTCATCAAAATCGGTTGAAAGGTTTAAGCGGGAAAGCGTAACAGACAGACAGACAAGAGTTACTTTCGCATTTATAATATTAGTAGGGATAAGTGTGGGAAATGTGATACTCCTCCGTCCGCGTAATTTTCGTAAGAAGGGGTACAAAGTTTTTGCTTCACGTATTAATACATAGATTACTTTAATGAATCTGAACGTGCCCCGCACAGATCAGTAAGAGCAACGTGGTGGACGACATGGTCGAAGCGAACCAGATCCTGTACAAGCCTGGGGAGAAGCCGGACCACGTGGTCGTCATCAAATACGTGCCCTACGTAGGTGAGTACCGGCGACTGAACATGGGGTTTCACTTGGCCTCCATCCTCCATCTCACCTGGTGGAACACTTAGCCACACGTCGGACACTTGGAACAAATGTCGTGATATCGGCACACATCGAACTGATGACGTTTGTTACACGCGTATATGCGCGCTATACGTGTAGTACTCGCACACCATGTTTGCCCCTCTGAAGTTAGCTCTTCGCAATTTCAAACATGTACAGACGGAATGTGTGTGTATTATTTTCTACTTAAAGGCTAATAACATAAACAGAAATTACAAACTAACTTAAATCTATTCCTAATTACAAGTTTATACTGGCTGTCTATATAATCTAACGTTATTCTTTAAAATAATGATGTTACATTTTACAGTATATAGTGAATAAGTATACAGAAATAGAGATATAAATGTAAATAAGAGAACTAGAAGAAAGATAAATAGAGAGATCGAAACAGTGTTAAGACGAACGAAACTTAAAATGAATAAAAAAAAAATAATTTATACATACATATGTACACTGAACAGTAGGTGCACAACTGCACATAATATTTTTATTTTATTATTATTATATTAAAGCGTAATAATCAGTTATGCGTTAGTATCTATGCTAGCTTCAGTCGGGTGCAGTTTGACGTTCCGTAAACACACCCTCGCGTACCGCTCCTGTACCTCAGGAACAGACTCAGTTATGCGTTAGACCTGTAGTGACTTCAAGTGTCAAAATCTCGTGCAGTATCGTAAGTATTGCATTAACACTGTGCAGGTGATTCAAAGCGTGCAATGGACGAGTACACATCGGAGATCCTCCTGCACGGCACCAACACCATCGCGGTGCACAACACGTGCGAGGACTCGCTGCTGGCCGTGCCCCTCATCCTAGACCTGGCGCTGCTGGCGGAGCTGTTCTCTAGGGTCAGCTTTAGACAGGATGACCACCACGGTGAGTGCCACAGGAAGGAAGCTCTTCTCTCAGCTGGACACAGACCTTCTCCATGGTGTGTCACAATGACCGGTCCAGAGCCACCTTTACTAAGTCATTTGTCCACCTAGTAGAAAACGGCCCGGTTCTGGTTTCCCGGTGCGTGGTTGCCACTCCCCATCGGTTATTCATTCTTCGAGCGATGTTAGTTTCCCATTTCCACTTCAGCTCACCGACTCGTCGAGCTATGTCGGTGACCCTAGTTCGTCTACGGATTTTATCGCGTAGTGGAATTCCGAGCATAGCTCGTTCTATTGCTCGCTGGACTTTGAGATTGAGTTTCAGCGTAAGTCATTTGAGATCCACAGGCTGTTTTTCACTGAACACGTAAGAAGTAACTAGGTCAGACACTTTTGTTTGTTGTTCAGAGTGGACGTGCATGGACGCGGTTCTGTCCCCCCTGGCGTACCTGCTGAAGGCGCCGCTGGTGCCGGCGGGCGCGCCAGTCGTCAACGCACTATACAAGCAGCGCGCCTGCATCGAGAACCTGATGCGAGCCTGCCTCGCACTGCAGCCCAACCACTACCTGCAGCTGGAGCACAAGGTATCATTTAATGGCGGCTAATATCTCTATAGACTCGAGATAACGAGTCAACGCATTCAAAAAGTACTAGAAATCGACTTCAACTGCCCTACAAGTACAATTTAAGATGCTTCTAATGGATGCCATTCTCAGAACTGGACCAAATTGGAAGTGGACCAAAGGGAAGCACCACCTTTCAAATTAAAAAAAAACCATCCAAATCGGTTCACCCAGTTAAAAGTTCTGAGGTAAGAAAATAAAAAAAAAACATCCGTCGAATTGATAACCTCCTCATTTTTTTAAGTCGGTTAAAAATCCGTATATAGTTTGAAGCAAATAAATAATTTTTATATAAGTACTAAAGCTGTATAATATGCACGCAGGTACCGTTCCTGATGTCAGAGCTGCGCAGCGGCCGTCTCTTCGCGACCGACTCCCCTCCAACCAAGAAGGCAAAGCTCGCGCAAAATGGCGACCAGTAAGATATAACGTAAAGATAAGTCTGAACGGAACTTAATTTATTTATGGCTTTTTTGAGATCTGTATTATTATTATCCATATATTAAAAGATCGTAAAGCAACTCATTGCAGCGCACACGAATCCAGGGTCAAGTATCTTGTATGAAGAAGAGATCTGGGGGCACGGCAGTGTCCTCGCCAAGTCGAGCCAAAAGTGGCACGGCCGTGTCTCGATTATGTATACAAGCCGGTACCAGTAAAGTAGACCGTGTTTTTTTCTTAGTTTTAGCCAGTTGAAGTAACTTTTATAATTTTTCTTTGCCGTACATTGTGTTCGCAACAGATAAAATACTATCAGACGATGTTTTAAAAGTAGAAAGTGTGTCAAAATTAGATATTTCTTATTCTGGCAACGAAATTGTGAAAATCGTTTCGACTTTTATTTACGAATCTTTTGATGTACTTCAAATGTGTTGCAGTTGGAAAAAATTGCCAACAGACTGCTCTTGCGCACCTTTTCTTGGAAATCTCAATAATTGGATCTGATTACTACTTAGTTCAGACTTATCTTTGAAGAAGAAATATTTAAAAATATTCACCATTCCATAGTTAATTTGCACCGTACGAAGTGGTGAAAGAGCTTCGTCACTAAGTAGACAAGTATTATTTCTTTTAGTGTTATATTAGTTAATTCGCGATTCAAAACTGCCTATTTCGCTGTATGACACAACATTTACTTTTGATTACTTTCTTTCTGGTGCACCTTCAAACATTTTGAGCGGCTGCTAATGGCGGAGAAAAAAAGTTTGTTATTTTAATTTATTAACAAAGGAAAGTTATTTTTGTTTTTATAATGATGCGTGTCCGCAGACGCAATATTTTTCGTTTAATTTTTTGAATGATTATTTCATTATTGTATTTTCAACGGAATTGTTTAAAGCGTATACGAAACCTAATTATTTTATTTTTAAGAGGAATGAAATTAGTAGTTGCTCGAAAAGTTATTTGTATTAAAACCCTTTTTTTCTCACTATAGATAGATCTAGAATTTAGTGAGGTTTGTGATAGTAATTTCATTATGTGATACAGTATTGTGTGTACAGAAATGATGCAGGTATATTTATGGTACTTAAATCAATTGTTAAACAATTGAAAGTAATAGAAATACTTCAATTATTTATTATTAAACTCTCCATCACTGTTATTCATTTATTTTGACTGTATCAGTGGTATTAGCTATCGGTGTCAATTTCAATCAAATGTTTAAATAAAATCTTAGTCTCATAGTTATGTTTATTATCTGATTTATTATTATTACTGTATCGTTTCTGATACAAATTATGATTATTAAAAATATAATTAAAGTTGTGGTTTACAGCTGTTTTCTTTTTGTTTATTTATATATTTTATTTTTGTTGCTGTATGAATGACTTAAGTAAATATATTTATTTATGCACTTTCCATACTTAATTAGTTAAATTTCAAAGGAATGTCGTTATAAAGCTTTGGTTTAAAGTTATTATTGCCCTTTTTAATTCGTGGCAAATGCTAGTCCACCTTTAATCTAAATTGTGTGGATAAACATGTAGATTCTTAAAAAAAGGTTGTTTGCTTGTTCAAACCTCCATGCAGTATTTTTTATATATTTTACACCAGGATTGTTATTTCTACGAATCCTAGGAAATCTCGCGTTTAGCCTGAATCTGTGTCTTAGTGAAAAAGTCCAAATTCAGATATTTTGAAATAAACTTTACACTTATAAAGATAATATCGTGGCGAGTCAACGACCTTTGGAAGTTTACGCGTTTCGAAATGTATTTACAAATGTAATTTAGAGAATTCTGATAGTTTTGTAACTTAAATTATCTAACACATCTACTTTTGTGCTGATAAGTCCATGAATAACTTAATTAAATGTCAGCATAAGTCTATTTGACAATATGTAATTACAAAATAAAAATTAAATAACTAGCAAACTCCCCATAATTTTTGTCAAATAGAAATAGAGTTTCATCTAAAATATAGATTTGAAATGGCATTGGCCAATTTATTGATCATTTGTCGTAAGAGTCGATCGCCGCCATTTTCTGAATATTTCAAAATGGCGGATTGTTTGCCAAAAAGGTAAAGAGCCTTTAAAAAATTTTCATGGACTATTACTACAGCGACATGTACACTCAAGTACAAAAATGTGTCTACTTTTGAACCATATCACATTCACCTTTAATTCTCATTTCCTTCAACACACTTCAAAAGTGGATACATATTTTTGTACTCGAGTGTACCATACAAGAGATAAGTGTCATTTCAGTATTTAAATGTAACTGTGTACTTAAAAAAACAAGTATTTATTACGATCACATCTTAGTTAAGCTTTATAAGAGTAGAAGACATTCCATAACCTTTAGTTAGAATCTCTTCAAAGATATCGGTTGATTTTGTTATAGTAAGTAGTTCTGAACATTTAAATCGAACATTTTAAAATCATCTATAAAAAATAACATATCCGATATTTATTCTTAGAAATTTAAAATTTCATTGTTGTAATGTTGAAGTAGGATAGCATTTATTTTTGATCCAAAATGAAAGCTTTGTTGCGAGGAACATGTCATAAAATTGACGCCATTTTACTATCCCTTCCATATTTAAAATGGAGGTATCATATTTTACAGCCGAAAGCGAATGTGTACGACAGTGAAATGAGGAAGGCACTAATAGACATTGTTACGGTATTTAAGTGTTTTATTCTACTTATGTACTTGTAATTTAAAAACTTGAAAATATGTTCTGTCTTTGTTGTATGATATTGAGATTGAAAATATATTTAAGATGTTTTCCTTCAAATCCGTTAAGCACATATAGTTGTGTATCCAGTGTTGTCTATATGCATTTATGTTGAAATAAATTATATTATATGATTTGATGGAGTTGTATTATTTAATCTGATATTAAGGTTTGGTCACCCTTTATCTGAATAACATTAGCCTATCTTAGAAGCATAACTACAACTTTACTGTGTGCCGAATAAACAAGCTCAAAGTCACTCAGCGTTTCTCTACGTGATATGGTCCGGAATGAGGAAATCCGTACACGAACGAAGGTCACCGCCATAGCTCGACGAGTCAGTGAGCTGAAGTGGCAATGGGCAGGCCACATCGCTCGAAGAACCGATAACCGTTGGGAGTAAAGGTTCTCGTGTGGCGATCACGTGCCGGGAAACGTCTACCCGGCCGTACTCTTACTAGATAGACCGACGAACTGGTTAGTGTCGCGGGGAGTCGCTGGATGCAGGTGGCTCGGGACCGGTCGATGTGGCGTGCCGTGAAGGAGGCCTATGTCCAGCAGTGGACGTTTCCCGGCTGATGATGAAGTTAACAAAAATTATGTAATTATATCACATTTAATTTGCCACTTTACGATTGAAAAACTCCGTGTAATTTCGTTAGACCATCGTTCTGTGTATTACCTTACATAATATTTATGATTTTTAGTGTGTTAATTATTCAGGCAAAAATATATAAACTTATCATAGACAAACAAATCTTAAAAACGACATCGATATATATGTGTTAAAGCTTAATAAATACTTTTATTTTAGGTAACCCCTCAGCGAAGTCGTCTCGTACTTATTTCACGATAAATGTGGCTGATGCGCGGAATCCTTGGGAATTTCTGCGATATCCTAGGTCCACGATTCCACTTTAGGAAAAAAGTTTAGTTGCTACGGTATAATCAAACACAAGTTCGGATTAAATCTTTCTTTATTTTCAGTTAAGCATAGAATACAATGTCTCATGTTCTCCCAGTCTAATTTGACAAAGTATCAATCACGCACCAAGCCGCTCACAAAAACAGGACAAAATTATTGGCCTCTTAAGAGTAACAGAGAAAAAAAAGGTGTAATTCTTTCTTACGGGTGTGTTCAAAACTTAAATATAACTACATAATCGTAAATTACACATTGTTCTAAGTGATTTTTAATGTCACTTATTAACATTTCTTATAATTAATTATGATCGTTATGTCATTTGTCATGCAGTTAGTATGATTTTTTATACACTTTACAGAATTCGGCTAGTGTTATTCGCATAGATTACAAATCGGAATGCCTTTGATATAATATATTTGGCGATTCTTCTGGTAATTACACAGACACTCGTAAAAAGTGATGATAATGATTTTTTGGTAATAAAACAATGAAAACTTAACGTGATAAGAAAGCTCCGGAAAATCAACAAGCAACGTTGAACCGGAATAAATCCGAAATTTAAGTCCGATTACATTGGAATGTTAATATGTACTTAGAGTTAATAGTACCAAAAATACTGTTAAATACGTAATTTTAAAATAATACAAAATATCCTAACGCACGCAGGCTTCGCGTAACAACATAAACTTAAAACTAATTTTAAACGCTTTTTTATATATTGGCAACACATCAATAAAATACGCAAAGACGAGCAACGACAACACAGTTATTCAGCATTCTAACTTTGTTACTGCAAAGCATGCGTTCAGGAATAAAGATGTTTCTGTACAATTTTTGGTGGCAGTACTTAAATTGTCTTTGTATGTATTCGTTCATCACTGTACACCAACGATATTACACCATTCCTGAAAGTTGTGACTTCTCAATTTTAATCCTGCATAATATTTTTACAATATTAAATTAGAACATATTTTATTATAGACAGAAAAACACGTCGCGGGAAGATATCGATATCGAGCCATAGAGAACCGACGCGCGTGTCACATCACTAAAATATCGGTGCAAAATATCTAATAGATAAGTACTACACTATTTAGAATAGTTTGTGGACACTCGAGCTGTGGACGCCCGCGCTCCGCCACCGATCACGCACGACTAAACATTTGTATTTTCATATAATAAGTCTTTTTTTTCTACCGTTAACAATAAATTTTTTAATACCAATGTATTTAATTTTGTTTATAATGTACACGATTTTAAAGTTTTAATGCTCGTTATTATATCTTTTTCTTTTTATATAGTTATATATAAAATTCGTTGGCTACCTAAACGAGTGGTGTAGGGCCTATAACATTTTTGGAAAGCGATAATCCGAATTACTGTTTTACGGAATTTTTATAACAGAAGATTAGTTAAGACTATCGACACGTTTGAACCATCCAAAGTATGAAATGTCTGCGAAAAATTTTGGTGCCTATTTTATAGATATTTAAAAAAAGTTACATTTGTAATTTGGAAAACGGTAATTCGGATAATCGTGTTCCGGATAAACTATAGACTACCGGTGTTTAGCTATAAAGGGAGAGGACTCTACTGTAGGGAATGGAATATATTACACTCAAAGGGGAGGGAAGGCCTTTTGGCTAATACAAATAAAACATTAAAATTACTTTATAGTTTGAGGCTTAACTCCATACCCCTGAGTGTATTTAATTAGCTTTAGAGCAAGATTATCGTAAACCGTGACGGTTATGAGATAGAAATAAATATTAGTTTCAAAATTGTGTTTACTAACATAGCAGCTAGCAATTTACTAACAAAAAATGTAAATATTTCCTGACAATAAGGTAATTTTTAATTCGGAAAAATTATTTATTTTATAAAATATATTTTAAAAACCCAGTCAATATATTTTAAAAACTTCATATTAATTAAAACCTTCAACAATTACAGAAATGTGTCCAATAACGATATTCCGAAAACAAAACTTTCTAAAACGTCACAGCTTACGAAACTCTGTCAATTTACCAAAAAATCGTAGCTACATAAATCTAGCTTAATTCTAGGCGTCTAGGGAATACACTAATTTTGGAATAGGGCTGTACATACACATCATCGGCCGATGGCCGGTATTTTGTCACTACGTTAAATTCCTGGCGTGCCATTGAGCAGTTTACCTGTCTCTTTTTAAACGAGGTGGAATTCTATATAGTCAGTCATTATTACCAGTTTAAAATATTTCGAGTTTTCGAATGCGAACAATGCCGACGTATAAAAAATCAAACTATATTTTTACAATTAATTTATATAATTAGTCCAAGTTATTTTCCATTTCGTTTTTGTAATCACATTTATGTAACTGAAATCTATATTAGGCAAAATATAAACTATTTAAAATTCCACCGAGTACAGAACAGATATAGCTAATATACAATTTTATTGCTCAAAAATAATAGTAAAGTTAACCACTCACAAAAAAACACAGACGGTGCACAGAAAACCCTAAACTAACTAATATACTGGCTTCGTAAGAATTTAGTGAACCCCGTCTGTATTTTTCACTTAATCTGAGATAATATACAAACACATCGTCCTACTCGACAACTGGCATTATATAATTTAGTTTTTTTTTCTGGAAGCGCATATCCAAATCTTTTAGTATAAGTAGTGGTAATGGATTCATTAGGTTTACGAATCGGTTAAAAATCGTCCTAAAACCTCTTTAACAAAACTTGATTTTTTTAAGTACTGTAATATTTTTAAGGAACCAGAGATCTGTATTTTTAAGTATTTTTGTTAATTAAAAAAAAGCTTATTCATTTTCCCGCGTATTGATACCAATCAGCACTTCAAAGTTGTCGAGTTCTACAAAAAAACCACAATTTATTTGCACCTTTCTCAAAGAAAGGGATAGACAGCATCTACAATAGTTTCAAAAATATTAAGTCTTATATAATTTCTCGTATAATATACATACATAATGATTATTTAATATTTTAATTATGTACATAAGAAGCGTTTCGTTCCAAAGATTAACACTTTGGCAATGAGTTGATGTTACAAATTATTTTAGTAAAATTTGTGACGCCTTAGACGCTGCTCCCTACCTAATTTTTCAAGCTTTATCGTTTATGCGTAATTTCGAGCACCAAACTTGGCTGTAGAATAAATGTCCTTTGCTTAAAACGAAACATGATCGATTCTCTTTCAAACATAAAAAAATACATTGTCAAATTTACAAAAAGTTTATCCGAAAAAGTACCAATACATTTCAGGAGCTATTTTAAATTGAAGTTTAAAATTTTTCTAGAGTGAAGTATAACAACAAAATATAACATACTCGTAAGTTGTTATTTTACATGTTTCTTGATGGAACTAAGCATTTATAGCGCAATCATTGTCATTTTTCGACAAAATATAACTTCGATTGTATTTCGTATAGACCATAGACTCATCATCAGAGACAACTCGTACGCTACAGCTTCTGATTGGCTAACGAAACAGCCATATTGGTCAAATAGTTTTTCTTATTGGCTACAAATGTCAGTGATACTATTGGCTCCTCAATAAACATTTTAAATAATAATTTATGAAGTAAAAATAGACCCATCTTTAGGATAACCGAATTAAAATACGTAGCATCAGATTTATAGATATTCAAATTGACCTATCTTATTATTGTAGGTAAAGAAATGCGTGTACATAGATGACTGTGATTCGAAGGATTTAGGTGGAAATATTGAATTATTTACTCTATGGAAATACCGAATGGAGTGTTGTCTCCTCGCGCGCGCCATTTTTATACGAAAATTATCTTTGATTTATTTTAAAGTAAAATCATTTTTTTTACTTTACATTAAACCACCAAAGTTTTTAATATAATATAAATAAAGATAGCATAATATTATCATGTTGTAGATGCATAAGCTCACGTTTCACCAACGATGGCATTGAAATTTCAAAGTGTCTGGTTTTCGAAAAACCCACGAAAGTATTAACTTTTTCCCTTGGAATGAAATTTAAACGTAACAATATGGCCCTTTCCGCCACTAGATATTTGACAGAGATATATTATAATTACAATTTTAAAATTTAATCCAAAATGTAATTACTCAATCGTACGTAATTTGTCTAGTGCAGTCAACGCTGTTCTGTTTCGGTCAATAATAAAAAAAGTTGCTGTTTTGTTTATTATATACATAATAAATTTTATAAAATAAAAACTTTGGTGGCGTGAGAACATACATTCCTCGAAGGCTGGTTTCAAAGCGACAAGTTTAGAGAGACTTTCATTGGAGCTTCCAAATTTAAAAATTATTAGGTCTGTGCTCGCAATGCAAAAATGGTTTTTATTATTACTCCTTTATTGACGTTAAGCCATTCTTGAGTTTATCTTTTGATATTGGCGAAACACTTACAAGTTTACGTTTTCAATTTGTTTTAGGCGTTATAACATGCAATTTTTTTGCAAAGATATTTATGAGGGTACTATAAGATTAAGGAACGCGTCTCTTTGAAACCAGCCAGTGATTTAGAAGTGAACTTAGTGTGTGTCACGGGTGCGCGCGCGGTGCTCGCTCTTCCTGCGTCAGTTGAGCGGCAGACAGAACATGTGCTGCAGCAGGGTGGGCTTGCGCGGGGGCAGCTCCGAGCACACAGAGTCGTAGTCCGACGACGACGACTCGCCGTACGCGTACGCCTGTTGACATTCATCAACATCAACATCATAATGTTCTACAAATTAATTTATACTGATAAATAGAAAGAGAGAAAGAAAAAACTTTATTTTGACAGGCTAAACTAAAACTAATTTTCTAGATTAAAAAAAATATTATGAATTGCCAAAAAAGGTGGCCCCCCACTCAGATTATTGTCGCAGCAGATCGCTGGTCTTCCGTGGGGCCTTAGAATTCTTACGCTTTTAAAAACAAAAATAAATATTTTAGTGGTACACACATTTTAAATGAAATTAAAATGAACTAGTAGACATTTTATGACAAACACAACCATAACAATTATAAAAAAAGATTAAAAATAAACATAAACAAATGAATGTATTTTAAAATTGTATAACTTGTATAGATTTTCAAATTACTTAACCCTTTTATTTGTTTATTCTTAATAATTTAAGATTATCTTCGAGAAAAAAAATCAATATAAAAAAATTGCGGACAATCTGTAAAATGAACGTACTGTTAAGTAGATCGTGTACCTGCGTGGGATCGTGGTAGGGATGCAGCATACAGGCGTGGTGTCACACGCAGTCTTCCAGAGACATGAGGAGCGGGTTCACGTACTCGAAGCCTTCGAACTCCGACTGGTCGATATCAGCAATCACCGTGCTGGAATCATTTAGATTTAACCCATGAACATTACCTACCGACTAGACATGACCCGCCCGCGTACTGTTGCAGCACACATTACTCGACCAACTTAAACATCACGCATCACTCATGGCATTCCGTGCGCATGGCTTCGTTCTGCACCGCTCACTCGCGCCGCGGCAGGTGCGAGTGAGCGGTGCAGAACGAAGCCATGCTGCGCGGGCTCGGATCCTCCGACAGAAACACAAACTTACAAAAATGGCTTTGCATCAAGGAATTCAGTATATAAACTGCTTGAGTTCAATATATACGAAGAAAATATACATTTGACAGTTAAATTTTGCTACTACGGAGCCATTGCTATGAATGAAGAACTAATTTATGTTTTTAGTATCTCATTCCTGTAAATGAAAATCAACATTCAGCGCCATCTATTGATTCCAAGAAGAAACCACACACAGCTCTCATGAGGCAAGTGAATTAATTTAAAAAAAAATCTACGCAATGATCGTACGATTTTTTTTCTCCATTTTATGCCGAAAATGCCTAACATCAGCTGATATTCTTGCCGAATCGATTTTTACCAAATATAGCTAAGAACCACCGCAAGGAAACTTGCTTTCACGTAAAAAAAACTACATCAAAATCGGTCCATCCGCTACGATGCCACAGACAGACATTGGCGTCAAACTTATAACACCCCTCTTTTTGCGCCGAGGGTTAAAAATCATCTAAATTCCATTGCGTATGATTTATTGAGCAATAAAAATGTATTATTCTTACTCGTTGTCCGGCGTGAGGTGTACGGGCTCGTCAGTGAACTCCGGCGGGAAGTTAGCGAGGTCGCGTTCACCTTCCAGACGAGGCTTGAACGGCGGCACCACCTGCTTCTGCTCCAACTGAGGACACAAGAATGTTACTGATAAACTACATTATATTTATAAAATTCAAGTTCGACCAAGAACTTAGCCGACTTGTAAACGAGGGGCGCTGATCTGCGTTTACGTCAAACAAAAAAATTTGATTTGTCAATATGTAGTGTGTGTTTTTTGTGTTATAATGGTGTGATATAGTGCAAAAAGTGTCACGGACGGTGTTATAGTATCAATTACGCAGAATTGCGAGGGTTTCGATGCGATCGGAAGGGTTTACCATGTCGAGTACATTCGATTTATGTTGAAACCAAGTCTGGCCTTTGAAATTCTCGTCAAGAATCCAAAACAAGCGAAAAAATGTACACATTGTACATTTTATTGAGAAAACTGAAGAAATGGCTTCGGCATAGTTTATAACCTTAAAATATTAAATTCTTTATCAAAGACATGGCTGTATAGTGTTTTGCATTTGCCTTTTCCTGTTGTAAAAAAAAACTTAACAAAAAAGGCAATATGTAGTTCTTATCATAGATTTAGAAGATCAATAGATAAAAATTTCCGACGTGACAGCGTAATTATACCGGGAATTCTTTTTCTGTTCGGTTATTAATTGATTAAACAGTAGTTGTCCCTAGAGGATCTCTATATAGTTTGTATAGTAAAAATCGTCGTAGTGATCAAAAATGTTGCAGTTAACTGACCGCTTCCCACTCGATGCTCTTGAAGAAGGGATGGTTGACGATGTCCAGGAAGCCGTTCTCGCCGCAGCCGAGCCGCTCCACGGGGTTCTTGTTGAGGAAGCCCTTCAGCACCGACGCAGCCTTCACCGACAGCGACCGAGGAATACGGATAGTCTTCTCTAGGATCACCTGGACAACAAGAAACAACAAAGTTATAACAAGGCGCAATATCGAGCTTATCTGGTAACCGCCCTTTTTAGAGGTAGAATTCTCTAGGTATATATTTGGTTTGGGTCTGGGTTTTTGGTTGATTATCTCAAAAAACGACATTTATATGGAATCGCCTCTGAAGTTGCTCTGAAGTATGGCCGAACAAAAAAAAAGAATTATTAAAATCGATCGCAGCGTGCACCAGTTTCTAATGGGTTATTAATCGTAATATATGTTTTTTAAAGAAATGTTAACACAACAGAAGTAAAAACATTAAAAACAAAGTTTTTGTTGAAAAAAATGCAGATTGCAAATTTTGGGAGAAATTTTAGAAAGCGAACGACATAATGTATCTTGCGGACGTCGGTGCTCGTTGCTTTGCTGCTCAAGTCCAGTGTTGCCAAAGCAATGGTTGTGAAACGGGCAAAAAAGTAACAAAAATATTTCAAGTGTCTAAAACAAGAGGATATACTCAACATTTATGCATCCCACAAAATTATTAATTTAACTTCTAACTTTTTACGGTTTTCTCTAAATATTATTTTTGCATGGTAGTAACACTTAATCTAAGAAACATTACACTACTCTTTGTCTTCTTTTTCTGAGATTGGGAGGGCCTGGATACCTAAAATACAGGTCCTTGATCTAATTTAGGCTGTAGTCCCGCATATTTTAAAAATATTTTTTTTGCGTTTACCACATAATCAATATAGTACTATTAGATACCTCAGCTCCCCGCAAGAGAGAGATATCATGTCATTTGTTCCAAGTGTCCGAACTGTGATTTTAGTTCTATCGTCTTCGAATGTTTTTAAAAATTGCGGAGTAATAAACAAACCTGGAAGAGGTAGTCCTCTGTGTTTTGATCTGGGTTGTCGGCCGCCTGCGCGATGTCGAAGGGCGACCGTCCGGCCAGCATCTCGTACGTGAGCACGCCCAGCGCCCACCAGTCCACGGAGAAGCCGTACTCCTCGCCACGGAGGATTTCCGGTGCGATGTAGTTGGGGGTGCCGCAGAACGTGGACGTCGTGTCGCCGGGGCGAACTCCCTCCTGGAAACAACAGACAGTTTTGGTTAACGGTAATTCGCTGGCTTCCATACTTTTGCCATAATAGACAAAGCCAGCTTTAATTTTATTTGGGAAGCTTACAGCTATTTTTACAATATACGCCAACATTCACCAATTAGAAGCTTCCACATATAGAATATGTTACAAATAAATACTAAACTATATAAGACAAATCATATATAATAAGCAAGCAAACATAAAAAACTAAGCAAGTACAACAGAACTAAATATCCTATCCCAAAGAGTATGTAATATACGTATACTACGTAATAAGAGACGGGACTCCATACAGCGAAAATAAACCTACCGAATCTCAAACAGGGCAAAATCATCATCCATTCTCTACCATACATAATGTAGGGACAGTGGCGACAACAATGCGATAGTAGCGCCTTTGATGCTTGGCCATGTTGCATACAATTTGTCGTGAATTAATTTGGAACTAAGTTGCGTCAGACTGTCCTATCCTATATAGCTATCCTATTTTGAAAGATTATGATAACATAAATACAGTATTAATCTTCCTTTAATTTAATAAACAAAATCCGATGTCCAGCAGTGGACGTTTCCCGGCTGATGATCATGATATTATTTTTCTAAATGTCATTAAAGTTTATCGATACATTATAAGGCACTTTAAGTGGTCACTTTTAATCGTTTTATTGATAGTAACTGCACACAATCAATATGTCATTATTCATGACGTAAACCAGGAATAGCTACGAAAATGTAGAAGAGAGCGAATGAGGGCGCCACTGTCGCTGTCTATGATCTCTTAAATGAAATATCGTCATCGGTACATCACTATTTAAAACTTACAATTTTTTTGCCACGCTTTTTTACACACACGTCAAATATAGACGAACCGCTTAAATGAGTCCTCGCCTGCGCGGTACAGGGGCGCGGGGGTACGACGACTAAGGGGATTGAGAGAGGAGCGGGCGGTAGGACACTATGCGCGCCACGCCCCTGTACCGCGCAGTCGAGGACTCATTTAAGCGGTTTACCTGTAGTCCGTGTAATTCTGTCATTGACTGAAGATTTTCAGATTCTTTAAAGAGGAAGAGGAGACACCTATCCACATCCTCTGTCACTGCATGCACTCCATCACAGTAGACAAAAGTACTTTGGAGGCCATATCGTCACACCAGACGATATTAAGGTCTCCACCCCTGGAGATATCGTCTGATATATGATCGGAGTGGGCCTCGGGGACCACCACACCACATAGGGGTCACAATAGATCTATCAAGGTCAGTGAGTGGTTGGGCCCGGTGGACCTCCGCACTTGTTTCAAATAAAGATGTGTATTGTCAGAGTGTGGTGTTGTCATACCTTACACATTCCGTAGTCAGTGAGTTTGATGTGCCCCTCGTGGTCGAGCAGTACGTTGTCCAGCTTGAGGTCGCGGTAGATGACGCCGCGCTCGTGCAGGAAGTGCAGCGCCAGCGAGATCTCCGCTGCGTAGAAGCGGGCGTGCTCCTCCGGCAACCGGCGCTGGCGCTGCATGTGGAACCTGAGGAGGCACCACGTCGTTCACAGCGAGATTTCATTGGTAATATAAAATATATATGATGGTAAGTTACGATAGTGCGCACCCAGAATCCTTAAATTAATGAGGCTTTGTCTATGCCATCTTTCATACCGGATCACAACAGTGCTGTTAACATTGCTGTTTGGCGGAAGACTAAGGTAACATGGTAGCTATCCAGGCTGACATACAAAATGCCCGAGCACCGATAAGCATCCACACTGGGAATCGAACGCGGGACCTCCGTATTGTGAATCCTATTATGAAGAGGAAAGGCTATTGAAACTACTCGATTGAGGTTGTTTTACTCATCATTATCAGCCGGGAAACGTCCAACGCTGGACATAGGCCTCCTTCATGGTATGCGACCTTAACCAGGTCGTCGATCCATCTAGCAGGAAGACGGCCCGGTAGACGCTTCCCGGTACGTGGTCGCCACTCGAGAACTTTCACTCCTCAACCTTACCGGGGGGTTTTGTTACCAATCGAATGAAATGAATATTGTTTCTCACATGAGATCTCCTCCGCGCACGAACTCTATGACGAAGAAGAGCCTGCTGGGCGTCTGGAAGCAGGAGTGGAGGCCCACCAGGAAGGGATGGTTGGAGGCGGTCTCGAACACGTGCTTCTCCGTCTGCACCCAGTCTATGTCCTCGTCGTCCGTCACCAGCGCCTTCTTTATCACCTTCATGGCGTACACGCGCTTCGTGCGCTTCAGTTCCACCATCAGCACCTGAAACGCACATTTGTTTTCTTCAGAAACACATTATTTAGTTTTGTTACTATGTTACTACTAAAGTTAGACTTCTGTGCATAGCGGCCGATCGCAGCCACACATAGGGGGGTTCGCGTATCCTGGGCGCCAGAGGGACACAGGGGGGACTGTTCAGCCAATCACGCCCCTCAACGCGTCCTAAATGACATTCCCCTCCCGCATCCCGCCAAAGAGACCCGAAAATCGTTTACTGCGCACTCAAGGTCATTTTTCAAGTTGTTTGCCGGAAACTATACTACTACTACACCTATGACCCTCATCCCGTGCACCGCTACTTAGTATCATGACCTTGAACGCGTCCGGAGCGGGAGTTTCATGTCTGTACTAACTTGTATTAAGGGATATTCTTATGACCGAGCTTTACTGAAAGATACTCTGGTAGTATGAAGTTATAAATAACGATAATTCAGAACGTTGTTCTTAGTAAGGATATTTAAATTATTGAAAAACGACATCATATAAAAAACGATAGTTTTAAAAATGTAGGTCATAGCCTATTTATGTCTGGGGCCCTAAGTTCGGGCCCCTAGGGAAGACGGCGCTGGTCCTGAGGTTACCTTAGCGTAGGACCCTCTCCCGATGACCCTGATGAGCTCGAAGTCGTCGAGCGAGTACTGCCGCTGCGAGCCTGGCTCCAGATCCTCGTTGCGCACCGCGGGCGCAGGCGCCGGCGGCGTCTCCGGGAGTGACGCCTCGGGTTCCGCCCTCGACCTGATCCATTGAAAGGAGATATTAAATACACTAATTAACAATCTAAATAATTTATCACAGTAATATAATAAGCAAGTAAATATAATAAGGTCTCAATTATAGTCCAACGTCAGAAATCGAGATAGAGTAGAAGATAGAGTTTCAAGATTTTATTCTATCACTTTGTCGGCGTGATTAATATGTATACTCGTACCAAATTACAGCTTTCTAGTAAGGGTCTTTGAGCTATGCCGCGGATGGACAGACGGACAGAGCTTGCCGTCTTGTTTGACTAAGGACCCCAACAAGACCTGACTAAGAGCCTGCGCACAACGGTGCGGTTTGCTCCCGCAAAAATTTGTGATTATGAACCATAGTGGAGATGCGCGCACTGCGGTTGTTCAACCGCAAACAACCGCATGCGGCAAAAAATCTGTGATTTGCAACAAATTTATTGCGGTGCGCCACAGCACGGTTTGTTTACATCGTTAGAAACTTGTATTAAACCCGTGCACTGCGGCATAAGAACCGCACCGGTTTGAAAACCGCAGCCGCAACTCGCCGCACCGTAGTGCGCGCTAATCCAAACACCTATATTTAGTAAAATGTGCGTACCAATTTAGAACTTAATTTGTATATGTTACCTGACAGAGGAGGCACGTCCCAGGGTGCTCTCCCCGTTGGCGTCATCCTTGACTGGGTCGATGGGATCCACGTGCTCGTTGGAGCACGGCTTCTGCACCAGCTTGTGACACTTCTTGTGTACCAGCAGCTTGCACTGGATGCATTTGAAGCCCTGACGACCCAGGCCCCAGATGCGGTCTTGGCAGAAGGCACAGAAGGCGCGCTGAAACGAAAATTGAATCATACAAATACAAGTCAATTCATCGCTGCCCTACTGTTGATTTTCTATTGTGATATTTTATGAGAATATTTTATTCGATGGCAGTTCTGCTAAGTTCAGCTTCCTTAAGAAAACCTAGGAAAGGTTTTTCTACAGTAAATATATAAAATGTTTTTTGGGGCTTAAAATAAAATATACCCTCTTACAGTCCCAGAAGAGTGGACACACACACATATGTAGGTCATATTGTAACAAAATGCACCAAACCTTTCCTTAATTATGCTAACTAACGACTAAGGAGTGGAATTCCCTGCCTACTTCCCTTGGAGTTATTCAACGCCTAAATAGGCTATTTCTAATAGGGTATACAGGCAAGCGTATATTATAGACCACATCATCACTTAACACCCGGTGAGATTGCAGTCAAATGCATCCTATTGGTGCTAAAATTGTATATACAAATCCAAAACTACTATAAACATTGAACATTCTCAACGAATTCTACCAAGACCATTTAATTCATTTGAAATTCTCACAAAGACCATTAACTCCAGTCGAATAAAAAACCGAGATAGTCTCGGTACACGCCCTTAATCCTAGGTCGTATAAAGTTTTACTAATTCCAGTTACGTAGTAATTAGACCCTCGTTAGTAAAGGCCATACCGTGTATCTAGGCCAGCGAGAAGTAATTTAGGTTTTAATTAAAAAATTCGTGGTGACAGAGACAACGCCCGCCAAAACAGAGCTCGTATTTGAAGAGCAGTATCTTGTCTTTGGTATCTGTTTATAGAAAAATATGGTGGGAATAACCTCAAAAACATCAACTTTACAAAACGAAAGCTTGTATGGTCATTTCATGTAGCAACGCATAAAGGATCAACGTTTTTTGCACTTTCATTTTTGAACACCTTTCAAAAAGTGAAGGACTATGTACCGACGCTAAGTCAATGCCTGCTCACCCAGAAGCCTCAATTTGATGAGGTTGTTTACGTTCTCTTTAACTACCGGAACAACATATAATCATTTGTCTAATTGCGACAAGTAGTTTAATAGATATGAGGGAACACACGAACATAGATAGACAGTTTGCTAAAATCATAACGCTCCTTTTGTTTTAACCGTAATCGGGCAAAAGTACATAAGTTATTGTTAAATATTGCATCAGATACTCACTCTATTGAATCGTTTCGCTTGGAAGATGTGTCCATTGACGCGATATAACTTTCGCCACCGCCGCGCGCCCCGCCTGTATATGCTTCCTGGAATCCACATACATTATACATTAATACATTTACTTATTCATTATACAATACAAAGTGAAGTGAAACTTGTAATGCGATTTCCAACAAGGTTGCGTTAAATGTTTCACGCTACCATGGAGGGGGTATGACAGCCCTGTTGCGTACAACGTTCAACGCTCCTGGGGAGGGGGAATAGAAAGAGACAGAGCGAGAGTGAATGCGTGGCACTCGAACCCATGCGCGTAGCATATGTTACAGGCTTATTTAACTAAAAATCAATTTCTACCCCTTCCTATTTTCATTTCCACATTACGAAGTTTCACTTCTTCCGCGCGGAGAGACTCCACACACTATTTTTTATTTATTATACTTGTTGTGTTGTAGCTCAGAGTTCAGATGAATACGTTGCATTCAGAATTAAAATCAATTATAAACTAATTTATTCTTAAGAAATGTTAAGAGAACTCATTTTACTGAGTTGTAATATGACCATGTAATTGTTATAATTTAAAAGATTGTTATTGTAACTATAGACTGCATAATTTTTTTTGATGAAGTTTACATGATCATCGTCGCTCTCCAACCAGCGTTAAAAAGATAGAGATTTATCTAATGCCTAAATCTAATACAGAGCAAGAGAACATAAAGGTTTGCACAAACTATATGTATTACAACCGACGAATGTTGTGTATTGAATTTCTATTTTTGATCGTTACATCAAAATTTTATTGCTCATTAAAAATAATTATTTGACATCAAGTGTAATCAATCTCAAAAAGATTTGTCTATACTCTGCAACTCGTCCTATAACATCGAATATGCCTTCACTATAAACATGAAAGCGAATGTTATTTGTTAACTCTTGGTAGTTGTTCCCTTGGGATAATTCAGGAAGTCCACGCGGGAAAAAACACGATGCAGCCTTAAAAAAAACTTATTACAAACGCCATACGCCGTGTGAAATAAAACTCTATTTAATTTTCCGTTTTGGCCGTTCCATCATGTTCAATCTCCCTGGAGTAATACAGTAAATTAAAGCAGGAATTAGGCACGGAGCACACCCAGCGGATCTTCAGCCAAACCGTCTATTTGTTATCGTATATTACTAGCATGCACGCTATCTAATAGCCGCTACCTTGTGACCTAAATGATATATATATATATAAAGTTAGTTATGGGCTGGTCAATAATTAAGCAAATATGACAGTAACTGACCGTCCGGGGAAGTTATGTTCTTCATATATGCGTGCTTGGAATTTTAATATCGCTATAGTATTGTATGCCTGACATTTCATGCACAAAGGTTTGTGGGAAATAAAATAGATTTGAGGGGTTTTTACCAATCTTCACTGGGCCTACATGTGTATAAATTTCCCATTAGATTTATATCGTTTTCTTATGGGTGCCATTGTAAGAACTGGACCGAATTGAAATGAGACCACACGGGAAGCACCACCTTTCAAATAAAAAAAGAATCATCCAAATCGGTTCACCCAGTCAAAAGTTCTGAGGTAACAAACATAAAAAAGAAGAAAAAAACCAGACCCGTCGAATTGAGAACCTCCTCCTTTTTGGAGTCGGTTAAAAACGGAGATTTATGAGAAAAACACTTAAGAATACATAGATGCATTTAAATATTTAAAGCAAAGCTGCGGGAGATCTGTTAGTATTTACTATTTACTTAAAATAAGGTAAGACTTTACTTAAATTAGGGTAAAGTAAGGAAATACTGTTGCAATAAATTTCTTATAGAAATAAACTGTTCCTTTTATATATACTTTCGCAGTATTTTGTGTTACGTTTATATTTTCTGTGTACAATAAATTTTTAAATAAAAAATAATAAGGTAATTTGGCAAAATCACATAGTCACATAGTTTGGTCTCATTATACTTATACTGACAAACATTTTTCTTTGGTTGGGTATCCATTAAAAGATGGCGTGGCCGTGGGTGGGATGGATATCCAGTGGCTATAATTTTTAATTTGATAAATACATATGTCATGATTAGATATGAGAGTTGAAACAATTACAGCTGCATTATCGGACTAAGCTTTGTTATTGCGATAAATAAATAGTAAATAACTACGAGTGTTGTCAATATCTATGACATATAAAAGACATACAATCCGTTGGCAATATAACAAAATAGACAATGCAATTAAAACGCCTTCCGAGGAAACGTTTAAGATATTTAATAAAATCTACAGTCAAAACATATCCTTTACATACTCGTACTTATATATTACAAGCTTTTTGCTCACGACATCGTCTGCGCAGTTCCTTGTATGATAAAAAGTATAACTAAGTAAAAAGTATTTATTCTCAAAAAATCTTTTTTGTCACAATTCACTTATAAACTACTTGTGTGCGTGTATGCGGTGAGAGGGTGTAAATGTATGAGAAAATATTTTTTTGTGTGAATTTATCCCATGTTTTAATAGTTAATTCTGCTAAAAGGGGCGGAGACAAATTTAAAAAATCCAGTGTCACAAAACTCGGTTCAGCCGTTTGTGAGTTGTAAATGGTGTAACCCCGACTTTGTTTAATTAATACAAGATTTACAGCTGTTACCAAAATACCTTTTTATTTATTTTATTACGTAAAACAAATACAGTACCACACATAGAAACACATTTTCGTAACAAACGGTATGAGACCTCCAACTCCCATAGTATTCTCAACCTTCCCGGTTGCACCGAGTCCCTCGAAATTTTTTATTTATTTTTCGCGTTTTTTCCATCTGAGCCACCCACAAAATTAAAACACACCTTACATTCATTCACAATTACAGTCTAACGACAAAAAACCCATTAAATTTGCACCTTTAAATAACTTCGCGATCTCCGAGGAACAAGACATGGGCGCTGCATGTTAACTGAGTGAATTACGATAAACTGCCGAGAGATAAGTTATCGTATCGTATCTTATCGCTTCGACAGAACGTAATGAATCAGTATTGGTTTGTAGAATTGAGGCCGTAAGAAGGAAGTGTGCCAATTTATTATGGATCGTCGAAGTCGGATATCCGCTTCTTGATTTATTTTTCATTTTGATGACTAAATATATTTTATACAGCTAAAACCAGAGAGATTTAAATATAGGTTATAGAGCGGTCATTGGGAAACGTTTCATATAAACATTTTGATCTCAAAAGTCAACGGTATGTCAAATGTCTTGTACGGCCGCGTGACGTGATGTGACACTAGATTGAGTAACTTATTACCAATTGGTATTAAGTTTAGGATCAAAATGTTTGTTTGCTTTGTCCGGTCTATTAATATTAAATGTCTTTGGCCAAAACATATCCGTTAAAACATCCTTACTAAACCATGACCTAATACAGTTTTTGACAAGTAAAAATTATTAATTACAAGCTTTTTGCTCGCGAAATCGTCTGCGCCATTCCTTGTATGATAAAAAGTAAAAGTAAGTAAAAAGTATTTATTCTCCAAAAATCTTTTCTGTCAGAATTCACTTATAAACTACTGTGTGCGTGTATGGGGTGAGAGTGAGAGGTAAATGTATGAGAATTTTTGTTGTTGTGTGAATTTATCCCATCCGGCCTAACGTCATATTAGCTGTAATATATAAAACGTATATTTTTAGTGGCTTGTGTACGAATATGTACATATGAGTAACCTTCATGTCTTCTGAATGTACACAAGACTTTTTAAGATCTTCATACAAGCTGCCAGTGGGATTTAATGTTTCGTCACATAGCCTATAACCCCCGGAAGAGCATGACCGATCTAATTGTGAGAGTGACACTGGGTAGAATTATAATTTTCGCGTTCAAAAAGAACTAGAAACCGACTTCAACTGCCTTAAAGGTCTACAACCTTCATCCCCTAAAATGTTCACCCTTCGAGGTAAACTATATGGGACCACCTTTGAAGTATGCACACACACACACACACACACACACACACACACACACACACACACACAAATAAGCTAGCTTCCTGCTTTTTTGGAGTCGTTTGAAAATTATATAAAAAACAATGGCAGATTTTTGGCGCAAAATTATGTCTTCAAATTCTTTTCATGTTATAATTCAATTTACGCATTCTGGTTTTTAAAATCTGCTTCTTACAATTGTCCCCTTTATACCAAACATCAAACGTTCAACAAACTCTTTTGAATTTCGTATTTACATGTTCGGGGAATTTAGACTCGTGAATCTGTGACAGTGTTCATACATTCTTCGTTCATTCAGAATTCACAGTACCGAGTGAATCGTGTTCTGTATCGGTATGTTTGTTTGTATTTGTGCTCTAATGAGGCCTATTCACAACCCTCGAGTCGGGAAATCGCACAAACCCCAACGTGCTATGCGATGCGGGCTCGTGCCTCAACCATTCTCATGGAAATACGCCGGTACCGTTTTCGTGCTTGGCATCACTCATCCGCACGCTGTGATTTAGTATCACGAGTATGTCAATGAGGCGTATTGTGGCTTCTAGATGATAGTTACACAGTGTTTGTTGCTTATTCAGGTATCGTTCGGTGATATAACGTTGTATTTCTTACTATATTAATTGGGTGCTTGATGCTACACAAGATTGGCGTTGAATTGTATTTTATACAAATTTTATACCGTAACGGACATGAAAATAGTCAAAAGGTGGGATAAATATAGTAAAACGCTTATTAGATTTCGTTTTTAACTGACTTCAAAAAAGGAGGAAGTTATCAATTCGACTGCATTTTTATTTGTGTGTATGCTACGATATATCTCCGCCAATAGTGAACCAATTTTGATGATTCTTTTTTTTTGGTACAGCATACTTCAGAAGTGATCCCATATAAATTTTATCGAAATTGACTGAGCACTTTTTGAGAAAATCAACAAAAACCAAATATGTCCCTAAATAATTCTAACTCCAAGGGCAGTTGAAGTCGGTTTTCAGTTATTTTTGAACGCATTTTGAATGTTTTCTCATAGGGCTATATAACACTTGAAAACATTATTTCATGAGATAACTCAGAATATCGATACATTCTTCATACATTTAACGGTCCAATATAGTAATGTGACGTCACAAAACCCTGGCAATTTTTATACGGAGCGTTTTAGCACCGCGTGACTAGAATTACTTTTTGGCGGGTTGTACTAAAAAAAGTCGCATCGAAAAAAGTTTATACAGCTATTTTTCTTCATTTTATTTTACATTTTTAGGAAAACCATCAAGTTGAAAATATTTATAACACATATACTAATTATAGGTTTCCTATATAAGTAGCAAAATATATCACTAATAAGCATGCTTAGCTAAAAACGCACCAAACACAAATATTTTTTATACATGATCTATTTAATTAAATCGAAATATTTTTTCAGTCAAATACTCAATTTTATGTGTTACTGAGAAGAAATTTTGAAAGTTTTGAACAGGATCCTCGCGTGCGAGTCCTTAGGTTTTAGAATATGACCACCCCATGTTACCCTTCGTCCTGTCACTGACGTGACTCGAGTATGTTATGTCACTCGACATAGTCCAGTCACGTCAGGGGTTCCACCTCGGAATGAGAGATAGAAACTTGTATAAACATTTATTTTAGAATTCCAAAAGTTGCCTCAAAAGTCTCATAAAATCTCGTGTCCCACATCATCTTAACATATATTGAGAGTGGATTAATTTTTCAACAGACTTCAAAAAGGTTCATGTCTTTTTGAAGTCTGTTGAAAAGATAACCCATTGTCATTCTGAATACAGAAAGGCCTAGCCAGAACTAATAATTCGAATATCAACATGTTATTTTTGAGCCAAACAGCAAGTATTATTTTATTTTGTGTTTCGAATGTCCCAACTGATATATTTTGAGTTCCAATTTGTTATTTGGAATTTATGTAAGAATGCTAAAAATAATTACCCGTTGGCTTTTCGGTGAAAGAAAACATCGTCAGAAAACCTGCACACACCCTGAGAGGAAATTCAAAGGTGTGTGTTAAGTCTATCAATACGCAGGTCCCGCGTGGTGGACTATGTCCCATACACTCTCTGTAGGAGAGTATCCCTGAGCCCCTGCAGTGGGGACACAATCTACAGGCTGATGTTGATGATGATGACATCTTTGGCATTTAGACAACTGATAAATGTATGAGCCTGGCACCCTGGTCTACAGCAACAGAATTAATTACTACGTGCAGGACAGACGTTCACCATAAAAAGATGTGCGACGCGATACCTCATTTCTCCCCGCATGACAGCGACCGGTTCAGGGGCCTACAGTATCGCACGCGCGTGTATTCTAACGTCATTCATTCGATGTATAAGAATAGGAACTGATTCACGCCATTTATATGAAGTGTCGGGCCTATCCAGCATATATCTTCGGTGTTGCCAGTGACGTAATAGAAGCCTGAGACATCTTTACTGCACACTTGAAGTTGGAAGATTGATGATGATGAAACTTGTACTCAATATATAAAGCAGTAGAACTTATATACGGTTGTTACTTACTGTCCTCTCCGGCGCAGGGCATGCCGGGCGCCGCGGGCACATTGGGGAACACTGAAACAAACAAAATGATGTTATTATATTTATTCATCATACAATTTTATATTTATAATAACTACACGTCTTTAAACAATACGATCTAGAGTTTCAATTTGTTAAAACGAAATTAAGATTTAGATTTAGAGATTAACTCTGTATGAGAGTAGGCCTGAGCCCCAGCAGTGGGGACGGTATAGGCTGTTGATGTGACGTGATCGAGCTAGAAGTTCACGTGGCTTAATTCCTCAAGTGCACTAAGTAATAATACGAAAGTTAAGCACCAGCGACCCATAGCTTGCCCCGCCCAGCAGTATTTGACGTTGGATATTTCGCAATTCTACTCGTAGTATTTCTGTGTGCAGAAATAAGCTATCCGCCATGTCCCGAACAATCTCCGTCTGCCGTTGTGCTCGCGTTCACAAAGCTGCACAACATAGCTGTTAAATAATGCTTTGGAAATTTAGCTGTTGTCAGATTTTCACAACAGTCGGACTTGTTATCTTCTAGGAGTAATGTTTTTAGGGTACCGTACCCAAAGGGTAAAACTGGACCCTATTACTAAGACTCCGCTGTCCGTCCGTCACCAGGCTGTATCTCATGAATCCTTGATAGTTAGACAGATGAAATTTTCACAGATGATGTATTTCTGTTGCCGCTATAATAACAAAACTATACTAAAACACGTAATAAAATAATTTAGGGGGTTTTGTTGGCTCCGATACAACGAACCTGATTCTTTTCTCGTTTTTGTTCTATATTGATAACGGCAACGTGTACACATTTTTTAACTCAAATTTTGTTAGAAATAAATCTATACGCATCTTACGCCGAAACTATTGTCACTTTCGTGTGTTTTGTTGTATTGTTAAAATCCATAACCTTGATAAATAGAACAAAGTCAGGTTACTTACACCACTTGTAACCTTACAAAGGTCTTCGATTTTTGAATTTTTATCCGCACCGAGTTATATCCGAACCGAGTAGCAGAATAATAAAAATAAATAGAATTCATTTTCTCCTTTTTATGATGTCTCAGAGAACGGATTGATTGATTTCGTTAATTTGTTTGTTTCAGTCATGTATTGGAGATTGAGTTGTTTATGTTAGTAGTAATTTATTTGTTTATCCTTCCTTCACGACGTAACGGATTTTTTAAAGGGATACTTGAAGGGCCGGAGGAGGACATAGGCTACTTTCTATCATGATTGAACGAGTAGTTCCCCTGGGATACTTTCTATGAAAGCTAGTATCATTCAAATAGTCATAGTATTATGAAAATCCGTTTAAAATAGAAAGACGAAGAAAATACGTTTCGTATCGGATTCCAAATAAAAACTGTAAGCTGTAGCAAACACATATTGGAGCATCGGCACTGGAATACCGAAAGAGATATTCCAGTGTAAACTTCGGCATCGAGTATTGGTTACATTTCGATAGGGTGACCGTACATACAGTAGGACATTCCCAGTCTTTCATTTATGTGACCGTGCATAATGATAAACATATTAGGCCATTACCACGACTGTTTTAATAACGTATATTAGACTTTATTTACACTGGGGCACAATACCGCACGGACTGGCTCTAGAAGAAGTGTTCAAGTATATGCTGTTTTTAAAGTATTACTAGATTGTTTTAATTAATACATAGCTTCTAGTTTTTTATTATTGTGAAATTATTAGGGATATGTATAACTTAACATTTAATTGTTGAAGAAATAAACTTAAAACGTATTTGACACACGAAAAATAAAAAAAAACATTATTAAAAGCGCGCGACCATAAAAACAAAGCCGGTAAAATAGAATTATGGCACGGGCGCATCGCTTTTCTAGTTAATTTTAAAGTTTTGAATTCTTCGCTCAATGGAGCAAATAAATATACCATTTGAATAAAAGGAAGCTATTGCAGCTATTTATGTTGATTCCACCATCGCCATTTTAATACAGGTGGAACAGAAGAACGCTAACTTTTTTTATAGCGTGGGAAAGCTAAATGTTGACGGGAATATATGTGAATTCGAAAAATACTAAAAGAACATTTTTCTATATGATTTTTGTATAGACTCAAGATCCCACACAGCTTAGAATAATTATAAAATGTCAATTGTCCAAAACGGGACCAGTGCAAGTAATCTAGGATATCTGGTGTCCCTACAGAAGAATGCTAGCTGGCAACACTAGTTTTTCCGATGAATGATGAATTGCTCTGCTGCCCATGCAGCTGTATTCTTTCTTTTACACTCGAACAGGAACGCGCTCATATTGGCAGCGCTGAAAGCCTCGATATTAAATGCCTGCGAAAAGGGAACAATTCCGAAAGCATTTCAAAGCTTACGTATACCCGTATACATGGGGAAAAAATAGGTTTACGATAACAAAAATACATAGCATTTTTATGAGAACTGATCAATGTTACAGAATTAGGGTTGAAGGTTTGTAAATCGTACTGGAAGCGTCCATAGTTCTATTTATTTTAGGCACCGCCGTGGCTAAATGGCTACACGCTTGAACTTACAACTCGAGGTCCCGGGTTCGATTCCCGTTCGATACACGGTTTGGTTGGTGGTAGGCCATTTTCTATGTCCGAAACGGTTTGGTTGGTGGTAGGTGGTATGTCCGAATGGCTAGCTACCACTGTTATCTAAGTCTAAAGGTAGCAGAGCCAGAGGCTCAATAGATTGAGACTTCTGGCTGCGCACGCTTACAATCCATCCTTTCCATCACCATCAGGTGAGATGTAGGCCAAGTGCAAACTTATCATACTTTAAAATGAATAAATGCTATAAGTCATAACTGTAAGAAACTAGAAAACCCTTGCGCTTTCTGTACACCTCATTACTCTGACTGTATTGTTTGTATTAGACATAATTAATATGACATTTCATGAATTTAATTAATATTATCTGACTCGTGGGTAGACGTTCAGTGCGTCACTATCGGGTCGAATGTGTGGGTGAGACGACACTAGAACCACGGATACTTATGACGTCACGGCATCGTCTAACGTAAGACAAAAGAACATAGCTTCGTTACTTATAAGGATTTTAGTCATCCATTTTGCAAATTTAGTATGATTGCTAAAAGGAAAATTTGAAGTAAAAACAAGTCGAAAACTCACACTATGTTTCGGTTAATACTTCGATTCCGAGCTGTATTTCAAAGTTTTCATCTCTCAATGTTGTATAGTGTCCTTTACTAGCTTTCGAAAGAGGATAAAAAAGCTGGACCGAGGCTCAAAGCTGCTATCTTTGTAAAGAGCTGTGTAGAGTGGACAACAAAGCAAAAGAGAATCAAATCCAAGTGCAGCCAAGAACTTTACAATTCGAAAAATGCTTTAAAAAGTTGAACGCGTTTGTCAGTCGGATATAGTCAGTTCTTATTTATTTTCTTTTGAATACTGTTAAATAAAAATGAAACAATTCCAATAGAATGCTGAAATTTGGAAAGAAGCAAGGTACAGCAAACGTATAGGAATAAATCCATTCTGATTCGTTATCTAGTTCGATCGATATAACAGATCGGAATAGACGTTAAAAACTTTACTTACAAATACAAACAAATAACTAACTCCTTAAATAAATTAAAATCAAAATTGTAAATTGTGATTTCTCTAGTTTTAAGTGAAATGTTAATTTCTTCTCAGAGAAATAATTTCTTTATACCTAACAGTTGAAGCCCTAATCGGGTATGGGATATTATTTTTACAACTGCAAAGTTAAGTTTGTTCTTCATTTGTTACTATTAAGTTTTTATTACATATTTTTATTATTAAGGTGCTCGCTTGCTTTTTTAAAGTCTAGTCGTAATAGTCTAAGTAAGTTCAGCTTTAAAAAACCATTGGCATGAATTTTACAACCCTTTTTATGCACATACACAAACTAGATACCCGCAGAGTGATCGCAACTCCAATAAAACTCTACTACTACTGGCATTCAACATTTCAGCTCGGAAACACCCTAATCTATTAAAGGGTTAACAAGGATAAGCTCTCAGCTAGAGGCTCTGTTCCGCATCAACGCTTTACAAAATTGGATGTCCGCATTCCGCATCCCGGCCCTCTCCCTCTATATTTTTATTTAATTCCGACTTCACTCGTGAGACTGTATTTTCATTTCATTCCCAATGGTCAAGAGGTTTTCATTTTTTAAAGAGGGAAATACTTATTATTACTTCGGAATTAAATAACGTTGGACACATGAGACTGACATTAATAACGGAAATTGATTTAAAAAATCTTGTGCCTTGAATAGTGCCCTTAGCCCAGGGGTGTTCGTAGGTCGGAAACGATTATGAGAGTTAAGCAACGTTCGAAGGGGTTAGTCAGTGGATGGGTGACCGCTGTGGTTATTAACTGAGCACTTCTGTGCTTTGGAAGTACGAAGCTTTCGGTGGTTTTTGTTGTCTTTGACAGCAGTAGCGAAGCCAAGTAGAGGCGGCTTGATGAACTTCAAACAGCGTAATCTCAAAAAATCTAGTCTGGATTAGTATATCAAGGGTTTAGTGTCAGATGGCTTCCGAAAATCGAGTACCTACGCCAATGCTTGGGTGCAGCATCATTATTTATTACGTTTTTTTCTTCTCAGACTTTTGACTGTATTTCAATAGGCAAGCAATACTTTTGATATGGGTTTGGACGTCGCATGCAGTTTTATATAACTTCGTGGAATACAAAGATGTCAGTCTGGGTTATTTCTGCACTTACTATCAAGGCATAGGAAGACAAAAACACCAGTTCAAAATGTCAGAAATGTTCACAATAAACAGCAAAGCAACCAAAAAATAGCAATCTCTGTGGAAGACCAACTTAACACAATTTCATCATTGTGTTTCATTTCGCCAAACAAACAAAAACCTGAGAAAGAGGGAGTAAACAATAAAAGGGACAAATGGTGGGGCGGGAGGCTGACAAATCCAATCCCGCCTGTTGTGGATCGAAGGGAAACAGTGAGAAATCTGACAATAGTGCTCCGATACCAGAACTGGACGCAATCTCACTCGATTCTCACCTTTAAACATCCGATGGGATAACATTTTAGTAAACAATGTTAGTAAAACTAGAATGATGTTGTTTTATATGCGAATCTAAAAAATGAAAGTTTGTATCTTTGTGACTTGTAAACGTCTGAAAGAATTTGGACGGAATACCCACAGATATTCTGGTTTGATGCAGCTATTTTTTAATCTGTTAAGTGTTGAATATCTTTTTATAATTATTGTTTTATAAGGCTTGCATGTTATTATTTTACTATAATTATGATAACCAATATATAAACAATAGGTCAATTTATTCCGTCAAAGCGATTCGGTGGTGAAATTGCAGAAGTCTAAGACGTAAGCTAGGGTTTTCTAATCTTAAGACAAATTCCTTTGAAGCATTGACAAAAAATATACATCAGTTATAGTAGAAATGTATCATTTTTATTCGCATCTGTATATCATATACACAACAGAAATGGACATTTATTTTTTCTGTTGTTTTCCTGCAAAATAGATTGATGGCGATGTTTGTCCAGAAAATATTGATACAATTCTCTCCTACATCTATCAATGGAATAGTGACATAACAATGTCCATTTTACGCAGAATTTTACTAGATTACTTAGGTATTCTTAACCGCCTCCGTTGCCTAATAGATAAATGTTGGAGTAACAATCCGAAGGTCCCGGGTTCGATTCCCTATCGGTACTTGGTTTGGCTGCTTGTACATTTTCTATGTCCGCCTGACTAGCTACCGCCATGTTTCCTAATTCTGCCAAATACCAGTGTTAATAGCACAGTTGTGTTCGGGCATGAAAGGTAGGAGCCAGATCCTAATTCGATTGACGCTTCAATCTAACGTCACCATCCGGTGAGATAAAGGCGAAGACAATAAATTGTTTTTACTTCGTTTCTTTTCGAGTAGAATCTTGACAATAGTAGGACGCGGCACGTCGCTGGCAACACCGGAACCTCCATAACCCACGGGGACGGAAGCCACCTGTATCTACAACGTTCCAGTTAGGTCTCCACGCCTAACCTACTACATTTCCTGCACATATCCGGTTCCGGTATAGCCTCGATCTGTGTGATATGTAGACTATAGTTAGGCATATAGATGTGAACGTTGTGTTGTAGACATCATGTTACTATACTAGGGGGATAAAGGAACAGTTCCTTGATAATCGCATCAATATCAGAGAACCTCCAAACACGTAAAATGTTATAATAATACGTTATAAAAATAGATAACTTTATGAGTGTTTTGAATGTCGTCATCTTCATCGGCCTATATTTTTCCCCACTGCAGGGTTTCAGGCGTACTCTCGCACAGCTCTTAGTATGGGCCGGGCCATCCACCACGCGGACCCAGTGCGGATTGGTAGACTTCACACACCTTTGGATTTCTTCTCAGGAGTATGCAGATTTTTTCACGATGCTTTCCTTCACCGAAAAGCCCATGGTAATGATTTTTATCATGCGTACATTCCAAATAACAAATTAGAACTCATTGGTACGATCCAGGATCGAACCCAGACTTCGATTGTTTAAGGACTGACGCTCTACACAACTGGATACCATGGCTTCTCAATAATAATAAAAATAATACTAGCCCGAATTCTAACAAGAACAGTTGCAAAAACCTTAAATAGAACGAACGCGTTTTGGGAAACCTGATCTACACTTATACGCCGATAAAATCTCGATTCCCCCTGATGGAAACCCCGCAGTAAGAACGGTTGCATTCAACGGAACCAAGCGGAATTAGACTAGTTCTCAATTCCTTAGTCTTTTACCTCCTTAATACGAGTCCTTATTTCAAATATTAAGGAGAATTTTACAGACACATTTAAAAATAAGAAACTGCTTTCAGTAAAAAAATCTATGTAATTTAATACATTTAACAGAGCAATTTTTGTATATTTATTCATTCATACCGGTAATCTCGGAAACCGCTCTAACGATTTCGCTGAAATTACGAATGTGGCGGTTTCGAGGGCAAACATAAATCTAGTAATTATGTCTGGAAAAACGCGTGTTTTCAAGTCTTCATGCGGAGTTTCAAGTATGCGCACGCAAAATATAGTCACTAATTTCACACACTTCGGCGTATCGTAGTCAAGCGCAAGACTGACAATCAGTGGTGTTCAGATCCTGGTCGGATACAAAGTTTTTACTTTATTATTGTTATTTATGCATTAATTTCATTTTTAAGACAAATTAAAATGAAAATTGTAGTTTTGGCCAAAAACACCGTCGCCCAGGTACTTATGCTTTGTTTTCAACGAATGATGATAAAAAACTCTCTGCTTTGCAAATAAGAAACATGCATAGTTCTAATTTATTTAAAATTAGGGTTGGAATTATACATGTAAATTAACGGTTAACTACGGTTATTTAACCAAATTCGTCGTTAGCTACCAATACTTTAGTTAAGTATGGTTATTTAACCGAGCGCGACATTAAAACAAGGTGGCAAATTATTAAATAATATTCGAAATGTTTGTAATAAGAACATTTAGTATTTTTTAGGATTAATTGCTTTTAGTACCTTATTTCGCACTTATCGTTTTAATCTATAATTTTATAAAAAAATCATCATCATGTACAGCCTGCGGCAGTCCACTGCTGGACATAGGCCCCTCCCAGAGTGCGACACTCGATTCGGTCCTCTGCTCTCCGCATCCATTCACGTCCGGCTACCCTACGTAAGTCGTCTTTCCACCTCGCCGGGGCACGTCCTACACTACGTTTGCCTAGGCGTGGTCTCCACTCGAGACTTATACTTATATACTTATACTCTTATAAACAAATACTTTAAATACGTATTTAGTGTGCTACCAAGTTTAAGCAGTATATTAAAAAGACATTTGATATTATCGCGTGCGAGTGAGCGAGATGGACGCGCGGCCGCGTGAGGCGGGTAATAACCGGCTTCCCATCTATAGTTGGAATAAAATGACAATCTTAATTCGGCGCCAGCAAATTTTCTAAAACACCCCCCTCCGCAAGTGACCCCCCTTCCCTCCATAAAGGGCTCTAATAGCCTCCGGATGAGCACTGCCTTTGTCATATGTAAGGTTTTCCTTTCTCGCAAATTTTCCTCAAGCTTTGTTTCCTCAGTCCCTTATTTGTATGAGTTTGTTTTCGTTACGTGCCAATTGTGAGATTTTTCTACGTTGGTGTTATGTCATCGCAAATCCTATCTATTTAAAAATCTAGAAAGAATTACATTAAATTTTATTTTTTATGCGTGTCGTCCATTAGTTGTGGTGAAAGGCGACTGAGAGGAAATTGTAAAAGCTGTGCGCCTAAGTGCTAGCCATATATTACTGCCTCCGTAGCCTAGTGGTTACACACTTGGACTAACAACCCAGAGGTCCCGGGTTCGATTCCCAGTAGTGTGATTGTAGTGGTTGGTACTTTGGTTGGTGGAAGAACATTTTCTATGTCTACCTGGCCTACCATGACGCCTAAGCCTATTTTTCGGTAAGGTACCAGAGCCAGCGCGTCATTAGCTTGAGAATTCAGAGTGCGCACGCTTTGGATGATCCAACGGCCCTATCGTCACTTTCCATCACATGAGATTAAGGGCAAGTGTAAGCGCGGTAATTAATAGTAAAAATATAATACTTTCTTTTGAAATGACAATATAATATTAATAGGTGCTAAAATTGAAGGTCAAACCCAGAAATACTTTAAACTGTTGAATATAATCTAACTATGTCAACTAACGATACTTCGTAGCAACATCTAGCTGCGTAGCGCTCGTAGACGCCTACGTCGTAGCATATTAACTCGGTTACATGCTACGAGCATATTGAGTCAGCAGCAACCTGCAATTCAGGGGCTGTGCAATAATTGAATAATACCTGACACGAGTACGTCAACGTTGCATCGGGAAATTGTGTTTCAGTGTCGATATATACAAATATATTATGTGAAGGAGCAATATATCATCGGTATTTATATGAAAGGCTTCTCTGATTGATATACTACAACCCAGCCCAAACCGCTTCGTTTGTATCTTGAAATTTGAAGCACTGAGCTCCAAGATGATAAAGAGTAGAAGAAGTGAAGAAGAATAAGAGTAAGAAATTATTTAAATTTCAACCATAACGGAATAACGAAAAGTTGAATATGGGTAAACCATTTGAGCTAGAACCGTGAAATCCAGATGGAAGAAATTTCTACCTGGGTAAGGCGTAAAAGAAGACGCTAAAAGAGACAGTCTCTCAGACTACACCCAAAGTCCCAAAGGTCAAGGTCAAGGTCAAAAATAAGAAATATCATTAATCCCGTAATAAGTTTCGTTTGCGAATAAGTTTCTTTTTAACAGTTTTTAATGTACTTTCAGAATAAAGTCTTAATAATTACGATTAGTCCAAACTGAAGTGTACTATTGATGGCTTCCTGAAATCCTCGCCATATATCTCAAGATAAAACTTATATCTGACACACATGTATTTTAGGTGGTTTCCGAATTATTGAAGATAATTCGTAACTGTCAACGATACGAAAAACGCTATCTCATAATCTATTGAGGATAATATAGTTTCATAGTAAACTGACAGTACAATTTTTTTCAGCAGGATGTAAATTACATTACCTTCCCTAGGGAAGAAAATATTGTTTCATTGATTTGTTGCATTCAGACTCTGATTTAAAACTTGAATGAGTTTTTGCATCGTACCGTATATTAAAAGTTTCGGAAAACTGAATGGCAGTAGTATGTTGCCGAATCGTTCATTCCTTAATTTAATAGAAACAATAGTCTAGTATAATGTAACACACACCAACAAAAAATCATAAACAAAATTATTATCAATATCAGACTACCCTAATCAGATCAGAAGTGGGATAACACTTGGCAGCTACCCCGTTACTTTCACAGCGGAACCGTCCAGTTTTTGCAACAATCCAACTGCATTTAAAACTGGCGGTTGTACATTACGGGGTGCGCGTCGGCTGCCAAATTGGCGAGTCACCGCCGGCGAGCGGTGGAACTTCAGCAATAACCCAGTATCGCAAGCCAGGAGTGGGGACAAGTTTCGTGTTTTGTTTTGGTAGAAGGTTGTTTCGGCTTTTGTATTTAGGTGACAAAAATCTGTTTAGTCTTCAATAGTCCAGTTTGTGTCCATAGCCATCTGTCATCTGTGTCTATTTTCATTAATTAACCACTTTTCAGTGATGAGTGGTCCGCCTCCGTGGCCTAATGGCTACTCGCTTCGACTTACAATCCGGAGGTCCCGGGTTCGATTCCCAGTGCTATTGGTAATCGATTAAGTTGACGGTAAGGCATTTTATTTGTCCGCATGGTAAGCTACTACCATGTTACTTTAGTCTGCCGCCAAACAGCAATGTTAATAGCACTGTTATGTTCCGGCATGAAAGACAGGTGTATTCACCATTTAATACGATAATATCATACCTAAATATTCACTAAAAATAGCACTCGACCCACAGAATATAAATAATAAAAAGAGACGTAGAATTTCCACTAACAGGCGCGTCAATCAAAGTCTGAATATTTTATGAAATGCTAACTGAATCGTTGGCCCTATTTGTGTTATCAATAACGTGTTCTATTGGAAAACAAAGTTGTATAATCGCTTTACACCAGATACCTGATATTGTATGAATATTAATTATTATTTTCCATAAACTCGTAATTGTTTGATTGCGTGTTAAAAACGTGTGCGTTAAATGTTTCGTTATAAACCCGTAGTCGACATTTAAAACCGATAGACATCGGTAAAACTAGAAATATTATTGAGTTTATTTTTCTATTTAAAATATTTAATGCACGTAGGGATTCAAATGAAACATTTAAAATTAGACCAAAGTTAAATTTGTGACCTATTTTAAAGATTCATAATAAAGTTGATGTTTTGTTACTGTAATGATTAATCAGAACTCTTTTCCTTTGATTCTTTTAATTGTCAGACTATGTTGTTATATTAAGATTGAATGAGATAATAAGCAAGTGGACACTGTTGAAGAAAGCCTGTAAGATAAAATACTGATCGTGATTAGGGGTAATTAAAAATATTTTTAGTACGAATTAAAAAACCAGGCCCATTATTCGATTACCTTGACGATTCGGCAAACAAAAAGATACTGGCTTCTAGTAAGTTATATATTTTTAATTTGATATCAAACACGATATTTAATATTTTTTAACCAACTTCAAAAAAGGAGGAGTTTATCAATTCGACGGGTATATTTTTTATATGTTTGTTGCCTCAGAACTTTTGACTGGGTGAACCGATTTGGTTAATTCTTTTTTTATTTGAAAGCTGGTGCTTCGCGTGTGGTCCCATTTCAATTTGGTCCAGTTCTGACAACGGCACCCATGAGAAAACGATATAAATATTAAATTTGCCTTAATAAAAGTAGATTTTTAGGGCAATTGAAGTCGGTTTCCAGTTCTTTTTGAAGAACGCATTTACTTGTTGAGCACTATGTCCCAATTTTGATTTCATGTGACGTTCTTTAGCCTATATGTAACCCGCGGAAGAACACGACGTTTCCAATGACACCTTCCGTTTCAAATCGCGACATCTTTACTGGTTTAGGAGATCTGATATGAGCGGTACACATGACCAAACATGCACATCAACGTTGCTCCTTTTTCTACCGCCACAGTCGGGTAAAAATTAAAGCTATATTTGCGAGACAGTCGTAGCCGGAATACCTATTTGAATGACTGATTAAATGTTTATCATAAAACAGTGGGTAAGCGGGCGGACGAATTATTTGCTCAACAGCTCCTCTTTAGAGCCTCGTTTAATTCGTGATCGAATTAAATTTAAACGAGTGATTGAACGCCGGAAATGTATTTGCGTCATTTGTGTATTTACACCCGTTAAATTAATTAAAAGTAAATTAATTTCAACTAAATTTTAATGAACTAAGGTAAAGTATACAGCATCCTTGGCATGATGGCTACAGGCTTGGACTCGGACATCCAAAGGTTTGGGTGGTGGTAGAGCATTTTCGACGTCTAGCATCCGCATGACTAGCTACCTAAAGTGGGTCGCTAAACAGCAGTGTCAATAGCACTGTTGTGTTCCGGTATGAAAACTAGCAGATCCAGCGCTCTGCAGGTTGCAGCTTCTGAGTGAGCTTTCCTTCCAACGGCCTTATCGGCACTTACCATCAGGTGAGACGAAGGCCAGTGGAATCATTATACAAAAATGAAGAAATTATAAGTCAAGGCGTAAGAAATATGTAGATTGTTGACCCGAGCGAAAAGTGACATATTGTTGCCCAGAGTGATAAAACACGAGTGCAGCAATACAAGCAGTCACTGTGAGTGAGATTAATAATCTGATTTTCTTTTAACTACAGCAAATCATATGCCGCATTGTGCAATAAATGTAACTAAACTACAAAATGTGATTTTGAATAAGCCACCAATGCATTGTGCATCTCTTAAAACTAGCAGAAAGGTTTTAAACTTGCGTTTCCACTCCACTATTTTTGCGACGGGGCTTAAAAATAAAACGAGTACGTGATACCAGTTAAAACTAAACCATATGAATAAATTCGTTATCTGATTTATAATAAAAAAACATAAAAACAAAATCTCACTCTGCTGACGTCTGCATCGAGCTAACGAGACTTTTGAAAACAACAAATCCACTAACTAGATTTCACCCGCAGAATAATCCAATTTCAACTTTTGAAAAACAATATGGTTTTATTGCTAGTGCTAGTCCACGGGCATGTTGTTTGTTTCTAAGCATTTGTCACAGTGGGAGTTGAGAGACAAACACAAAAATATGTCACAATTTTATGATAATGCCGCTTACGTAATTTAGATTTTCAAATATGGAGTCAGAGTTAAACTTATCTGACGGCATGATTGACCAATCAAGAATGAAACAGTATATTACTTGATATTATTTTATGGGATGGCCCGGCCCAGTGGACGTTATAAGGCAGATTATTGTTGTTATTTTATGATGGGCCAAAGATACACAGTAAATATTTAGTTAATATTGACATTGGAGTAATTAACAGGTGACATTTCACAAATCAATGCCTCATATTGTAGCCACTAGTAATCTACGGAGGCGGTGCGATTCTGACATTTGGCTGGGCTGCATATCACCACAACAGCTGTCTACTAAACTTGTTGAAGTGACTTTGACAGGTTGTGACCAAGTAACTGTTTTTATGCTTGCAAGCGGTACCTCTAGCACCTGTAGTCTGAGTTTGGATTACGTTAAATTTATATAAAGGACTAGCTTCCGCCCGCGACTTGGTCCGCGTGTACTTCAGGATTTATTCTACTTGTTCGATAGGCATAGAAGGCATCTATCTCCATTTCCAGCGTAAGGTACAAAATAGTGTTTATTCTGTTACGTAGTCTAATAGTTTAAAGAAACAAAAGAAATTTCAATAACTGACGTAGTACATTCAAATAGTCTTCACATTAATATTATAAACGCGAAAGTTTGCATATACGAATTTACATATTCTATGGTCGGTTGCTAGGCAACGCGTTTTTGTTATGCCCTAATTGCCCATGTAATCCCACTAATATTATAAGTGTGATTTTGTACAATTTACACAATATGTCTTTATAAATTATAGCCTATATGTTATTCTGATGTATAAGCTATATTATTGTAAAGTTTCATTCAAATCCATTCAGTAGTTTTTCCGTGAAAGCGTCACAAACATCCAAACATCTAAACATCCAAACTTTCACACTTATAATATTAGTAGGATTGTGCAGGACATCTAGCGGCACATTTACGAAACTATGATTCTTTATTCAAATCTGATGTAAAACGCAAAAGCGCAAAACCCTATTGCTAAACCACCGCTGTCCGTCCGTCCGTCTGTCACCAGACTGTATCTCATGAACCGTGATAGTTACAGTTAAAATTTTCACAGACGATGTATTTCTGTTGCCGCTATAACAACAAATACTAAAAAAGCAGAATAAGATAAATATTTCAGGGGGCTCCCATACAACAAACGTGATTTTTTGCTCGATACTGATAACGGTAACAGTTAGACGCTTGAAGTTGAGGTTTCTGGGTAAACATGCGGATACAGGGCCTTGTCGTCACTAAAGGTAAGATGAAGGCAAATTGCAAGCTAATGGTGTGTATAAAAAGAAAAGAATAATCCATCCTAAGCAAAGCATTAAATATACAAGCTGTCTGTCCCCACCGCTGATGTTATCGATGCAATACAATGAAATAGTAATTTGCGATCGTATCAGCCTTTGCAAATGTCGACGGCTGCAACGTTGCCTGCCCTATGGCGGTATCAAATATTCAATATTTTGCCGCGCAAGCGATTCACGGCGCAAACATTGCGTGTAGAACTGGACTGTTTCGTTTGCAATATGCTTTTCATAAAATATGTCTATCACAGCTACAATATAAGCATGGTCTTTTTTACACGCTCTATATTAGGTTCACTGATGAACTAACTATGAGCGTCAGTAATTCACTATCATCATCAACAGCCCAATGTCCCCATTGCAGGGGCTCAGGTCTAATCTCCTACAGAGTGTATGGGCCATAGTCCACCATGCGGGCCCAGTGCGGATTGGTAGACTTCACACACACCTTTGAATTTCTTCTCAGGAATGTGCAGGTTTCCTCACGATGTTTTCCTTCACCGAAAATATTTGATTTTTATCATTCGTACATAAATTCCAAATAACAAATGTAACTCACTGGTACGAGCCAAGATTGATCAAGGATTGACGCTCTACCCAACTGAGCTACCACGGCTTATATTTTGTATAAATTCACTGTGTATGTATACAAATCTAGCGAGTCAGTTTTAATCTACTTATGATTGTCGCATCGATTTGAAACGTTGCAATTGTGATTCGGATGACAATACAATAATTTGACACCATCGAGTTGATCTGACCGTGGAGTCAGGAGGTGGATTGAGAACTCTTCAATGGGTGCTATGGAAACTCTCGACTTTGGGCTCATTTTGTTTGTTTTGTCATGTCCAACACATTCCACTTGGGGACGAGGATCTAATGACGGAGCCAAGAGGTACAATGCATAACTTTTCCAGAGCTGCCAGTAAACCCCTCGAGTTTGGACTTCTTTTGTTTGTTTTGTACTGTTTTAGTGAATTACTGACAAAAGCGTGTTTAGTTTTTTGATTGATTGTATTGATTATGAAACGTGTATATTTGGATGTTTGCTTTTAGATTCATATCAATCACAAATAAACAAGAAATTTGGCGCACATATAGAATATGTTCTGGATTAGTAAATCTGACATTTTATATCATGTTACCAATTTATAAAGTCCTTCAGAAAGCGCAGGCTAATTAAATATTTCGAATTTTAACCCAGTACAGTTTTCTTTTTTAGAGAAGTGCAAAGATAAAGAGTGATGTCGATAAAAAAATGTACTAACGTTGTCTAGCATACGTTGGCGCTGAGATGACCACCTCCAAACTGGGATAGGGCTGTGCAAACAAGTGATGTGCCGCAGCCAGTTTTTCGCAAGCGTTCAATCCGCAGTACAACGAATTCCAGGCACACGCCTGCACAGTTTCTACAATTCCCGAACACGATATCGTCGGCACACGCATATCGAAAAAACTCAGTCACCAATCACAGAAAACTATCACATTTTTATTTGATTTAAACACAAAACTATAAAAAATAGCACACGTTCCACTCGCTCCGTCCACATTCCTTACACTGCGGAGATTAGATAAAACGTTTCTCGATCCAATAGTATCGATTCAATGATGCGCGTGATTTCGAAATGTATCGATGTCTCACGATAAGATAGCGCGAAGCCAAGAGCACTGCTCTATGTACCAAACGGCACTGATCAAGCCACTGCTTCCCAAAGGGCATTGAGCATTGCGTAGGCGACGATTTTTTATCTTACAGATAACGAGTCCAGATAACCGACATACCAATAGCGTCGTATCGAAGGACAGAAAAATAATTACGTTTACAAATTCACTCTGGCCTCAATAAAATAAATTATTCCCGGGTGGTGATTTAATATTTTCGGGTCGGGTCTCCTTTGTGGATCCTGGATTTTTTTTCTCATTTGAAAGTGTCAAAGAGATTTAAAAATATAAATTGTACTGAACGCGGACTTCTACTTGTCAAGTTTATCATGTAAATTGTTTGTAACAAAGTGATAACAAAAAAGCGATTACATTTTTCGTCGAATTATTTCTTTGTTTTATCCACACATAAACGTGCATGAACTGTTTGGTTGTACAACGAAATCATTGTTAAGACGCCCTTTGCGATTGTCGCGCCTTATGTATTACAACACAATTAAATCTATAGAAAAACTCCTCCTACTAACTAGTACAATAATATTATAATTAATAACTTGTTAATAACCCTCCGTTTGTAAATATACCCTCTTTCTGTAAATCTGTTAAACTGCATTGCATGCGCAGTATTAGCTATAAAAAATGGCTTGTGTTTTAGTTTTAATTTACTCAGTTAAGCGAAATGTAAATTTCTTTGAGTAAATTAATTTGTATTTAAACCCAAAACTCGATTAAATTTGAAAAAAAAAGAGAAGAAGGAAACCTGTAGGAAAATTCTTTAAAAAGGCGTTCGAACTTTTTCGAACCGATCGTAATCACTCATATTTGATATAAAGACTTATTTGATAGCGTCTCCGTGGTGTGATTCATCTACTGCATCTCGCTCGCACTTATCATGCACATCTCAATGCCACAACACTAGTAACCCGAGTAATATCGATATGTCAATCGGAATATGATGAGCGGAACATGCATAAGCGGCTTAGACCCGATTACCCCGACAACAAACAATCGGTCCGCGGCAATGGTTTAATTAGAAATCGCACCGAACGACGACGCATTGCGGGTATTAGGGCAAACTGAAATTAGGATTTTAACACTGTCGAAGCCTAACCGATTATTTGAGGTCGGATTAATATTGGATACGGTTGTTTACAAGGTCATCGCGAGTTTACTACAATCGCGGTGACCTTTGACCAAAAGTGTTTTCTTCAGTTTATACTTAATTATTGACGCGATATTGGAAAATGTTATGTTTTTTATATAATGGTGTAATATAGTGCAAAAAGTGTACGGATGGTGATGTGATATCAATTACGCAAAATTGTGAAGGTTTTGCCGCGATCGCAAAGTTTTACCATGTTTCGGATTACATATGAATTATTTTTATATTTATTTAAAGAAAAAAAATGTCATCCGTAGAGAGAGCCTACACCAGTCGCACAGGGCTTCCCCTATGACAGACTGTATGCCTATACTATTGTTACTTAATTGTTTTATCCAATAAATATTTTTGTATTTGTATTTGGAATCATGTTGGAACCAAGACTGATTTAAAAAATTATCGTTAGAATATAAAACTAGCGATAAAATGCACACATTTTATTTAATAAAAAAAGACCTGAATTCGGTCTAATATTTTTCTAAATAAAAATTCTAATTGAAAGATATTCAAGATTTTGTTGTGTGGTCTATCTTGCCGTAGCCGTCTCCTAGTGGGAAAAAACTTAATTTGTTGTTGTTCCTATAACAAAAATTATAACGTCTGTGAAATATGTAAACTGGTGACACCTTAAATACTGCAGTACCTTTGATAAAGGTTGACGAATTGCGGTGATGCAATCGATGACATATTTGTCACGTATCATTTTTTGGAAAATATTCCGATCGGGCATATCTGTAAAGTTGTTTTCAATGATGATAAAACATTAGCAGCACTATAGCCGCGAAGTAAAGAAAACGGCCCACATTCATCCGGTGTATAAATAGACAAACAAACCTTTAGTAGAATTATATTACTATCATTGATAAATACTGCTAGCTATACTCGTACTATCGTGAAGCTTCGCCTATATCAACACAGGTCTATTGTTGATCGAATATTTTGTATTTTATTTATGTATCTATAGATAAGAATCAACTAGAAATAATGAATTTTTATATATCAGCAGTAGTACATTATCCGATTGCTTAACGGTGAAGGAAAACATCGTGAGGAAATCTGCATGTCTTGAACAGGCATGTGAAGTCCGCCGATCCGCACTGGGCCCGCGTGGCCGCGCCCATACACTCTCTGTAGGAGAGTAGGCCTGAGCCCCTCCAGTGGGGACATATATAGGCTGTTGATGATTGATGATGATATATCAGCAAGAAGTTTTTCTCTAGCACTAAATGAAAGTATTTAGTTTTTTCTGTCTGACAGCAAACTTAACAAAAGCATGCACACCCGAGACAGATTTCAAACGCACCCGTTTTAATTTTAAAATTATGAAAATATAACAAAAATAAAAACGCACAACTTTTCAAAAATATTTTCAACTTCAACAAAACAATCTAAGCTTAATAATTAAAGTGTAATTATTTAATACTAACAGTCGTCTTCGCTTCGACCCAAATCGAAAGGCGACAGCAGGTCACCAGGCATGGACGGGAAGGGGTGGCTCGCCGCTGCGTTCAGAAATTCTGTCCAGAAAGACCTCATAGTGACAGTTCTATGTTCGTCACCGGTGCATATCGATAACCAGCATTATCACATCACTAAACAGCTAATTCCAAATTCAAACTTTCAAATTACTTTATTTTGCATTTTGTTCTTTTTATGAATAATGTAAATACGTTTAAGGATTATCTTTAGCGTTTCTTGTTGCGCGCGAGTAAAATACACTGTTTCGCGTTTAGCGAGCGACTGTTCCATTGTTATCAATGTAAGTAGAGTCTCTCGATTGTGTATCGCATGATAAGCCGCACCCGAACAATTAGGTGGAACACCTGATAGCTATAGCGGGAAATTCGAATTCGGATATGCAGTTTCAAAACACGCATTTTATTTTAAAATCACAGTGTTCTTGTCAGATAATAAAAAGATTTAAAATGTTAACTAAACAATAAGATCGCATATTGCGTTTTTGTCGCCTGATTACACACACATGCGCATTTCAAGAAAAAGATATAAAATAAGTTTAGAATTTATGTGACAAAAACCAAATAACCGACATTTTTCTTCCACCACAAAGACATTCCTATACAGCACACGGAAAACAAAAGGCAAAGATCGTAAAATATATACATACAACCTCAACGAAAGATGACAATATTTCAAATAAAAAGGTTTACAATCATTGTTTTGTGCCCGTACATCAACACCGTTATTCTGTCGTCCTTCACCTTAATTGCCAAAGAGATAACACTTGGTAGCGTTATTAAAATAGCCGGTAATATTTAGTTTCGGCGTATTTTCACATGTCAGCCATATTTAGGTGGACTAAGTAGGACTTTATAAGTAGGCCGATTGATAAGTCTGACGAAAATTAATAACAGTTGGTTTGGTGTTAGATTATTCCTTAGCTAAGCTTAGTTAATGGATTATTTGTGCTTATAAAAAAGGTCAAGTACGAGTCGGACTCGCGCACCGACGGTTCCGTACAGAATATGAATAATTAACATATTGAAAATCATAAATAACAGGTACGGTTATATGCACCTAACAATGCTCTGCCGAAAATGTAATATGTTATTTTTTATATTATAATATTTGCTATATTATATTATAGTATACTATATAATATTGGCTTCGATTCCCTTGCATTTTGTATGGAAATGGTCTAAAATACAGCTATATCTTTGTATTGCGTTGACCTATAAGCATGATTTTTTCACAGTTGCAGTAGACAACAGACTTTCGTCTTCGATATTAATTTCAACTTGATACCTCTTCGCATTCTAAAGTTATACTATAAGGGTTCCTTTTTTTCTTTTTGAGGTACGGAACCTTAAAAAGATCAGCAATTCGAAATTTTAAATCATTTACGTAATCAAATTAAGGCCCATCATTGACCAGTACTAAAGTGAAGAAAAAAAAGTAAAAGATTTTTCTTCAGTTGGTACCCATGCCCGTGTAATTGCAACAATAATTCAAGCTCGATAATAAGATAAGATAGATCGAACTCACCTTTTTTCACCATTCTCCTGTTTTTCTGTTTCCTGGGATCGTTACAAAGTTCCGCTAAGATATCCAACAGGCAATCGTTATTTTTCTTATGCACCATATTCACAAGGTAATTCGAAAATTCATATTGTATTCTATAAATGCTCCTAGGTATTCTATTACAAACAATGGGCGTTCGAAAATTAAGAAAACTCGTCGTGAAATTCAAATTTATATTTTGGAACAAAATGTTTTTTAAAGTTGTTTTTCTGCGAGTTTGATACTAGCAACTTTTTTGTGTAACCTTTGATCAATTAATTTATATTTTGCTCAGAAATAATTTGTATCTTGAAAAACGAAACGTAGTGTTAGAAAAAGTCAAACCACAGATCAGCTTTACACGTAGGCGGCTAGTAGTTCTCATCTACGGCACAGATGGCGCTGATTGTGATTGTTGCTTCGTGCACTACTGCACATACGGCACTTGTGCATGGGGACTTCGAGTCTCCAACGGATTGTGACAGCTCAGATAAAGGAATGTGCGCTGGTGTTATTTTTGTCTGTAACTCTAAATTTTACTGAAATACAATTGTATTTATAGTAGATTTGCTTAGTTTGGAGTTTTAATACATTTGTATCTAATACTACAATACTACTAATTTGATTTTTATGATATGATACTTTGGCTTATTTCCACACTTTTCTAGACTGTAACTTATAAGGGATTTTTATGCAATGAAGTTAGTTAAATATGAATATATAACGTAAATAGCATTTGTAATAACATGATTGGGAAATACAAAATAATCAATTGAATTCGACTTCTTGACATACACACCAATTTATTTAACAAATTCGTCGTTCAATAAGTATATTTGGCTTGACTCAGTTTTAAGTTTATAAAGAAAATGTCTGAGTCAGTAAAAACGTTCATTTTTCAGCAAGTATCACACCGACGGACGGACAAAACTTTTAAAACGAATTACGGTTCGCGGGTGGAGATATGCCAAGAAATGTTGGTTCCACTCCTTGGTTGAATGGAAACGGTTTGGAGGAAGAAGTTTTTATGTAAATTATATCACTGATATGAAATAGTCATTAGGACATCGGGCCTCATAGTATTACATTCGTGTCGCTTCGTTTTTGTTTCGATTTACTTTCCGATTTAGTGTTTATTGCATGAATTCTAAATTCGAATTTTTAACGGATTTCGATTGGTCGGAGCTTTAGCTGGAGTAGGTGCTTTAATCTTAGGATAAATTCCGATACACGCAGACTAACGCATTTTTAAAGAATAGCTTTTTCCGAATGGCATCATTCGCTTAATTTTGACACATAATTAATTATTTTGTTATTTGGATCCGGATTCGTATAATAAATCTGTTACATATTTATGGTACACATATATTAAATCATTTGAAATTAGAATCTGAATCTTTGATCAATCTTAAAAGTTTATATAAGCTACATAAATCCACAGAGTATCATTCTGAGTTACATCGAGAGAGAACGTTTTCCCACATATCTATGTGTGGGTTAAGTAAGACCACCATTATGCTCCCCTTCGAATGATGATAAATGTGAGCTAAATCCTCAATTTATTGCTAATACAATCTTACGATAGGAAAGGAATTTTTTTATTTTTTTGCGTTGCGGTTATTGCTACTCTGTGCTACTATTGTGTGTTTATCACGGATGACTACTGATTATATCATCATCATATGTCCACTGTTGGACACGAGGCTGCGTCATAGATCGCCACGTCGAACGGGCGATAATATTGTGTACTGAAAAGGCTTCTATCTCAATATTTGCGTTTATACGACTTCACCTTTCTGTAAACTAATTTTTTTGAACAAATTATTTCTCAATATCAACATTAGCTATAACATATATATGTGAAAACATATCGTTGTTGTATTTTATTGTAATGTGAATATATATATATTATAATCTATCTAGGTTTTAAGACACTTTCCTTTGCACGTTTTAATGGCCACTTGCTCTTACCACAGCCATAATAATAACGAAATAATACAAGTTAGTATAGAAATTAAACTCCCGGTCCGGACGCGTTCTAGGTCACAATAGTAGTCTAACTGAAGTTTTATTAAAAATGCCGTATACTAATTACTTTTTTTAGATATAATTTTTCCCTTTTCCTCGCACGTGTAGCAAAAGAGCACGATTTAAAAAATTTAATCACATAACTCCTCTGGCGAGCAATGTTACAGCACTAGTTTGTTCCATTTACATCGTCGTACGAGTAACTGTTACTGATAATAGTTACATATTAGTTATGTTTATGACAAGCCGTGTTCCGGCCGGCCACCCAGCACTATCTGATGGGCGGTGTTGCCAACTGGTAATATAATAGATTTTATCTATGTTGTTAAAATGTTAGTGTATTTTATTATATAGATATTTACACAAAACATATATTTTTCAAGTCTCTATAGCCGTAAGTATGTCGTACACGTAATGTCAATTTTAATGATTTTGTTTTCCATTGAAATGATCATTAATTACTGATTTTTATAATTATTATTTATAACGGATGTCAATCTTTTAAAACGCACTATTACTGTAAACAACTATCTCACTTTTATGGCTGTACGGTCTACGACCATTGCCTATCTTTTAAGGGCTAATTGAAAAACAGCACGTTACACTTTTAAAGGGTACGTTCGGACACACAAAAATAACCAAACTCGTTACCGAACACTATTGAACATCCAGATAGAATGGATTACAATTTTATAATGAACACATGGCGGCATATCGGTGGTATCTCAATGTATCGACATCTGGGCAGGTATCGTGCCCTAGTTTTAGTCGATAACTCTCAAGGCCGCGACGGTCGTCTAGCCTCAGATATTTGCGACTTATTTTTTCAGCTGAGTACCTCTTCAAGTAAGATTGAAGACCACGATATAATAAGAACGACACCTTTATAAAAATCTGTGTGAATGGGAGACTTTCAGAGACTGCTGTCAGTTGAGTACTAAGAGTAAGACTCGATATGTGTCGCGGAAGAGCTAGAAATTTATCTGTCATATAGGTGTACAGTAGACTTTTTAAACTCCTTGCTTTCAATTCATACGAAAAAGTATACATTTGACGGTTACATTTTGCTAAAACGGCGCCATCTATCCATCAATGAAGAACCATGAAAAAAAACGTCTCATTGGTATAGTATTTTATATTTTTAATGTAGATTTCAAACGCTCTAAAATTTGGCAACAGGCAATGTGGATGTAATCGGTATTACTCACGTAACGCCGAAAGATTGTTCAAATGTGTATCATCTTACCTGCAACAAAAGGACACAAGAATTGAGTCGGGATTCATGTAAACACACAAAAAATTAGAAAATTCCATACATTAGTACGATGAGAGTACTTAACACGTAAACGCTTCTAGGCTTCTTCTACGATTGTCGCTCTAAACTGCCTCCATGGGTAATTTAAAGTGATGAAAAGGCCTTTGGATGAAAAGCTTGCCCACCCAGAAACTTCAACTTACGGCGGACGTTGAAATATTCCCTGCCACTAATCCGAATATCAGAGACCCCCACTGGGAATCGAACCTGCGACTTCCGGATTGTGACTCCGACTGTATCAACCACTAGGCCACAAAGGCGGTTCTGTCTAAAACAGAAACATCACAGCACTATTTTTGAGTTCGGTTTAAAGATCTTTATTTATTACGAAAGAAAGAGAAGAATTATTAAAAGAATTTACAAAATTCACTTATATAAGAAAAGTGATATGTCAACTGAATATGTAAAATGAATTATAATATAACATACAGAACTAACGTAAAACTATTTTAAACTAATATGAGTGATAAAAATAACATTGTTTTTTATTTTATAAATTAGACTAGCCTAATGTGTGGGTAGAATTTTAAAACTATACAATACGAGTACAAACTACTCAAGTGTGTCACAGAGCGTGAAGCAATAGATGCGGCATAGTTTAAGTTGCAGCGTACTTATTTTGTACGTAAAAAGCTAAGATCATTAATTTAATTTTTTACACTACATTTTAGTCCATTCTGTTTCAGACCTCAACAAATGGACTATGCCGTACCTTACAAAGAGCAGTCGCTAAAAGGCATTAAAAGAGAAAAATATACTCGCTTTTCCGGAATCCCTAAAATGTACTTCTAAATTCCGCCTTCATCCAGCTCTCACGAAAAAGCTAAAATCCGTGCTAACTTCCCACCTTCCCTAGCCAGTATCCCGGATTATTTTATCAAGGTAAAGGTCAACTCACATCCGGACCCCTCCGCAAGTTATAGAGGTTCTTACCGGCAGTTACCAGTTTAAAAATAAACCCAGCTCTAGTTCGTTTTATCTTTGTAGCCATAGGATGTGTTTTACGGGAAATTTGTTGCTTTTCCGGTCGTCTAATCAACGTTTAGTTAGATATTTTACTTTTAGTTTATATTATAGTAGAAGAGGTATAATATAGTAGTTAATAATATCGTCTCCAGACTACCTGGGATAGAGATACCTTATTTAATAAAAACTGGTCAAGTGCGAGATGGATTCGCGCACCAAGGGTTTACAAACTATGAAAACAAATATACAGATATTATTTTGTTGACATGTTCATTTGTATGACCGCAGAACTGAGTTTGTTTGTCAAGGTTTTTGTCAATTTCTCAAAAACTAAACAAGAGAGACACCATTTAGGTTTTCTTGAAATCGCAAAACCATGTCTACTGTGATTATTTTATATTTTTGACTTTGGAATCTTGGAAAATTTTGGGGGTGGGGTGACACATTTTTAAAAGCTTTTTGTAACTTGCAATGTTTGTATGTATGTATGTTCGGGTCAAAGGATATTTGGGGGTGGGGTGACACACTTTTTATGATAATTCAAAACTATACAGGAAAGAAGATAAACAAAAAGTTGCTTAAGAGGCTATGTTGGTAAGACCACGTGGTCGTTTTCAAGGTTAAATTGTTTTGTAGCTGTCCCTCTCCGAGCCCTATCCTACCCGGACGCGTACGGTGAGACAGCATACATTATGCGATGTTATCCACCCGTTATTTGGATGTTACGTAGTCCAGGGATCATTTGAAGGATACAGTATATTATGTAACCATTTTTTAAATACAGTATACTAATGAAATTTCAGATGTCGGTGGTTTTTCCAAATTGTTCTAAATTGATTCATACTCTTGTAAATCAAGTTCAAAGTTGGGGCTTTTTATTACCGAAAAATACAATACTTTGACGCCCTGTAACTCTGGAAGTATATATTTAAACGAAAATCTGACTCACCACCGACACAGATATTTGTTTCTAGATTGTGTCTTGAAAATTTCATAGATTTTCATAGCTTAATACTCAAAATATGACTGGACTACGTTTGTATGGGCGCTTTGACAACAGCATAGCCTCTTAAGAATGTACAAATGAAGACCTTTATTATGATACTGCACTTGACGTAGTAATTCCACTTTGAAATTTCGACACTTGCGGCAGTAGTTGGTCACCATTAGCACAGTCATTAGTAATAGTATTTGCTGAGACAATCATCTGTGACAAACAGACAGACACCAGAGTGAGATTATAAGGGTTCCGTTTTATCATTGGATGTTCAGAACCATAAACCATACACACTCGGTGAAACACTCACACACACAAAATCACCAAATCAAATTGAAAGCCTTCATTTTTTGAACTCGAAAAAGTAAATACTTTTTAATATAACAAATATTCCACGTTCCTCGAATACAATATTTACCATGAGCTCCATAAAAGCACCATAAGAAGAAAAAACAGGCAAACGCATTTCATATTTCCACCCCCATGTTTTCTGTGTAAACCTCAGCAGTAAGCTCATACTCATAAAGTTGAGTGGCCACGTCCAGCTGAACCACCGCACCGAGCTTTGTTACGTTATGACGAAAACGTGTTGTGTAGACGGTTGCTTTACTTTAGACAAGGCTGTATCAAGTAGTCTTTGCCTCATAAACCGAGGGATAAATAAAAAAATGGCGCTCGGAGTTTGACAGCATTTTTAGCGTGAAACTGCAAAATGGAGGGCTTTCTTGAGAATAATAAACTTGTCTTCACCGGAAACAAACTAGCATAAATTGAAAGTTCAAATACTGGTAAAACAAAAGAACTGCCGACGTTCATGTAGATATAGTTGATGTTTCTCGCGCACCAAACGATTCACTTCCACTATCAAGCTTTTATGCTTGTTTCCATTTTGGTTACCCTACCAGTTTTGTGTTCACAGAAAATTCAATTTAACAGTTTTTATAAACAGAGTGAATAACGTTTATTAAAAAAAAACGTAGATGTTCAGAGGTTACCCTATATGTCTATAATCTGTTAAAGAAAGTAGGAATGTAAAGTATCTATTATGCTAATAATTTAAAGAGCCACTAAGTCCCAATACTATTATCATGCTCGAACAGCAGTATTCAATTTAGTGCCATTATCTGAACATTGAATTGAGCTAAAGCAGTAAACGGTCTGTGTAATCTCACTATGCACAACTCCTCTGTGTGTAGTCTGAAATTAGATTTTCTAATTTTGATAGCGTACACAGATTTTTGTAGATACCTAAATTCTTAATTCAAAATATAATAATTCGTCATAAACGTATTGTAATGTTGGCACTATGGCACCACTCAAAATTTTACAAAAGAACAGACCTTTATAAATGACCTGTTGTATGTGTGAGTAATGGGTGCGAATAGATATTCCATTTTCGAAATTTATCTCTTGCCATACTGTTTACAAACAGAAAGGTAGACAAATTCGTACACGACTTACATAATACAATAGGTCATATACTAAAGTTTTTACCAATACTAGTATGTCTGGGGCAGTCAAGTGCAATCATAAATACCCACATTAGAACTATGTAAAACACTGCACAGTGTTTTGAATGAAATGTCAATTAAAAGAGAATGTGATATGGAAAAGTGTGTAAATATTTTTGACTTTGACCGTACCTTCCACTATATGCTCAGACGATATTATCTAATTCGTTTAAGTTTGAGGAATGTTTTTGCCAAATAAAAGCAACGTTTTGGACGAGCTTGATCACCCTTGTACCACGATGTGCTATAAAATTTTTTATGTTCCTCTAATTTATTCGCTGCTTACCTGCACCGCGTTCTTGTAAATGTAATTTATTATATGCGTGCTTGTACAGGAAGAAGTGTTTCTACCTCAAAAGGCATGTTTCTGTAGTCCTTGGAGGCGGTCGTAAGCCGCTAACATTATGGCAATGCTCAAAGTTTATTCTTCACTAGCTGATGCTAGCGACTTTATATATTCTAAAGCCTTCGGTCACCAGACGTCTACTTCTCAAATTGGCAACTTCTCATTCTGCTAACTTCTCGATTAGGTCTACTATGAATATTAGTGAGAGAAGTTTGGGAATCGGTTAAGTAGGTTCGAATATTGCCCCCTACACTCAAACTTACGAGACTTTTTTAGGGTTCAGTGAGTCAAAAAGAAAAAGGAACCCTTATAAGATAACTTTGTTCCATCTGTCAATACTCTGTTTCTCAGGAACTGGTGGGTGTATTAATTTGAAATTAATATCAACTATCTAGATATATATTTTTCTTTATTTGGTAATGAACCCTAAAAACACATATTCCGGTACAGATTACTTTACCAAATAATCTACCCATAACACAACTATTAACCAACACGTGTACTACAGTATCATCCCCGTGGATATTAACCACCTCACGTAGCCCCTCCTTTCATCTTACCTGACCCGAGGGGGGCGGGGGGAGCATCGTTCCAGATTTACGCAACTTTTTATTGTCACCGGCGCCCGTGAGATCCCTCAGGCGATTTGTTACCCAGTCTATATCAAAAATTTGTATCTATAGCCGTTGAGTATAAAGTTATGGACACGGCACTAACGTTCCAGCACTCACTATTAACTTGACACTTTTAGTTACAGAAGAATTACAATTTAACTTCTTTTTAGGGTGTCGTAGCCAAAAGCAGATAATTAACATAGCGCTACGTACAGAACGGAAGTTCATCGCCTCCCACCGATTCGTGATACCTCACCTCTCCCCGCAAGAAAGTGACCCACTCAAGTATTGGTAATATCGCGCGCGACACCTGCACGTGTATACAAACGTCATCCGTTCACATTTGTTAGAAGTGTCTGGCCTGTGACAAAGGATCACAACGGATTCGAAATAATTGTAAGGCAACTGCATTTGGACAGCAATTTTGCAGCTGTCCAAATGTACACCAACATAAGTAAGCCTTGATATTGAAATGCATGTCCGTTTTCCATTCGAATGTATTCAGACTGTTTTCTGTTCTATGGTATATGTGTGATAGACGATTATTGAATGTGATTCGGGTGGTACCAGGAAAGTTCCACTGAATATTTATTGGGCACTTTCGCGTCTCTATCGTTGGATGTTTGTGGGCAGTTACCTTAATATCAGGGAGCGATCGAATCGGATTGCTTATTACGTGAATCTTCGATTGTGCAGGAAAAACAAAAAAGTTCTACGAGGAATTACTGTACAATTCCAACCTCTAACACATTTTCGAACATTACATTAATCTTTTACTTACATTACATTTACTTACATTAATATTCATAAACATATACAATTTATCTAACTGCATCTCATTCATCATCACTCATGCATCAACTAAAAATTAGTTTTTATTTAATTAGTATAACAGTGTTACTGAATATCTCTGGGCCTGTCTGAAAATCAGCGCTGCAGCTACTGCTGCCGCATATGCTGAGACAGGTCCATTTCGGCGTTACAGTGCAGCAGAGCAAATTTAAAATAAATGTATGAACTGTACTGTAATCTGTATGCCGAATAAACTATTTCTATTCTATATGTTTTCCATGGTAGAAATTTTGTAACTCAGATTGGTGTCACATCCGCTGGGAATCGAATCTGGGACGTCCGGACTGTGAGCCATTGTGTGTAGCCATTTACATCTCATCTGACCGTAACTGTCCTATCTGTACTTGGTTTGTTTGGTGATAGGGCATTTCTATTTCAGCCTTAGCTACCACCTTATTATCGAAGTCTGACGTCAAACAGCAGTGTTAATAACACTGTTGTGTTCTGGTATGAAAGGCAGCAGATACAGGCCCTCAAAGACTTGAGACTTCTGAGTAAGCACGTTTGCCATCCAACGGCTCTGTCATCACTTACTGTCAAGTGAAATGAAGACCAACGGCTCTGTCATCACTTACTGTCAAGTGAAATGAAGACCATCGGCTCTGTCATCACTTACTGTCAAGTGAAATGAAGACCAACGGCTCTGTCATCACTTACTGTCAAGTGAAATGAAGACCAACGGCTCTATCATCACTTACTGTCAAGTGAAATGAAGACCTTTATATACTATTTTATTATACTATTTTGGTCCATTTAATCCAGATTGAACACGCTTAAGATTTAATCTTAGCGTAATCGTAATACAATTAAGATCATTCACTAATTCGTTCGAAAGAAAATAATTTCATTCATACTTCAACGTTAAATTTAAAAAACTCCTCACGTAATTTATGGACGCCCCCTATGGCCTGCCCATTGCCCTTTCAGCTCACTGACTCGTCGACGATCATACATAAAATAATAAAAAACCGGCCAAGTGCGAGTCAGACACGCATACGAAGGGTTCCGTTCCATTATCTATAAAAACGGCAAAACATCTTGTCTGCTCGACTCAAATATGTATTTCAATTATTTATATTTAAAGTGTAATAATAACTCAATATACTGTGAATATTTCTAGTCTACCTGTTACCTTTATAAATATCGAGCAAACATGAGCAAAAATACCACGTTTGTTGTATGGGCCCTTTTAAATATTTATTTTATTCTTCTTTTTAGTATTTGTTGTTATAGTGGCAACAGAAATACATCATCTGTGAAAACTAATCTAACTATCACGGTTTACGATACGGTGACAGACGGACAGACATACAGACAGACATCGGAGTCTTAGTAATAGGGTCCCGTTAGTTACCCTTTGGGTCCGGAATCCTAAAAAGGCCAAGTGACCTAGAAAGCCACTGTCCAAAAAACACAAATACATTAAGATGAAGCCATAAACCAGTGAATATCCTAGACCTCTACAAGTAATATATCAGCATAAATCATGAGTCGGCCGTCCTACTCGTACCACCATCAAACGGCATTAGCTAATGAAAACCTCCCGAGCTGCTACACAACATTTGCATAATATATTTATGGGTGTATTAAAATCATAAGGCAATGCCGTGAAGGCAGCGGAAGTGCCTTTATTGGACGTACAGGATGATACCATAAACAATTTATATAACTTTAAACATGTTAAAAAGCAAAAAAGGGGTTGGTGCTTGTAGCTTTCACTATGTTTTCTAAATCTGCCACTAAACAGCAATGTTAATAGTACTATTGTTTTCCAGTAATGAAAGATAAAATAGGCAGCCAACTCAATAGCTTCAAGCGTCTGGGTGTGTACGCTTTTCATCCAATCCGCTTTACCATCATTTACATCATGTGAGTTGAAAGCGAATAGAAATATATCGAATGTTCCGCTTCGAATGAAATTGTAAATATTGTTTATTTAGTTTATTCTCTACGATAATAGCAATTGATATAACAAGCAATATTTTAATGATCGTGATTTCACTACAATTTATAAACAACTACAACTAGCTTTTGCCTGCGGCTTGACCCGCGTTGATTTTAGGATTTATATCATGGGAACTACTCGTTAGATCGGGATAAAAGTAGTCTATGTTCTTCCTTGATCTTTCAACTATCAAATATATATTCAAAAATTAAGTCATTCTGACATTCTGTTAGGCCGTGAATGTATGAGAAAATGATTTTTATTTTGAATTGGTCCCATGTTTAATAGATGTTCTTTGTCCTGCTATTCGAGACAAATTCAAGAAACCAAAGTTCGTAAAAATCGCTCCAGCCGTTCTCGTGTTATAAATGGTATAACTAACCCGACTTTGTTTTATTTATATAGAACGAAATCTATATAAATAAAACAAACAATTTATATATGACGAACGTATTTATCGTCGTTGCGCAACACCCTGTTAATGCTTTTAATAAAACAGGACGCCGAGTCCCGCTGTTCTAACTGTTGACAGTTTTAATCTTTTAAATTAATTTAGAGGTATTAAAGGCCTCGGATACTGGGAGGAAGCAGACGAAATAAATCTCTGGTACATCGCTCAACATGATCCATTTTCAGACGTTTTTTTCGAGCGCTTTTGTACGGCAATGTAGTTTGCTGTTCTAGGTTTATTTATACATGATGATTTTATATGAACAGGCTTTACAGATTATTATTATCTTTTTTTAATCCGATTAGTGACTGAGGCAAAGATTTGCTTTATTTGCAGTTTAAAATTGTTTTATGTCTCTGTACTATGTCTTATTATTGAATAATGGAATGAAATTCAAGGAGGTTTACATTAAAAGTCTTCTAAAAAATAAAGATAAAAGATTTCGATCGATGTGATCATGCAGCTGAAACACCGAAAGTCTATTTTTTTGTTTATGTTCAAAAGGCTATTCTTTCTTTTCTCACGAAATCTTCTGTTATCACGTTGAAGCAAATAATATCAATAACTACAAAGTTAATTCAAATCAGTGCCCATTAATAAATATTTTGCCCTCAAGCCATTTCTCACCGTGACTGTACCCAAAATACCCAAATTAGTTTCAAATTCTGCCTGCATTTGTACACTATACAAAAAATCAAAAAGAATGTATATAAAAATACTAGAATTACATTTTGCATTTATTTTACTTGTACAAAAACAATCTTTTTGACTGAGTGACAGCGTCAAATGTCATTTAATTGACGCCATCTTTGTTTTCAACGTTAAGTCTTACCCGTTTCGTGCATTTTATATCCAGAAATGGTAACTAAATCACTTTTATTTGATAATTGCCTTTTAAAATTACAAGTGTACAAGACCAGGCCTTCTCCTGACCAGGGCTCCATACATTCGCGGAATGTGTCATTTAACTAAATAAACAAACCAGGGAATGGACAAAAGCATCCACCTGTGTAATCAATAACATCTTAGGTAAATATCCCTATTTACACATGTGATTTAATCACAAAGGTCGTAACAACAAAAACGACAACTCATATGTGTTCATCTAATAGACAGAAGGGATACGACTTGGTGGAAGGTCCGATTGTTGTACGAAAGTTCAGTCGCTCTACTCGTGGAATTTGATTAATTGTTACCAGTTTATAGTTATTCAATTCTACAATAAAAACACCTACAGTTAAAACCTATACCGTCATTTTACCCAAACATACTTTTAATTTGTTCTCTAAACCTAATATTACGTAAGCTTCTTTTTTAACTCGGTATTTGTCAGATTCTGCAGTAGCGAGGTTAAAAATTGACGTACTGATAAAAATGTTGCTGTCTTGTTTTTCTTTCGGCACATTACGTGTGCGAAAGCAGGATAGACTTATAGTCGCAGGTTTATGCCAAATTATATTCTATCTATAGCGCAGTTCATTAGTCTCAGATTTACTGTGTGTCACGACTTCACGATATAATACTTTTGAATGGGGCGTTTTCAGTCACGTCCGTCAGTTGAGTACTTAAACGACTCGATAGATGACGCTGAAGAGCTCGAAATTAATCTGTCATAAATCATAATGACAGTCCACACACTCCCAAAAAGTATCGTTAACAACTTTGACAGATTTATTTAACAGTTATATTCTCTTTGGTAGGTATATGACAGTAGGCTGTAATAGTTTTGCATTAAGTAATTTACGAGTTGTATATGAACTCCTTGCTTTCAATTTATACGAAACAATTATACATTTGACAGTTATATTTTGCTATGACGGTGTCATCTATCCATGAACGAAGAATCATTTTCATTATCATTTTGTTTATTAAAAAAAATCTAATGGATGATGCTTTTTGTAAATGACAGCGATGCCGAGTTGTTGTCTCTGGTTTCTGTTGTTTAAATGCCTAATTTTTTACGCACTAGGCAAGCGTAATTATTTTTCTAGCGGTCCTTTATTGAGGAACACTTGCTAGCAAATATCACCAACACAGCCATTGACCGATAGCCCGTCACCGCACCCTTCAAAACACCGTGTTAGCTACCAAAACACTTAACAAAAGAACTGGCCCGTTAACCCGTTCGAGTGAACTCGTGCTAATGAGCAAATAAAGGGCATGGGGTGATTAGTGCCCGCCCCGCCTTGATGGATGGGCAGCGCGATCGATGACGTAGTTCACATAGGGCGCCGATAGATGGCACCGCGCGAGTGACGTAACATGAAAAGAAATGTTTCTTGAGTATTTTACGTCTCATAAGTTACTGTGCGATTTCGCAATTGCTATCCTTGTTCCTCGTACTGCAAAAGTATTGCCAAAACTTATTTGGCCTTAGATTTTAACCAGATCGTGCTAGTGTTAGATTCTGGAGCCATGAAGCGGTGTAATGTCATGTCCTTATTTTATACATAGATTTTGAAATTAATAATAATAAACTTTCATAGGACCCGAGTTTCTGTAATTTTTCCCAACTTTGGTTCAGATTAAAATGCATGTTTTATACATCAATTAAGTGATCAATTAACGGGCAACGGGAGATTAGAGCCTGTTCCGTCTTGATTGATTAAAAATCCACTTAACCTCAAGACATAAGAGGACCGGGCGTTTTCCTTGGATTCATTCACTTTGTAAAAATAGACACATTTATCTAATGTTCTACCAAATATTAAATCCGGTCAAAATTCGGGTCTGGCACTTCCTCTGCCCAATTCCACTCGATTTTATAAATCGTTATTTACTATATGTGCTCACACCCGAATTATGTACTAAAAATACTAAGAGAAATGATTATTATATTGATGACCAAACACAGAGTACTCAGGTGATTTGTGACCGTACCGCCTCAACGTGATGGATGGGTTGCGAGACGATCAATAGAGTTCCCTTCGTGAGGAAAAGATAGATGGCGCTGACACCAAGTTATATAAAGACAGTGAGAATATAAATATTCGAGTATAGAATTATAGAAATTGCCACATTTTAACCTCGTTCCCTAAAACTAATTTTTTCTTTTTTTTCTTTAGATAGTTGAAGACTTTGCAGTAACAAGGTATAAATCGATGCACTAATAAAAATGTTGCAGTCTTGTTCTTCATTCGGCGGATTAGGTGTGCGAAAGCAGGACAGACTTACAGACGTAGGTTTATGCTAAATTAGATTTTATCTATAGTGGTGCATAGTTCATTAATCTAAGCTTGATATGAACTCGGTTTATTTTTGCATGAATGAACACCATAGCCTAAAGCAAAGGTATCGGTATTCAAAGACACTCTACCTGCTCTCCCTACACCCTTCAGAACAACACCTACGTGTGTAGTAGGGGTAACAACATAAGAACGGTAGCAACTAGAGTGTGGTCACGCTCGAATAGATTTCTCGAGCTAAACGCGCCGCGAGTGATCCATTAACCCCCTTGGAAAGTTCCACGACATGGTATTCAGTTACAGAGGATGGTGGACAAAATGACGAGCTTGATACAAAACATCATTCATCAGCTGCATAAGTCCATTGTTGGACATGAGTCTCTTGCAAAGATCACCACGTCATTACTTTCATGAGGCGATTTGCCATAGACACCACGTTTGGAAGGCGATTTGGTGATAGTGGTAAGATATTATTGTTACATAGACGTTGCCGCCGATCTCCCGTACTTTTTTTTCTGACCATGTCATCACATGGAGGCACACACACAAGAAACACACACAAACTACTGTTAAAGTCTTCAAATGGTAACTGACGATAATACTCCGTAAAGTCGAAATGTGAACATGAAGTTGTTTTGACAACAGTCTAATCTACAAAGAATATTAACTACACTTTTAGATGTTCGCCATCATTGACAGCTGTGTGTAGCTAAAAGTATTGGAAGGCCATCTTTCAAGTCGGACGGGATATATTGGAGTTGAGATTAATAAGTTACCCTCGAAGCAACGCGGGTGACCGGCGGAACGTGTAACTTGTAAGTGAACAATGTGTTCTGGAAGCTTCTTAACTTTTCAAATATGGAATATGACAAGTATATAACCGTGCAAAACCGTATAGAACTGACGATCACCGTCCTCTACCAGCTGTACAATGTGTAGCTATGTCATTGCGTTGCATTTAACTATATAGCTACCCATGTTTAGACGTTTTGCAGAATGGATTATCTGCACCACAAAAATCATTTTTTGCAAGGCAACCATGATTAAATATGAATAAAATAACTGTTTTAACTTAAATTTGGGTAAATACATTCTGCTTTGAGCGCTATTTGTGCCTTAAAGACACGAACGACAAAATTTAGAATTAAATTTTACAAGCTGACGTTTCATTTCACGCTGTTATACAGAAACCGCTAATCATTGACCCGCTGCATTGATGAATGCAAAACGTTCATTCAATTCTGCGAGTTAAAGTTTAGCTATTATCAAAAGTCACTTGCGTCGTTGCGTTGTTTTACATAAATGAATTTTTTAGTGAAACAGCTAGCGGTTATGTATAACGGGTTATTATACGAACGTAATCTGTTCGATGTATCGGAATAAGTACCTATATCACGACATTTCTTTGCAATGTCCGGGGTGTAGTTTCGGTAAATTAGCTTCTAAAGACAAGAAGCCACTCTGACTTCCAAGAATCATCGGAACATAATTCCAAACGTCATTATATATCTATCTCGGAGGCGATCTGTCGCTGTCTCACGTGACGGATCGCGCGACGTACGATGATCGATCTTGGGTTCGTCTGCACGAGCTCCGTCGCACGAATTATTGCTCGTCGGACGACTCATTGCTGAGGCGAGGATTAGTTCGTTCGGATTCGCGTCGGTTTTGCATTTATTAGAAAGTCGTTAGCTTTAATTCGTGTTGTGAAATAAAAGCTTCATAGCTAGAACAACTGCAGACAGTTCAGTCTGAGGTAATTTATAGAGATATGTGTTTTGCAGAGTTGTAGTTTTGTTGACTGGAAAGTCAATGTTTGTTTGTTTGTTTATACTTCCATTATCTCGCAACGGAGAGTCATAATGACTTGATTAATTGTATCATCATCAACCGGCCGGGTCGGAAAAGGGTGTAGGTTACTCTTTATCCCGTTCGAGGAAGCAGTTCCCGTGGGATAGTTTCTGAAGTACACGCGGGCGAAGTCGCAGGCAAATGCTAGTGTAATAAACATCTACCTTGAGCTTGACGAAAATTTCCATTGTACGGTTGAAATCCCTCGGACCGGAGGATTCCGGACAAGAAAATCGGATTTCAAAAAATATTTTACGGATTGCAAACAGTTGTGATGTTGAGTCTCAATAGAAAGAGACTCTCTAACCTAACAATCTCAGTCCCTTATATCTTAAAAGATCTTCATTGTGATAGCAAGATTTATTGCCTACTGCTTACTTGTAAAGCTCAACATACAAGAACATTCAGACGGAAATTTTTTAAACTCTTTTAAAACTCCGGGGAAATTGACTCCACAAAGGGGCTTATTCGATCGGGGTGTCCATAAAAGTCAATTTGCCGATACAAAGCCCGCGCAAAATTGTTTTCGTGTCGCCACGTCATCGCGTCAATTAAAAAAGTTGGTACGCAATGTGTGTTTAGGTCTCGATTTGGTGGATGAAACTTTGCTTACATGTGTGGAAGATGGGACGAAACGGACCCGGATTATATTCGGGATAGGGAACCGTCTCGAACAATGGAAGCTCGATTGTATATACGTGGTAAGAGCCCGTTTAAGTGTATTTTAAATAATCGGATAATACCCATAAACGTATACGCTGAGTGATTGGCATATCAATAGCATTACTGGCGGCTAGACGTACGCCTGCTCTTTGAGAGGAGTGACGCTGTATGCTAAGAAATAAGTTTTAAGACAAGTTTACGATCCCCACAAATATATGAAATTTTCAACGTATAACACCACTTACCCTTGTTAATTATATGATTCTTCTGCCCCAAGTTTGCCTAAAAGAAATCGCTGTTAGCGATAAGGCCGCCTTCATAGTACCTTTTATGCTCTGTTTTTTTTTTATTTGAATATTTTGAACTGTCAATAACAGAATAGTGAACATTATAATGTTAAACCATTTGGGGTGTAAATAAATATGTAGTACTGAGTGGAATTGATATTTTATGCCCAATGAAATTAAAAGTAGAGTTGAAGTTGGTATTAGGCAAGTGGGCAGAGTAAAAATTAAAACAGTTTAAACAAATGAGGTCTAACGCTCAAATGTTATCCAAAAATGCGTAAAAAGCGAATAAAGGAAAATTTCATTCGGTTAGGTTCGTAATTCTGATCTATATAAGGCGATGCAAACGTTTCACCACCGCGATGTATAATACATGTAGCGCCATCTATCGATTGATTACTGAAATATTGTCAGCAATGTAAAATCTTTGTTTCCCTAAAGTCAACGACCTCGAGCGATGCATTAAAAACATATAAAGATGGCGAACAGTCTATTGACAGAAGCGAATCTCTTAGTTTCAAAAAGTTGAAGAAAATCAACTGAAATATAAAACAGCACGGCACTGACACACAACAATTTTATTTATGACTATGAAGTTATAAACTAAATTAATTTGTGACGTAAAAGGCAACTAAACGTAAAATATTCAGGAGGTGAGTACCAGCATATACCTGTCTAAGAACATTTTACTGCGCTCACTAATCCGCCAAGTTTGCTGAGTATGTCGTCTCCTCATCTCCGACTCAGCTATCGATGAGGCTTATTATGTCAAACAGTGGACTACAAAGCCTGGAACACCGGCATAAAATGCTCAGACCTTGGATCTTCAACAGGCTTCATTTCGGAGAGTACGCTTGAATTAGACATCCTTGGAAGTACGAATATATCTCTCTATCTTCTATAAACGATCGACCTGACAATGTCAGTGCTCCATTCTTGAATAATTGGTATCGTTATCGTAACAGTTTCGCTTCATCACCTACACTGATGAGTGGAGATCTCTGTTGGCTTCTGTGTTTTCAGAGCGCTATAAATCTGGTTGTCTTCAAAGCCTGAGGGAATTGGCAACGTCTAGGGAAGGGCGCTGCTCAATCCGCGACCACATCGTCTTATTGAAATAAAACAGTGCTATTTTGCCAGCATAAATGAAAACTTTACCTTCACCGTAGTCGAATAAAACAGCAGTCATAAATCTTTGCAAGAGAACTTCGTAAGCCGCAGAACACTCCCGAAGCCAGTTTGGCGAGTGTTTTATTTATAACAAACGAATTGATTCGAACAAGTAGGTGCGACGGGTTCGCTCATGGCGGCGCGCCCTGGCTAGCTTTGATCTCAAAATGAAACTTAAATTAATAAGTCTCCAGCCCCCTCCAGCCTCCAGCTGTGGAGCCTGAGCAGACGTGAGGATTTAACAAGACTCATGAAGTATGTTGCCCTTGAACTTGTACACCACTCGCTGTATCTTTCATACCGGAACACAACAGTGCTATTAACACTGATGTTTGGCGGCTGACTTAGGAAACAGTGTGGTGGCTAGCCAGGTGGACATAGATAATAGCAACCAAATCGAGTACCAATAGGCCCCCATTGGGAATCAAACCCGGGTCCTCCGAATCGGTAGTCCAAGCGTATACAATTAGACTATGGAGATAGTTATCCATCTGTGACGAAGATTGTTCAGTAGTGAGCTCTTCTATCTGCTAAATAAATAGAAAATACATCCATCTAAATGTTCTTAAAATGATGTATCTATACTTCATGGGCTTCATGTCTTTAATGGCCTCTCGGCTTTCGCAAAAACCGCGACCAACATAGCAGACGATCCGTAACCACGACCACTCCGATAAGAGTGTACCACTAACAGAAGAAAGCGATAGCTTCTGTCCACGATCTTGAAAAAATCTACGATTTCATTGTGAATGACAACTACATCAAAAACCAGCCAAGGACATTAAAAACAAGATTGATCAGAAAACGCTAGATTAAAAATAAGTTTCCTGTATTTAATTTTAACTTGTAATATTTGTTATTTTCAATTGTCTACCCGTATAAATTCAAAAGATACAGCCGTGTGACAGACATACTGATGGAAGGACAGCCAAACGGCTTTCCTATGTTTCTATAAGTTTCTGTCACTCAGAACCGTCATTTACTAGAGCGAGAAAGAGAGCGGGAGTACAAACGCCTTGTCAGTTCCGCGGCGTACGGTCGACAGTAAAAGAAGCATAGGAAAGTGTGATTTGGTGCTGGTAGATGTAGTTCAACCCTAAGCCGCTGGGCACCATTTGACAACGGAGCACTATCTTTACTTCTGACGTGCTTTTGACACGTTTGAAGTCACTGCATCGATAGCTAACTTTAGCTATTTCCCGCTGACCGGTGCAATGTCCGCCCGTCTGCAGACGGTAACGAAGTTGCAAAGTTTCCAATAGCTACCTCACTCGCCTCCGCAAGTTTAGACGATGTACAGTCGCAGACTTTCAATACTATACAGTTATAAACACTTTGCGACCACCCGTATTTCGTTTCCGGGAAACGTCCACTGCTGAACATAGCCCTCTCATGCCTACAACGATCTCCGTGACCTTTTACGGTTTACGATTAAACTGAGACATTCAACTTAAATATTGATGCGTTCAAAAAGAACTGGAAACCGACTTCAATTGCCTTGAAAGTCTACTTTTACTAAGGCAAATTTAAGATTTATATCGTTTTCTCATGGATGCCGTTGTCAGAACTGGACCAAATTGAAATGGGACCACACGGGAAGCACCAGCTTTCAAATAAAAAAGAATCATCCAAATCGGTTCACCCAGTCAAAAGTAACAAACGTTTTTTAAAAACATACCCGTAGAATTTATATTCTCCTCCTTTATTAAAGTCGATTAAAAAAGAAAAACATTTTTTTTAATATTTTAAAATTCAACCTCACGGCTGCGACGGCACATATGTTAACATCGTGTCAAGTCAATGCCCACTGCAAGGAGGTATTAAGAAACATTAGCTGTCAAAATGAACATTTGAGACTTAAAAAACATACGTGATTATTTAAAAGTAACTGAAAGCACCCTTAAACATAATAAATATGCATAATAGAAAACTTTATTATTTTTCAAAATATCCCGCGCGTTTATTGGCATTGTGGATGGGGCACATCGGCCAATCTCTAGTATTCCTTGCTCTATGGTGCAAACGTTTTGTTAATAATTCCTATTCCAGAACGTTCCTGTTGCTTTTATTTCGTCTAAGGTGGTTCAGATGCGCAGCACGGTCCGCAAGTATGTTTGTAAATACCAGTTTGTTTTAATGTTTGTACTTTTGAATATTAATTGAACAAATTGTAGGTTTAACTGGCAACGTGCTTTTGACACGTTCATTCAACATTCTCTGTTTTCAAATAATAAACGAAGAATGGGGAACCAACTGTTTGTATTTCGCGTTGTTATAAGGAAATAAATATGTTTGAGAAAACCAACCAAGAAGTAGATATAATGGAGCCTAGACCCCAGTACAGTAGTAAGATGGGGTTGATGAGCAATAACTGAAAATCTTAGTAGTAAGTTTAGTTCGTTATTTTAGGGTTCCGTACCCAAAGGGTAATCAACAGGACCCTATTACGTGAGTGACATATACTGCGACGCGACTCAGCTCAGCTTGTGCGGGTTCGCGTGCTGGGCGTATGTAAGAATATATATAGAATGCGAATGAATGACGCGTACGTTCATCATCATAAAATCACACACATATTTTTTGAAATATCTGATTTTAGCTTATAGGGGCGTAAGGCGCGGTAGTGACGCCGAGCAGTTTATTTAACTCGACCAGCGACCAGTTACAGCGACGCGCCGTGTGGCACTGCATGGTTTTTTCTGGCCAAGATTGGTTGCCGGCCGAATAATGTACTCGCACACCAAGTTTGCACCTCTGAAGTTAGCTCTCCGCAATTTCAAACATGTACAGACGGAATGTGTGTGTATTATTTTCGATAATAACTATCCCTATATGACATAAGACACTATGGATTTCTTTCCACGCGATAACTTACCTTGCCTCCTTGCCTCGGTCTTTTGTGGCTGACTTCAGAGGGGCAAACATAGACTGTGAGTACTATAAATGAAGCTTGTCTGTGTGCGTGCGTCGATTCGAGCGCTAGTATACAGTCAAAGTACTGCTCTTCTTTGTATTGTGCAAGAACTGTCTTGCGTCCACAACTTCGTGCAGGGCAGAGAAAACGCGTGCGCACGTCGATCCATACTCATTCATAAGTTACAAAATCTATGCTGCGCCGCACTGCATATAAGCGTATGCATATAACCCTAAGGGTTTGTAACTGTAAGAAGACACACCGGAGCCACATTTGTCGGTTGCCGCGCGACGGAGCGCCGCGGGCGCCGCCGCGCGCATCATTACCATAATAATGCACTCTGCATCCCCCGGGTATTTAATGAAAATCGCTGCAGCCACGTCCAATATACTCCCGCAGTTCTCAACACTAATTCACTGCTCCTGTTTGCTCCGACGACGACGCTTTTCGTTTTTCATGAATTTTAATATTGTGCAAAGGTTGCAAAGAGGCTACGCTTCAATATACCTCTACTTCAGTTGAATAAGGTAAGTTATGCGGGTGTATACAGTTTTATCTTATTTAATAACAATTTTTCGAAGTTTATAAAAGTATTTTATTATTTCGTCTGCGTGAAGTTTAGGATTTATCCCACGGGATATACTAGTTCGATCGGTATTAAAAGTAACTTATGTATGACTTTCCGTTGTGAATGTAATGATAAAATGATTTTTAAATTTATTAATATTTTTCCCACCGCTTTACAGGAATAAAATGTAAACTTTGCCAGTATCTGGCACATAAAAAAAATTAGCATGAAAGAAGACCTAACCAAATATTAATATTTAGCATTTGTACTATTAAAAGAGCTGTCGCATGGCAGCACGCGGCGCGTATCTCTGTGCATCTACCATGAGTTTACGCAGTCGATAACGTATATCGTTAAGAGGGTATGCTGATGACAAAGCGCCCATACAAACTTAGTCCAGTCATATTTTGAGTATTAAGCTATGAAAATCTATGAAATTTTCAAGACACAATCTATAAACAAATATCTGTGTCGGTGGTGAGTCAGATTTTCGTTTAAATATATACTTCCAGAGTTACAGGGCGTCAAAGTATTGTATTTTTCGGTAATAAAAAGCCCCAACTTTGAACCTGTTTTACAAGAGTATGAATCGATTTAGAACAATTTGGAAAAACCACCGACATCTGAAATTTCATTAGTATACTGTATTAAAAAAATGGTTACATAATATACTGTATCCTTCAAATGATCCCTGGACTACGAACCATCCAAATAACGGGTGGATAACTTCGCGTAGTGTATGCTGTCTCACCGTACGCGCTCGGGTAGGATAGGGCTCGGATAGGGACAGCTACAAAACAATGCAACCTTGAACGCGACCACGTGGTCTAACCAACATAGCCTCTTAACTATCGCTCTGTCCTTGTCACGCGCATTTCGACGCAGCATATCCGATAGTATTCGATATATGTTATCGACTACGTAAACTCATGGTAGACGCACTGGTGATGTTCAAGTGATGCGTGATGGTGCAATGTGATATTACGCGGTACGAAATGTAATGACAAATCACATTACTTTACGGAGCACTGTTCTGCGCATGTCTACATACAGGCTTTTGTACACAATGTTACTGCAATTACCACTCCGCCTGCCAATCGCGGTGATTACGGCAAATCTGTTCCGTTGTTGTCATTTATGTATGCGGGACGTTGAGGTCCAACAGCGGACGTGTTCTTCTCGTTGTTAACTGAGTAAGCCCACTGATGCAGTGAGATGCTACCGCCCACATTTTTTAAGACGGGGGATCTTTACAGGATTCCCCACTCCTTAGGGAAAAAGTCGGGTATTGTGGGATTCTTACCCACTATACTCCTACGGTGGCCATCCACGGTTCATCGGAAGCGGGGTCCTCAAAAGAACGCCTAATGCTACCTACCTACTAACTACCTACTAACATAGTTTTTCCCTCAGTCACATTTAACGACATCTATCTATGGGATGGCATGGGTTTTTGTCTTCTTTTAAATAGCAGATGAAGGTTAAATACCCCGTTCGTAGCGATAGCAAGAGTATTTTTCTCGTAAAAATAACCTGAAATTGACGTTTCGTACGTATCACGTAAATAACCACTCCAATTACAGAGCGAGACCTCGCATTTTATCTACAGAGTTCCAGAGACTCGTGTCGTTGAAAAATGATGGAGCGACGCCGAATTTATCATCCTACCCACTCGGAATCTCGCCCGAAAGTATGTAGCTACAGTATAGCACGATTCAACCTTCGGATGTCGCGGGGACGACGTGCTCGCAATTTACGAGCTCATTAACCAGACTTCCATCTGCTCCCTGGTAATAATAGTCCAGTACGGATAACAAGCAATAATAATATTTAAAATAGTATATTAGGGATAAGACTCGAGATGGACAGGGAAGGCATTTCCTTGCTTCACAGTGACATTTGAGTTAAATAGTGTGCTAGTGGCTGCGGGTGGTAGCCTTTCACGCGAAAATGTTGTTGGCACGGCATTTATTACGATTGTAAAAGACCGTTTTTTTATAGTGAGTTTGCATTTGGCCTTAATCTCACCTGATACTAAGTGACGATTGGTCCGCTGTATGGTAAGGGTTCTCATCCAGGAGCCTCAAGATAATTAGGCACTCGCTATGCTACCTTTGGTACCGGAACACAACAAAGCTATTAAAACTGATGTTTGGCGACAGATTTAGGTAATATGGTGGTAGCTCCACCACGCGGCCATAGAAAATGACCTACTGCCACCCAAAACGAGTACCGATAGGTACCCCCACTGGGAATCGAACCTGAAACCTTCAGATTGTTCCAAGCGTTTATAAATTATGTCACGGAGGCGGTAGTACTCATTCCACTCAAGTTCCTCCCAAAGATATTTAAAAAAATGGTTATTATTTATCTTAACACGACTCAAGCAAAATGCCACTGGGTCGCCGTGCTCTCAATTTACGAGCTCATTAGCCAGGCTTATCCCCACCTGATCCCAAGTAATAATAGTCCAGTAGGGACACGGATTATAATAAAACATAACAATAGATTAGTAGGCTACACAATGGACTGTTGATCCGGAAGTCACAAGTTTCATTATCAGCTGGGTATCTCTAAGTATACAATTTGTTGGGCTTTTTCATGTCCGCCTGGCTAGCTACCGTCTTACTGAAGTTTGCCTTCAAACATTAGTTCAAATAGCAAAATTGAAAGATAAAGGCCTTATAGAGGCTTCTTATTGAGCACGCTTCTATCCTATGATATTATTCTCACGCTCAGCTGAGATAGTGAAGGTCAAATAGGTTTGTGAGTGACCGAGGTCTCATCATCATCATCATCAGCCGGGAAACGTCCACTGCTGGACATAGGCCTCCCTCATGGTACGCCACATCGACCGGTCCCGAGCCACCTGCACCCAGCGACTCCCCGCGATTCTAACCAGGTCGTCGGTCCATCTAGTGGGGGGATGGCCTGGTAGACGTTTCCCGGTACGTGGTCGCCACTCGAGAACCTTTACTCCCCAACGGTTATCGGTTCTTCGAGCGATGTGGCCTGCCCATTGCCACTTCAGCTCACTGACTCGTCGAGCTATGTCGGTGACCTTCGTTCGTCTACGGATTTCCTCATTCCGGACCTTATCACGTAGAGAAATTCCGAGCATAGCTCGTTCCATTGCTCGCTGAGTGACTTTGAGCTTGTTTATTCGGCCCACAGTAAAAGACCACCGACCGAGGTCTAAAGGTTATCAAATCTAATGATGATGAATGTTCTTATTTTATTGTCAACATGATATTATTGAGCTAGTTCTATTAATTCCCAGAACCTTACATCACGACATCAGAAAACTTGGAGTAACAACACAGACTGAATTGGTGGACTGAAATGAGGCACCTTCAACACGGGTAATGTTAGATTACGCAGGATTCTTTGTTAGTTGGTCTATAGAGGCACCTTCAACACGGGTAAAGTAGGATTACGCAGTACTCTTTTTTAGTTGGTCTATAAAGACAACTTCGACACGCGTAATGTAGTATTACGCAGCGCTCTATGGTCCACATTATAAATTACAAAAGGGTGAAGCTGTGTGTAACAGTTGATCTATTTTAAATATTAATGAAGAAAGTAGAGCAGTCTGGATTGACCCTACGTTTTATTTTGTACCGGACTATAAAGGCAATTCCAGCACTGGTAATGTAGAATTACCCCACACTCTTTGTTCCACATTATTAATTACGAAAGGGTCTCGTACTCGGCTCGAGGATAAACAAGAACAATAATATTTAATTACAACATTAATGTGGGATGCGAGATTAATTCTGTTTACTTTTTGTTGAGTTTAGTTCCGATGGGCGTCGGTCACGCACCGGGTTAATCGGTGACGAAGCCGGCCGGGAGGTGGCGGGAACGTTACTTTGATTTTAATTACTTTTAATTACTGAGTTTTTGAATTTGTTCCAAGCGTTCTGGATCCAATGAAGAATCATGAAAAGTTTATTAATTAATTAAAACATAATCATATTTCTTTCTTTCAGAGAACGTACCGCTTCAATGTGACACAGGTGTCGCAAAGGTGACATTGATGCGAGGAATATTACGTTACATGCGAGAACAGAGAGAGAGACAGAGAGAGAATAAAATGTGCCCTTTCTTTTGCCCACGACTTCTTTGCGTGAACGTCATAGTTTTAAAAATAGAGATGTAACCAAAAATATATTATCACATGTTTAGCTAGTTACTTAAGCGTGGACACGTAAAAACCCTAGCTACTGCTAACCCAAAAACTACTACCCACAAAACATATTTGAATAAAAATACTTGCATGATGTATAATGAATTACACAAAAGTCCGTTAGTCAGATTGCTATCGAGTCGTTCTAAGTACGCTGGAGGCATTTCAATATTCAACAACAAACAACATTTGAATACTAATGTTCAGTAATAGATCGAGTTCAAACATGTACCACATAAATTGCTACACTCATCCGAAATTTTACTACCCGACTGGCACACGGAGAGTGGTGTGGATTATATGTCTTTCGATATTAAATACCTAGTGGCCTGCAGGGCTAACATAAAAGCCACGAGATAATTTTGTCACGCCATTTTGTTAAGAAGAATATCGATATCTCGTGCCTGCTTGGCACACGCTTGGGCTTACCATCAGGGGATCCTGAGATACATTCCAAGTGATAAGTATTGGTCAATTTTCGTTTTAGACATAAGTCTCGCCAATAATTCTGCCAAACAGCAGTGTTGATAGCACTGCTCCGGTATGTAAGGTAACAGGGCCAGTGCGTCATTTGGATGTCACTTCTAGGTTAGCACGCCTTCCATTCAACGGCCTTATCGTCACTTACCATCAGATGAGACTGGTAAGATTTCGTCACAGTAATTTATATATACCATTTTTAATCTTTCTAGTAGTTGTGTTTTTAAATGTGAAATTCTTTTATTATTATATAAGGATGAATTAATAAAAGTCAGAGAGAAAATAGTTTAAAATATTAATGACAAGTTTTATGGTTCAGCTCAGCGGTGTCGTTGACAATACATTAGAATTTCTATATTTTATGCCCATAATTTTAAAAAATCAATTAAGCTATATATGGAGTAGAAACTCGATATGGAACTCTATTGCTTACCCTTTCACTCTTAACTGTAATGGGTAGTGTGGAAGTGAGGCCAAAAACTGGGTAGGTAATGGAACGGTCCAGATCTAAACTATTACGAGTACAAGTTGAATGGTGCGAATTGTGTAAGAGGATAAGATATGTTATTTCGTTTCACAAGCTGTCTTTCAACCTGCCGTTCCATCCGACTATATTACACTGCTAAGCCGAAAAGCGCTGTATGTCAGATACGCCCTTTTAGTTTTATTATAACATTCGACAGCAATAACAATTACGCATCTAATGGTACCTGCCAAATAGCGCTAACTAACTTAGAACACATGAAAAAAACTACTAAGAAGTTTTTCCTAAATCAAAAGCAGTATTTCAATTTTCGAAGCCTTTGTTTTTAAGCAATATAGCGGAGTCTCACTAAATATGTACAATAGCACAATTTATGGATAATTTGCTTTTAATAATATCTATGGTCTAAAATGCGTATATATGTTTTAATTTTTTTTAGAATTTTTTTTTCAATGTGCGAAAATACGATTTACAAAAAGTCAATTTTCCAAAACTTACTCGGATTAAGTTAGCGCTTTTCGGCTTAGTAGGGGGCAGTATAGTAAGTACACCGAAATATTTTCCGTGTCAAAAACGATAAGAATTGAATTATGTTTAGAAGTTTCGTCAGCACTGGCGGGCTCGACAATCGACTACCCTTGCCCAGAATTGAATGGAGACCAATCAAAAAGCAATCTAATACAACTCAAAAGTTTATTTCAAGTTTCGGTGAAATTAATTACAAATTTGTTCGTTGGAAGCGACTGAAAATATTTGATTACTGTAAGGCGTGCTGCTATGAAGTTTACGTACTATTTCGCGATGCTATTCTTAGAAATTACGGTTTACTTATGTTGAATTACGTTACAGTATATATTAATGGGTTTTGTAGTTTCACAAGTTTTTTGCCGCGACTTCGTCTGCAATAAACCCTTTATCTCATCACGCATTTCATTATTTCATCACCATCGGTTTATTAGTTTAATTGTCAATATGCAAACAATATAGTTTTTAGTTTCTAGTCTACAGATACCTACGGCACTTGCCTCCAGCGACCTTGATCAGCAGGCCTAACATGAAGGTCACGAAATATGGAGATATCGACATTGTGCATGACAAAATGGCGTGACAAAATTATTTCGTGGCCTTCATGTTACCTCTGTAGGTCGTAGGTTAATCTTTTATTTTATGTATGATGTGTTTGCATTTGGCATTAATTTCCCCTGATGGTAAGTGACGCAAAGGCCGATGGATGGTAATCGTGCGCACCTATAAGCCTCAAGCTAAAAAAGCACTGGTTCTGCTACCTTTCATACCAGTGCGTCTACCATGAGTTTACGTAGTCGATATCGTATATCGAATACTATCGGAAATGCTGCTCAGTCTAGATGCGGGTGACAAAGACAGAGCGATAGTTAACGATACACGTTATCGACTGCGTAAACTCATGGTAGATGCACATAACATATTTAGTTCAGATGGTGTTGCTAGCCAGACAAGATTTACCTCGAATTAATTATTGTAAGCAAATCTCTGTAAGAGATTACGTGTAACTAAAACTAATACCTATAAATATCATATGAACCGAATACTCGTATTCGAAAATCCGGACCGAACACGTTCATCGGCCTTAGTTCCGGACTGGGGACACGTTCCGGCGTAGTCCGAGCTCGGCGGGTTGCCGGCCGTCCGGCTCCCGCGTCCGGACTTTGATTCATCATGTTTGAACAACATTTGATACGTTTTTAAACGCTACACGTTACGTTTAGCCGGCCATGTTTATTTTGGCCTCTGTAAGTGTTCAGTTTATACGAAAAGTTTGGACGAGCGCGTTAAAAACAAATTACCATGGGAATCTTGATATCTCGTTTTGATTCAAATATGTAAGTATTTTTGACGTTTAGTTAGCTAGAATATATCATTAGATTTACAAGTTCGTTATCTATGACTGTAATCTAAGCGCCTCCAGGGCCTAATGGTTGACGCTTGGACTGACGTCTTGCACTGCACTTGGCCTTTGTCTCACCTCGTGTTAAGTGACTATATAGCCGTTCGATGGAAAGCGTGCGCACCCAGAAGCATCAAATATTGAGGCACTGGCTCTGGTACCTTTCATACGGGAACACAACAGTGCTATTTATTACTATTAGCACTTCTGTTTGGCGGCAGACTTAGGTAACATAGCTAGACAGGCGGACATAAAAAATGACACCAACCAAACAGAGTACCGACATGTACCCTCACTGGGAATCAAACCCGGGACCTCCGGATTGTGTCCAAGCGCGAAGCCATTACGACACGGTTAAACTGTCACTCTACCTTCTACTTCCCTATACCGAAGATATCCCGGACATCAGCCTGTATGAGATTCGAATAGCTCTTAGGCAACTCAAAAGTAACAATGCGGCACCCGCGCTCGGATCGCGCCGTCGCAGAAGTGAGCCACTCGGCGCGCCTATTGAATGAAAAATTTAGGTGAGATAATTTTGAACGGTGTTTTTCCATTTTGTGGCCTTTTCAAATTATTGCTCTAGCAACACTAGGCGGGGGAATATGGCGGGCGGGAGATTGGCAAAGCAGAGATCGTCCGCCGTCGTCCGGCGCCGTTCTGTCGTTCCCATTCAAAATGTCGCCTAAAATTTGCAAGATACATATTTTTCTAATAACAGTATTTGAATTTAATGTTTTTGCTTCTGTTGTATAAACATTCTTTTAAACAAATCCCAATCAAAAATGTTCTCAGCAGCGCTGCGCCGCTGACCCTTTCAGGGCAGCAAGACGCTGCGACAAGTTCAGGCTCGGCAGTAAGAGACCCACTAGTGAAAGGGCCTCCGCCCTGTTTTTATACATAAAGGTTTTGAATAACACATTACTGCAAGTGGGTCATCTGGCGCATTTCTCAAACTTGACGTTGGCACGTGACGGGCCGAGGCGGAACCAATCTCGATGGGGTTCCAATTTACATAAAACGGATACCGAGTCGATAACCATTCATATATGTACGTTTCGATGTATAGGTATATCCATCCTAAACACGAATCTCGGATTCTCTCGTCCGGGTAAATTGTAAAAATGCTCGAGACGTATTCCATTTTGATGGGGACTCGTGTTTGGGTTAAACTCAATTTCAGGCTCATATTCTATTATCACCATGGGTTCTGCGAGTCAGAGCTGAAGTGGCCACGAGCAGGCCACATCGCTTAAAGAACTGATAACCGACGGGAGTATAGAGTTCTCGAGTGGCGACCACGTACCGGAAAGCGTGTACTGGAGGCTGTCTCCGGACTAGTCATTGTGGCATACCATGGTGGAGGCCTATGTCCAGCTGTGGACGTTTCCCGGTTGATGACGATGATGGGGTACGCAGCCATGTTATCTCGACTGTAGAGATACCCACTGCAGGGGCTCAGGGATACTCTCCTACAGAGAGTGTATGGGACATAGTCCACCATACGGGTTCAGTGCGGATTGGTAGACTTCACATGCCTGTTCAAGACATGCAGGTTGTTGTTGCGATGTTTTCCTTCACCGTTAAGCAATCGGATAATATACTTGCAAAAATCATAAGTAAATCATGGTTGAATTCGAACCCGGAACCCTCAGATTGAGAGTCCGCGCCTTATCCATTGTCGCCGACGCTAACCTAAATAGTGACATAATTTTACTTTTACATAATTTATCACCTATAATAGTAACAACTTTTATTTGTATATAATGAAATGAAATTTAACTAAAACATATAAACACTAATCAGCAAATTTCCCTTCTCTTTTATCAACATTGAGCTAAGGATCAGAATAATAGTGAACATTGATAGAACGAAGAAAACTCAAATCTTAACTTGTTAAACTTTACCTCACCTTCCCAAACAGAAAACCTTCAAAAACACAAAACTTTTTCAATAATACTAACAAATAAGAAACTAGGGAATGGAAGTCGGAACTCGTAGTTATCGATGAAATAGGGCAGGATGTATGAAATATGATCGACATAAAAAGACAGGCGGTATGGCTAGGCGCACGACCTTATTTATAGAGTGATGTGAGCCTCCCAAGGGTGGAGGGACGCGATAGTCGATATAACATCGAATGTCGATATATGTTTATCGACAGGCTGACATCCCTTGTGGGACTGTTTGTTATTGTTCTACAAATAAAGCCGAGTCAAATATCGATAGCAGGATGTTGAAGAATAGAGAGTTATGAAAAAGATCAGTTTATTTATAATCAAAGCAAGCGAATTAAAGCAATATTTTGACACCGTAACAACCGATAACTACAAAAAGTCCGGCTTTTGAAATTTTTGTTAAATTCGGAGAAATGTAAAAAAGAGCGAATGAGGGCGCCGCTGTCGCTGTATGGACTATTAACATGAGGTGATATTGTGGTCAAACGGAAGTCTATTAAATTTATTTTTAAAGTCACTTCCTTTTACAAGTGTGGACGTTTGTGACACAATCGCGCCTAAAAGTTAGAACCGTTTCATATGTCCCGTCACCTTCGACCACGAAGACGTCACCAGCCTCCGGAAGGACATGGTGTCGCTGAAGGCGGGGCTGGTCGGTATGGTGGTGAAGTTTGAGGCTTCACAAACAACCGTAAGTGAATTGCGCAAGGAGGTTGAAGATTTGCGTGCATCAATCGCGGTATGTAGGACACCGACGCGGGATGACTCACTCGCTAATGTTAACATGCGTCGATGTGTGTGCGACATTGACACGTCGGCTTCCAATTGCGAGTCAGCAGAATTGTCTACAGCTGTGCAGTCGCTCGCCGCCACACCCCGTCCCCGCACCTCGCGCCCGCCTGCAGTGAATTCTGAACAGAAAGAACTTCCGTCACTAACAAACGACCTGTCCAAGCTCAGCAGCTGACGTTACCGACGGCGCAGATGACCACCAGCGAGGAAAACACGCGCGGTCAATCTGATGAAATGGACGACGATGGATTCCAGAAGGTCCATCGGAAAAAAGCGCGCCGTCAAAGAGTGACCCAGAAACCGCAGCCACAGGGCTCAACTTCCTAGGTACCTATCATGCCTGCATATCACCACCAGCATGCAGGACGTCACAGAGTACATAAAGAAGAAGATCAACTACCTCTTGAGGGTAGTACAGCTGGAGTCACGCCACGGAACACACTTCAAGTCGTTCGTGATACGAGTCCCGACCTGTAAGCTGGAGACCTTTATGAGGTAGGACTAGTGGCCGACACTTAGCCGGTAGACTGGACTCGCGCAGCTAATTGAACTCATATAATAACACAATTTTGGTATTTCAATGAAATTACTCGTCTGTCACGTATAAGGCGGGTTCGTTAGGATAACTCAGTTGTATATGAACTTACGAGTACTGCCTTTCAACACAATTTACTCGACGTGGAATCTATTTTACTAGGATGAAAAGTTACATTTGTGAATCCAAGACATGTTCCATCTACGAGTATATACGAAATTTTGACCAAATTATTTCAGCCGTTTATGCGTGAAATTGTTATTATATTAAGAGGCTATGCTGTTGTCAAAGCGCCCATACAAACGTAGTCCAGTCATATTTTGAGTATTAAGCTATGAAAATCTATGAAATTTTCAAGACACAATCTAGAAACAAATATCTGTGTCGGTGGTGAGTCAGATTTTCGTTTAAATATATACTTCCAGAGTTACAGGGCGTCAAAGTATTGTATTTTTCGGTAGTAAAAAGCCCCAACTTTGAACCTGATTTACAAGAGTATGAATCAATTTAGAACGATTTGGAAAAACCACCGACATCTGAAATTTCATTAGTATACTGTATTGAAAAAATGGTTACATAATATACTGTATCCTTCAAATGATCCCTGGACTACGAAACATCCAAATAACGGGTGGATAACATCGCATAATGTATGCTGTCTCACCGTACGCGCTCGGGTAGGATAGGGCTCGGAGAGGGACAGCTACAAAACAATTTGACCTTGAAACCGACCACGTGGTCTTACCAACATAGCCTCTTAAGCTTTGTGTTCAGATAACTTGACGTTTCTAGGTGAGCGGGCTGTCCGTCCAAGGGCTAAATCTTTGCATACCATAAATTGTGACGAAGTTCCAAAAGCAAACACAATGTGAATTCGAATTTGGTTATTATTTATTTATTATAAAACACGGTATACAGATTGTAAAATATGTTGTGTGGCACAGCGCGTTTCACCTGAATATGGTATGCAAAAACTTAATATACGTAATGTTATCAAGACATTGAATTAAATTAAATTATGATCAAATTACAATATAAATTATTATAATGTCAAAAGTAATAAACATGAATGTGACACATTAACATGAATGTCAAAATAGAATCACGAGTCAACCTTATTTAATTATAATTACAATATCTGGGCGACCGAGCGTTGTTCGGAGTTCTTTAAAAACAAACAAAAACTGTATTTCTGCCCCTGGTTAGGACCCAAAGTACAAGCCATAAAGAGTGGAACAATTTGCCACATAGTGGGAAATTAGTGACCATATTTTGCGATTACAATTTTAAGAATTTCAACAACTATAAATATGTCAAATTATATCGACATCACATTATTAAAGAACTCTGGTAAATTATAAAAACAGATTAACAGACAGATTAATGCACTATAATGAAAAAAATACATAATTTTTTCTTTATACATAAATAAATTATAAATTATTTATTATATAATTGTTTTCGATATAAAGTGAGTATTGTTATGTAGGGCCTAGAAGGAAACATGTAGGCAAAAATCCTGGCGGGCAGCACATCTTTATAGAATATGTTTGACGTCACAAAATCTATTACAGTATTCCTAGCACAAGAACACCTACAATCACTAGCAAAAGTTTTCGATTTAATTTCCTAACTAGTCTGTGAAAACAGATCGAACCTCTATTAACTAGTCGAAAAGTTGGAAACGAAATTAGAGCTGCGCAATACGAGCCGATAATTATCGATATTACCGGCATTGGATGCACTTCGCGAAGAGACGGGCTGTTAACGTCGAACTTTGTCGATAAATGCTATCGACGTAGAGGTCGTTTGTGTTCGAAAAGCGTAGATTAGATTGCTTTTAATGCTTTGTTGTGGAACACGAACCAATGAGGTGTATCCTCGTGATTTAATACTTCCATAGTAAATTTATGTTGCCATAATCTTTTAAAATAGAATAGCTGTATTGATAAGTAATTACTTAAAATTAGAAGATGGGATTGCAGCGTCACAAACGAATATATCTACACATTAAGCTACGAGTATACATTTCTAGTATACGCTGACCTCGCACCGTGCGAGAGTCCATTCAATGCGAGGTCAGCGTATATTGGAAATGTATAGCTTGATGTGTAGCCGTGTGTACAACTTTATTGTCAGCTACAATAGCCGTTACGCAGCTAATGGTCCCTAGATGACGTTTGGAACAATAATCAAAAATAGTGCGTGCAAATGAAAATTGTGATTCCCTAGGAAGTCGTATGTATGTGTGTATATGATGTCCTGTTTTTAGATAATTACTTCACAAAGCCAGCTATACTATTTTAAAAAATTATCTCAAAACAAATTTTGTATGAAACTTTTATCGAGCGAGTAACCTCAAGGTCAATATTTGTGACTTTTATTTGAGAATAAGTAATTATATACTGCGACCATGGCTGGGGGGGGGGGGGGGGGGGGGGGGGATTACAACGAATATTCCATTGCAAAGATATTTAAAACAAATCAATCAAACATACGGTTTTCCGCCCGCATATTTGCATGGCAGTAATAACGTAGATTCTACCTCGTTTTCATAGTAGAAGTACTTTCCGTTCCGACCAGGTGTAGTATAAAAACATTTAACTCGGAGCTTACCTACAAAAAAAGTTTGCTTTATTTTTTATCTTTATCTTAACCTGCAGAAATTTTCTAATTTATCCAACTGTACAAAAATTAAAAAGGAATAAGTATCATAGAAACAAACATACACTCTATAACATTACCCTCCTTTTTAGGTTTGCGGTAAAAAAGGAACTGCCCCACTATTTTTTAGCAAGGAAAACAAACACAAAATAAAATAAAATACTCGTAGAACGCGACACAAAATTTACATTTCGCGGAAAAAGTCTTTTAGCGAGTCCACCTGAAAAGGCGATCTAGATTTAATGGTTATTCTGTCTCTTTCGCTCCTGAGCTCGGGCGGTGTACGGGCACTTACTCATGTGGTACGGGGCAGGTCAAACCAGCGGTTCTCAACTTCACACTGAATGTCCTTTTTACACAATCATCTCAAAATAAAAGCATCATATACAATAAATTATTATGAAATATTAAAAAGAAAATATTACTGTACTGTATGGGATCTTTTTGACCTGAAGTAAAAACATTATTATTATATTATTAATAATACGGATCATCCTAACTTTATACCAAAACAAATCACAAGCACAAACAACAAAAAATAACGGTGTTCTACTTCTTATTTTTCTCTCTCTCGACAACTATAATCTAATTATAATCAACTAAAAGTACGAGTATCATCAAAAAGTGTCAAACAATATTTACATTCCAAAAACGTAACTATCTAAAGAATTATTTAAATCAAACCCAAAAAAGTTCGTGACCACATTATATAAAGCTTCAATTCAAAAATATAACTACAGTTTGAGAGTTACTGTTCCGCCCGAGGTCGGCAAGTTAGGAAAAATATCGTAACTTCAGTAAAGCCGCGGGGGCCAGTGTGTTTTATGTGACCTAAGAATATTATTTGTTGAACTGTTGAAACGTATAACGTTTTCGAGGGTTTCTCGAGGCTTTCCGCACCCGACACTTTATGTTTGTAGACCTGAGGTGAACGAATATTATACTAAGGACCCTAGTATATAAAGCTGTCTTTCCTTTATTTAAAACAGCCTTTTTGGAACACAACTTTAACACTTTATCTCTGTAGGCCATGATAGCCGCAGCGCGGTCAGTGTGTTACGAGTAGATGATCGAATAGAATCTTTCTGTAAACACGCTTCTTTATTTTGTTGTGAAACGCATTAAAAATATACGGCTGTTTAAGACGCATTTTTTGACGTAGAAGGAATCAAAACCTATAGGGTACTTCCCATTGACATACTCGTAGAATCATGAAACTTGGCAAGAGGCAAGGTTTTACTTACAGCACAAGTATAGTAATAAATCTGAAAGTACAATTAAAAAAAACGGCCAAGTGAGAGTCAGCCTCCTGCACGAAGAACCCGTCGTACCATTATCTATAAAAACGGCAAAAATCATGTATGTTATATGGGATGGGTCCCTTAAATATTTGTTTTATTTTAATTTAATTATTTATTTGTAAAGTGAATATACAACCAAATATTCTGCAAATATTTCAAACGTCTACCTGTTGCTGTTAACAATATCGAGCAAAAACGAGCAAAAAAATTACGTTTGTTGTATGGGAGCCCCCTTCAATATTTATTTAATTCTGCTTTTTAGTATTTGTTGTTATAGCGGCAATACATCATCTGTGAAAATTTCAACTGTCTATCACGGTTCATGAGATACAGCCTGGTGACAGACGCACAGTCTTGTTTTTACCCTTTGGGTATGGAACCCTAAAAACAATTGCTTCCCTCGGCGCGCGAGTCTGATTCGCACTTGACCAGTTTTTTGGTACAGAAATAAAAAATAACTTTCCTGACGAAGCTACATATTTAAAGAGATTATTTGATATTTAGGTGTAAATTAGCTCTACCTGAAACCTGCATGATGTCACAAAATTACACGGTGCAATAGCTGCGAGTAAGCAAAGGAAAATACTCCACGATAATTCCACGTACAGTATGAATACAGAATGCAGTGCCGGTCCCGGTAGAAAATTATATGGCAATTACATGGCTGTTACAATGTGAAGAAAACGATAACTGTTATACTCGATGTGTAACAAAAGGCGACTTACGGATTAAATAAAATAGCCTTTATTCCTGCTTTTCCCTTAGAATTATTATATACATGTCTACTTACTAAACACTTAATTGATTTAATCTATTTTATTATTTGAACTGTCCGCACCTGGATGTTTGTGTCTCCTCTAAACATTTCCACGTATTCCTGTCTCTTGCTCCATACGGTCATCTTCCCATCTTTTGCTTTGGCTGCCTCTATTTCTTTTAACATCTCTTGGGTACCATTCTGTTAATAACTTACTCAATTTTTCTTACATACGGATTAGTGGTTTTTAAATAGCGTTTATGTACTTTATACTTTCAATGTATGTATGCATTTTTGTTTGTTTAGATCAAATCTAGCAAGCTGAATTAGAACCACTTCCTGTTTTCCTACGGAGTTGTATTGCTACATATTGGTTGAGCTCAGATGACTATGTAGTCCCGGAAAATTAGGATTTCACCTAGCTATAAATTTGTATAAATTTAATACAAATGATACTCTAGTTAAACACTGCGGACGCTCTGCCCTCTATCTCGAAAACGGTTCAAGATATTAAAAAAATGTTGCGACGAAAGTTGTAGAGAATTTATTCCTTTACAATATTTATAAGAATGCAAACAGCATGAAACCCATAGGAAACGAGATAATTGCAATAAATGTGTAAAATAACGATTTTTTGAGCTTTGACCTTGGAATATTTGTAGTCACAGACACCCTACGATAAGTAGGTTATGAGATAAAATCTAAAGTGCCAAAATAATGGTAAGTACAAGTTTATAGCTGACTATCTCTCATTCCGAGATTCTTGCCCTTATTTGACCAATTTTCCGGGGCTATTGCATTTTTTATGGTTAAACAAAGTTGTCTGTCAAGTTTTTATTTTAAGATTTCTCAAAAACTATACGAAATGCGAAAAAACTATGCGACACAAAGACCTGTCACATATGTTTGGAACCCTAAAAACCATTCCGTCTTCATCTTATCGAGTAGGTTGTATGGTCGATGATTGACCTCACAATCCCTATTTGTCAGAGTTGCTGAGCCGGCACAGGCCTCTGACATGTAGCTACTACCTGTCGTAGATACTCGTAGTAACCGGTAACAACGGATTGATGCGCCTTCGGAAACACGGAATCATCTTACTTTTCAGACACTAAAGTGATTCAGCCTGCAATGTCTTTATCAAACTGGGGAAAGTCTCACAAAGTGATATTTTGACAATTTCCCCTCCAGGAATCGAACCCGGTACCTTCATGTGATGCGCGACTGAGTCTAATGCTCAGCAAACTGAGCCACGGAGGCCGTTTAAAATTAAAGCTAGATGGGTTCAGTATGGAAGACGTAACGTAAGCCCCAGTTTAATAAAAAATGCGCCTAAATGAAACATAATCACAGACCCGAGTTCATGTAACGTTATTCAGGGTCGTCATTAATCAAGGCGGGTGATTCGACAACACCCTGTATGGATACCAACTATGGCCACGCGATGGACGCAGACAATTTAATAAATAAACCGTTATTAACTTGACTTTATTTGTCAGGTTGATTGAATAGTTCCGTTGAAGAAGACTTAATCGATTAATAATTTGTCATGGAATAATATCAATTTAAAAGGAGGATCTTTTGACCTAAGAGCTAAATGTTAATAGTAAGTGTAGTTGGCTGGAATACCACATCGCTCTAATTGAATCCGCAGTGAAATCTGAATTCAAAAATGTCAGTTCTTTTTCCTTTAAAATTATTTATTCACCCATATTAATATTATAATTGCGAATGTGTGTTTGTTTGTCTTTCCTTTTAGTCGCATCTGAAAGGAATAAGTAGATTTTTTTGTAGAGGTATAATTGAAGGGCCGGAAAGGATACTTTTTCTCACGATCGAACAAGCAGTCCTTTGCTAATTTGCTAATAATAGGATCATCATAACCAACTATTCATTGAATACCTACTCTTTATCTTGTTGATATAAATATGAAACGATAGAAAAAGTAGGTACATATTTTTTTTTTGAAGTCCCCCCACAAAATCCGAATTACAGTCAATTCAATTCAGTAATAAAGCTATAACTCGTAAGACTTCATAATTTACGCGGCTCAAAGTGATGGTATTTTTTATTGCAGGCGAAGAATCATAAAAGTCACTTGAAAGCTCAGCAATCAAAAGACTATTCCCACCATGGCACAGCTACGAGTATAAGTGGAAAACCTTACAATTTACGCATTCAGAAAATCTAGGTCAAACCGGGTGAAATTACATAGCGCAATTCTGGCGCGTCCTGTACGGCGTACACCGGTTGAGAACGTAAAACGGCGCGGTGTCCGTTTTTACGATTACCTTTACGGCTACAACAAGTTTTGTACGGTGGCACCAACTCATGGCAACCATACTGCCTGATTTTTATCGGACACTTCTAAAATCTAAAATTAATATCTTCAGGATTAAATGTCAAGTAAAACTTAATATAAAAATTTTATTTGTCAGTCAAGGTTCGACTTAACTTTTATAATTTAGAGCAGTATAGCTATTATACTAATTTGAATAAATAAAATACAAATTACCAACTATGAAGGTTATACGATAAACAAGAGTAAGCTCAAAATTAATGTAATGAGTGATATCTCGATGGCACTAAATTGTTTTATTTTAATATTACGTATCTTTAAAAAAATCAAACTACAAATATTTTCGACTTTTAAATTGAATCGAGCATAGTTTACTATGTACTGAAAACGCGCGAAACTGCTTTATCGTCGGATTATTTCACAGTGAGTCACAAAAAGAATCGCTATTTATTTAAATGTCTTTGCGAAGCGGTACATCCGTAGTACTATTAAATATTCTGTAACTGAACCGAAATCACCGAAATTGTCCGTCCAAATCGGCAAGCTTGGTCACCCCACCACAATCCAACACAAAATGTTTACAGTTCGCTTCTATACATATTCAGTGCTCAGTGCTGTTGGTGATGCTGGCAATACAGTCGATTCGAAAACATAAGGGTTGTTTGTAAACATGCAGAAATGTTTTTAATTTATTTCTGTGTGTGTTGGGTTTGCGCTTGGCCTGCATCTCACCTGATGGTGGGTGACGATAAGCACAGAAGCCTCAAGCTAATGACGGATCTTTGGATTGGAATTGGACCACAACAGTGCTATTAACACTGCTATTTGGAGGCAGACGTAGGTAACATGGTGGAACCAAACCGAGTACCGACAGGTACCCCTACTGGGAATCGGACCTGGGACATCCGGCACAGGTCGGACACTTGGAACAAATGTCGTGATATCGGCACACATCGAACGGATGACGTTATACGTACTGGGACATTTTATGCGTCAGTCTCTTGCGGGGGAAGTGAGGTATCGCAGATCAGCGGGAGGCGGTGAACTTCCGTTCTGTTCGTAGTACTTACTCGTATATCTGTGTCTACAGATTGTTCGTCCAATATTTAGCCATTAGGCCACGGAGAAGGTTGAAAGTAGTCAGTAAAATTCCGGCGTCGACTTTAGAAATTCACTTCGTTTCATCTCCAAGCTCGTATGTTTGTGGTCACACACGCCCGCATCAGAGTGAAGCGCAGTGCGGCAAATATGCGAAACCCGCATTATCGACACCGTACCTGGTGATGCAAGCTATTGCACGGCTCTCTATCATCGATAAATACATTGCGCGCCACTGCACTCGAGTAGCAAATACTGGGTTGATTACGAACGGGTTTCGTTGAAACTTTTATTATGGTTTATATTTGTTTAAGTTGCAAGATTACTGCTTAACTTAAAGGGTTCGTTTTAAATGGGAGCATTAGGTCTAAAAATATGGCTTTTTACAACTAGTAAGAAATCGCGACAAAACAGCGGCAATGCACTGCCATATTCTGGGGATCACTTTTTAAAATTTCGTAGTCTAATCAAACTATTAACGTCTCCTATATTCTCCCTCTCCTAAGCATTAGCACACGAAATTTCTGTTGCCATAATCTTTTAAAATAGAATAGCTGGCTTTGATAAGTAATTACCGAAAAATCGGAGACGAAATTATAGTGTCGCGAAATGATTATCATTATTTTACAACTTTATAGTTAGCTACAATAGCAGTTACGCAGCCAATGGTTCATAGATGGCGCTTTGAACAATAATAATAAAAAGTGTTTAAAATGAGAATTGTCATTCACTGTGAAGTTGTATGTTAATGGATACTCATTTCGCGACATCACAATCTGATGTTCTATTTTTAGATAGTTACTACACAAATCCAGCTATTATATTTTTAAAGATTATGGCAACAATAATTTTGTATGAAACTTTGATGGAGGCGGATAGTCTTAAAACATGTAGCGCTATATCGCTTATAGAGTAACAAACTGTCAGAGCCACACTGCTGTGGTAGAACAAAGTGAGTGTTAGGATCGAATACTCACGCGAAATCTAGTGCGTAATATATACCTCTACATATCGATGCATAAAACTCTCCAAAGCAGAAGGGAGAGGGTTTGTAATCATAATTTACAAAACAAAGGCTCTAAAATTGTTTAAATAATGAGGTTCAAAAAGAGAATCAGATTTCTTGACAGTCAAATTTAGCCGTCTTCATTTCAGTATCAGTATAAATTGGTCATTCTGGAAATAATGGACCAATTTTACTACATTCCGTAAAAATGCTCTATATTTAACGAAGAAGTTTAGCCGTTAAAAGCGAATTTAGAAAAACTTGCAAACTAAAACTTACTTAAATCACTAGCAATTACCCCCATTCCGTCTAGTGCGGCAAGTTATCGATATTCCTCGACTATCGATAACTGTCAGCGTGTGCGTCACGCCCCTTCGCTGTCCAGCACAGTCGCAAAAAGCGCCCGCCCTCGACGCAAGTTTCCTACGGTTTTTTGCGGCCTTTTTTGGCCGCAAGTGCTAAAAATATTTCGGTCAAAGTCTGGTAATTTGAAACAGCAAGTTATACATGTTATTTGAAAGTATTGTCTGCTATACCGTGAACAGCGCTTTTTTAACCGACTTCAAAAAGGAGGTGGTTCTAAATTCAACGGAAGTTTTTTTATATACTTTTTGTGTATTTATGTTACGCGATAACTCCGCCAATTAGGAATACACTTTCATGATTCTTATTTGTTTGGTTGATTATACTTCATAGGTGGTCCCATAATTTTTTGTATCAAAATTGATGCAGCGCTTTTTGAGAAAATCAACAAAAACAAAATACATACCCAAATAATTCTACCACTTCGGGTGAACATTTTAGGGAGGGAGAGGGGTTCCATTTTAGGGCAGTTGAAGTCGGTTCCTCAGTTTTTTTAACGCCATAATTATCATGTACAACATGTAATCTGGATGATAAGCTAAACATAAGCTAGTTTTACCCAAATAATGTTCTCGTTAGATAATTTCTGGTAAAATCATGGTAAAAAGCTTGAAGATAATTAAAAGTTATTAGTATTCGGTCTAACAACACCACCAACAATGAAAGCTACGAGGATTTCTGTTCATCTTTGCCGGCGTGTGTACCGCCCAACTAGGCACCATCCTGTTTGTACCCAGATAACTTTGTCTTATAAAGCACAAGTTTTTTAATTTAACTGCAGAAGACGAGGAGACTTTCTGTTTACTAAAAGGTTTAAACATTGGAATAAAAGAGACGTTTCATATCCGGCCCGCACATAGTACACTACTCGTATTTAAGTCAAGGAAAATCTAAATATTGTTACAAAAATAATAGAATTGCATTTTTGGGCGTACAAAATCATTCTTTGCAGGGTTCCGTACCAAAAAAGGAACCCTTACAGGATCACTTTGTTGTCCATCTATCTCTTTTCAACTGACTTCCAAAAAGTAAAAGTAAAAAAGGTTCTCAATTCGACAGGTATGTTTTTTAAAATGTTTGTTACTTTATAACTTTCGACTGGGTGAACCGATTTTGTTGATTCTTTTTTTTAATTGAAAGCTGGTAAGTCTTTAATTTGCTGTAGACTTTTAGAGCAGTTGAAGTCGGTTTCTATTTCTTTTTCAAAGCGTTAACTTGTTATGATATTATAATAAAATTTTCACAAAATCAATAAAACACACAACCCAAATTCTTAATTTAACTCAGATAAGAGTTAACAAATAAGTAACTTAGACTTACGACGGGCCTGCTGTTAAAATGCTTAATGACTTAGTTCGACATAAAATCGATTGCGGTTCAAAGTCCAAAAATTGTGAGTCCCAATTCGGGGATAAATTAACGTACATCTGCCCGGGATTGTAACGGGCTGATTAACCCCGGGCCCGCGCTAATTACTGCCATCAAATCCATATTTACGACAACGCTACGCGACGATTTACAGATACTTAACGGTTTCTGCAGCTCATTGGGCAGTCAAATGTACTTTTTAATAATTAAAAAGTAACGTTTTCAAGCAAATATTAGAAGCTTCAGCGGTGGTAGCAGTATGAAATTATAACCGCCTACGTAGCTTTAATGTTGGACTACCAATCCGTAGGTCTCAGTGTGGGAACCTAACAGCTGTCCACCTGGCTAGCTACCACCGTTTTACCTTAATCTGCTGACAAACAGCAGTGTTAATAGCAGTGTTGTGTGCCGGTATTAAAGGTAGTAGAGCCAGCGCTTTATTAGCTTGAGGCTTCTGGGTGCGCACGCTTACCAAACGGCCTTAATTAACGGCCATCAGGTGAGATGAAGGCCAAGTGTGAACGCATTATTCATTACAAAAGCAGCATGTATCAGTTATATTCGGAGAGATCCGGATAGGTGCGCACTTAAATATGAATAGGTATATGGGTAATTTTGTGTAGTCTCGTAGAGTCACTTATGTTTTGGATTTATGTCTGTGTAACTTTCCCAAAAGACCAGCACTTCTTTCTCACTTCAGCACTTATTGAACACTGACCCGAGAAAAGAGATAGAAGATATTAATAACCTTATGGTGCACAACAGCTATTGCTAGTTTTTGGAGCCATTTCGAACTCGTGTTACCTTTTTACTAGTTCGACAAAGCTACCAACAGCACGTGTTGCTGATATTGCACGGGTGTGGAAGTTCGAGCGCCGTGTGCGACCGGAGCAGTTGCGACAATACAACCATTTCAGTCCACAGGGATGCGCCAGGCACGCCGAAATTAAAAAGGTGTGCGTAAATCTGTAACTGCCTGCTGACGTGGTCATAGTGGCAAATCCCCCCATGGAATTCCCAGGCATCATGGTCATCTATGACACATAGAATAAACTTACGCAATAAAATACATTCTATCATAGAATGATCACCTTCACCCAACTAATGTCGTAGCACATCGCTACGAAGCCTCTTAGCAGACCGCTACGAACTTTGCTACGCACTCGTAGAGGTATATTTAGCACTGAAAATCGAATTCAATTATTTCTTCGTGACTTAATTTACTTACATTGCTAATTTTTTATTGATAAATGTTTGTTATCACACTGCTTAAATTACGCGATAACTCCGTCAATTATGAACTGATTTTGATAATTCTTTTTATGTAGATTATACTTCAGAGGAGGTCACATATACATTTTATCGCAATTGATTTATCGCTTTTTGAGAAAATCAAGAAAACAAAAATATCTACCCAGATAATTCTACCAGTTCGGATGAACATTTTAGCGGCAGTTGAAGTCGGTTCCTTAGGTTTTTTTGAACTCGTTAATGATAATTATCATGTACAACATGTAATCTGGGTGATGGTGACTTAATTTAGTTATATTGCTAATTTTTAAGCGACTTCAAAAACGGAGGAGGTACTCAATTCAATAAGTATATTTAAAAAAAATGTTTGTTATCTCAGAACTTTTGACTGGGTGAACCGATTTGGATGATTCTTTTTTTATTTGAAAGGTGGTGCTTCCCGTGTGGTCCAATTTTGTCCAGTTCTGACAATTACATCCATGAGAAAACGATATAAATCTTAAATTTGCCTTAATTAAAGTAGACTTTTAGGGCAATCAAAGTCGGTTTCCAGTTCTTGTACTTGTTGTATTGACAAATGTTTGTTATCACGCTGATTAAATTATCAAAGTTTAATGGCCTAAGCCTTTAACTTCAAAAGCATCACCCCATTCTATAGGCCATTCCCACCGTAAAAGGGGAGGAATTCCCGCAATAATAAGAGCATTAGAAGCAGGAGCTAGTAGCGCCGTTTGTAAAGAATCCAGTGGAAGCGGCGTTATCTCTTAGATGTCGCCTGTTAGGGCACAATGGCTGGATACGGTGGGCAACTATTCAACCTTCGTCATCAGGCGACACCTGTTGGCTATGACGTGCAACCAGACACAGGGGCCGTTTTAGGGACCCCGATTGTAAAGCTGTCACCCTCATTTTATTATAAGTTCAATCATGATGTAAATCTGATGAATGAAACCATAGCTGATAAAATTAACTCAATCTTAGAGGTATATTAAATTTAATTAGAAATGTTTTATTTTCAAATATTTGATGTCATTTTAAATTGGAATAAAGAAAAAGAGTTTTTAAAGTGATTGATAAGTAACATCTAATTGCAATAAGCGAATTTTTTTATATAATTAAAAATTTAAGAGTTTACAACTACAAAATAAACTAACTACTCGTAGCTAATAACGAGTGTAAAAAAAAGCTTGAGAAAAGAACGAAAAAAAATCGCTTTAGAATTAGCAAACGATCGACACTAATCACCTGTACCTTTAGTGTGAGCTTTTAACCGATACGATCGCGATTGCGTTTTTTTACGAAGAACTATGCAGCGCATCTAGCGGCACGTTTACGAATCTGTGATTCTTCATACAAATCTGACATAAACTCAAACGCGATAGTATCGGTTAAAACTAAAAGTACTGTTCTGTTTGTGTTACAGACGGACCCCCTAGTATACGTCACTGAATCCGTCCCTGTCACAAACAAGCGTTATCTAAAACTCCATTAGTACAGTGTACAGATACGGTGTTTTAGAGCGGGGCTCGAGACTCTTGAATGAAGGGGAAATGCGACCGAAGGACATTTTACGTCCTCTCAAAACATTTTCAAATAAGAGTTGGCGATGTTTTTCACAATCGTTGCGTTTTTGATATGCGAAAACGTTGTTACCGTTCATTTTCAGAGGGCGTGAGAGTGTGTGTGAAAGAGAGAGAGAGACAGTGTGTGTATGTGGGGAACGAACCATTTTATTGTAGAAATAGGTGGTACAATCGTCTCGGGTGCGTATGATACATATTTATTTCTTACCACCCAAGGTGTACAATATTTGCAAATTTATCATAAACTATGACTAAATAAATAAAATACTGCAAAGATTTCGATGGTGTGTGTATACTTCATATATTGTTACTAATATTAATTTTGATTTGAAATTATATAATAATAATTTTTTGGTTTTATTTATTACACTGCTATAGGCGCAGTTTGCCACTAACATTTTGAAAATAGTGAAATAAATTCGTCACTAGCGACCTGTAGCGTAATGGCAAAGCGTTCGCCGCGGACTGGTGGGAGACGCAGGTTCGAATCCCGCTAGTGTCTAAATTGTTTCCACTACTTTCAAAATATATTATAAGTAACTATTGTATAGTCAAATTTATGACTAAAGTTGGATCTTAAACGTATTTAATATCTGACGTGGCGATCTATAAGCGAACTATATCTCCAACAGTGGACTAAAGCATCTGATTAAGATACTATAACTTCAAAGTGTAAAAGTATACAATACATTTTTATTGCATATCTATATTTTGGTTTTTAATAAATTACACCAACACATAATCGCGGTGTACCCCCGTAGCTTCATTTAAAAATCCAATTTTGGAGAGCAAAATACCACTGAAACATTGACCAACTCCAGCGATCCTTTTCACAGACCATAAAAATTCTAGCACAGCGGCCGTCACTGGGCAGTTGAATTGTGAATTATTAATAGCCCAAATGAGTTTGCAAATTTGCCGTATCCAGAGGGCGCTGCGTAATTGTCCCTCGCCTTTGTCTTCAACCCGAGCCCGTTTTTTGGGGGTTCCAAAGGGTTTGATATATTCGTGTTCGTCTAAAAGTTTGTCTGTATGTTTGTAAATGTCTTTGACTTTGATTTATGAAATAAGGTCATTATTACGAGGATGGTATAGGTAGCCAAGCCGTACGAAACAACCTCTGGTGGTAGGCAGCTTTCTGGGTCAATTTGGCTTTTGCTATTATATATATTCAGAGTTAGTCGCCACTGCCTTCAATGTTCCAAATTTGAATTTTCTAATCGAACTTGTCGTTGATACATCAATCAGAGAAAGAGTAACCATTGTTGTCACTTGACGGTAAGTGACGAATAGGCAGTTGAATGGTAAACGTGAGCTGAACATATTCATAAACAAGGAATTTATATGGAAACAATTAATTCATTGACCAAATAAGCTTTAAAAGCACAACAGTAAAAATACAGATTTTATAAAATTTAGAAGAAACTTTCTACTAATTATTCCGAAATAATATGCAACTAAAAACCTTAATTATTATTATTCATTGACATTAAAGAAAATCGTATTTCATATTAGACTATAAAACTTTAACTAAAAATTATTTGAATAAAGTTTTTAATAACGATGATGTAAATGTTACATACATTTACATCATCGTACTGCCAGTTGGTAGACCACAGAGCACTATTTTTCTTTTTAGTCTTTTTTTATCTGTGTGCCACAATAAAGATATTTTGAATTTGGAAAACAAGATGGCTGATGCGGAACCCACTTCGCCTCCCAACTCCTCCTGGCCGCATTTTATATTTCCCCGCGGCTAAGATAGCTCTTCATTATTTAGTGAAAGAGAAATAAATTGTGAGCGGCACTGAGACCGCCTCAAATTAATAACGTGGAGTGGCGAGCGGCGGATTTATCGCTCTATTACCGACGATAAATTCACATTATAAATACGGTAAGTGGAGGACAGACGGTCCCGGCACAGCTCGGACTGGGGCGGGGTGAGATTTTGAATAGAAATAGGGTTATGCGATGATAATACGATAATACACTTTATGATAATATGATATTGTTTGGATCTTTATTATTATTTATTTCTGTAAGAAAACTGAATTGTCCGTTGAGTGACAGGTACAACGCAGAAAGCTTCCAAGGAATGCAATGAAGTGTGTGGCCCAGAACTGGAGCAAATAATAAAAATGGAGGCTCTAAGTCACCAGTAATTGAATTATTATGTCCCCAAACAATTACAATCAAAACTTTAGTTTTTGATTATTTCTAACAAACTTTGTAATTTGTAGACAAAATAGGTAACGTTCCAATATTACCACAAATGTGAATATCAGTTGAGATCGACTTGAGAGGCAAAATTTGACCAAAACAAGTCGTACATATAAAGTGCCTCAAGGCGAAGTTTGTTGTTGTGAAGTTGAGCGCGATTCGCCCGCTACAGTATATTTTTAGCAAACGTCCTCGATCGTTACCAAGCGACGTTGGCACGAGGTGAATTATGACTAGAATAATATGGACGGTAGACGTAGCGGACACACATACGCACGCACACCCGCAATCGTTCGAAAAGAATTTTCAAAAATATAAGCACAAATATCAATAAAAACATTCATCCAGTTTAGAAAACAATCATAGCTGTATTTTCCTAAAATATGTTTTGTTCCAAAGCATTAAGATAGTAGTTATTTCTACAAATCCTCTAAAATGCATTTTTATTGGAACTTAATGTTGGTTGACTTCCTGAAAATTCTAAAATAAAATGACATATTAATATGAGAGGTATGATAGGCATAGGGCATGTCCGTTTATAAAGATAATACAATTACAATATTTATACATAAATCCATATATAATTTTAGTTCGCCCTCACTTAACATTTGCCGATTGCCTATTAGCGAATTCAAGAAAACTAAAATCATTTTACGCAATCAGTCCCTTCTACTCTATTTACGAATTCATAGAATAACGTCTGGCCAATAAAATGTTTATTTATAGTACATAAGAATAAAGGTTAATAGGTTAATATAATTAGACTAATTAAATATAGTTTTAATATTGAGATGTAATATTTTGACGTGCCGAGTGTAATATTACTAGGTAAATAAAATAGAATCTTGAATCAGTATTTAAAATGAGGATAGTAAATAAAGAGGATAATAAAATTTATTCTGTTTCTCTTTACTACATTAGTTTCAAAAAAGAGAAAAAACACATGCAACGTATTCAAATTTCCAACATTTTAAGTATACACACTGGCGTTACGTCTACATGCTTCTCGTATTCCGACCCTCGAAGCCCTACGCCAACTTGTGCACTGTATATCAAGCGTATAATATAAATCTCCTACAAAAAGCGATTAAAATTTAACAAAACTCGGTCTCCGGGGTGACGGGGATTAAATGTGGCGCCGAAAAAATCTGGGCAATTCCTCTAGCAGGCTATGTAACGCGGTGAGGCTTTTATAAAAGAAATTTCGCTTTGATACCATCCAATATGTGTGTTTATTCAATAATGGAATCAGTTTGGAATACATTTTTAAATGTGCAATAGGTTCGCACAATATAATTTTTGTGCGTGAATTCATCCCATATTTTAATAGCTATTCAGCCATATTCTTCGCTAGACAAATTGAAAAATTCAAAGAACATACAAATTGTTCCAGACGTTATAAATGGTATAACTAACCTTTTAGAGCCTTGTTTGCCCAGGAACGACCCCTGCTACCCCACCTGTGCTATACCATCGTATTTTTCAGATACATAACACACACCTGCCTTCATTCTTAATTCAGCCTCGCCGAGCCTCTTGTCAAAATGAGAACACTATATCATTTTTAGGGTTCGCGTGTCTATACGAAAACAACTGCAGTTGCTGTAGGAGATTGGAATGGGTTGAAAAATCTTGTATGCAGATTTTTATATTCTAAAAATCTCGTCATGAAAACGTGAAACTTAAATATTTAGATCGGGAAATAGCAGAACGACTCTTAACAATTTCTAGACTCTGTTACTAATTGACACACTAAATATTGTGCATGGCTTATAGCATAATGATTCATCTAATTTTGCATGCCTAGTATAAATATAATGTGGCTAAATATGTGGTACTTTTAAATGGTAAAAAAACACATCTGTAACCATGTTTAAGCAAAATAAATATTATGATAAAAACAGAAACATCAAAAGCAGCTTTGTATATGTCGCAGCACCGTGTATGTACCTTGAACTGAGTTTTATTGGCCATTACCCTGCGCCATCTAAAGTAGTATGTATTAGATATCATCAATGTGATGGATTGAAGGAGGTCGTTACTACAGCAGTAAACGTTAGGAAAATGTCGCTGATGTTAAAGTCATATTACTGTCTCAAAGGACGTGTACTCCTGGCCTTAGAATGAATGTGGACCTACGAAAAAATATTCTAGGCTTATTTTCAAAGTTAAAAAAAATATTGTAAAGAGTTTTACACGCCGTTGAAACCCGTTGAGAATAACAGAGCAGGAGGGTTGACTAATTCAATTAATTTATAAATTTACAAACAAATGTTGTGCATTATTTTAAAAATTAACATAAAGAGAACTTATTACTTTATATAATTCGATACACGATTTGAAAAACTTCACTCGATAGTAAAATCACGAAAATTAATTATTTTCGTGATTAAGTATATAAGAAAAATAAGCTTTTTTATTGCAAAACTACTAAGGCATCTATCTTTTCAACGAAGTGTTCTATCGCCTATTTTTACCCGAGTGCGGCAAAGCTCAAAAGGAGGGTTGTGTTTGACTTGATTACTAAACGGCTAAACTGATTTTAACAAATTATACTTGGTTAGATAGGCTATATTAAAATTAAAATTACTGAAAATCAAAATGGCGGATTTTTGGCGCCAAATCGCGCGACATGAAATTTTTTTCTTTTCACAACCTATCGAGTGGGATGTGAAACTAAAGGATTTTATAAATGGTTTACAAAAATATATACAACGTAGATATACATATGTTTAAGAGTAATTTACGCAAATGGGAATTTTTAAAATTTACTTTTCATTATTTTGTTCATAGACGTTTCTGAATCGTCACTAAAATTAAATTATATATTTCAAAGTATTGATAACAAATATCTCAGTTAATCGGCCATCGCAGCTATTTGGTCCAGAACCAAGTTACTCAAGTTGTGGAGGCGAAATAGTGCCGAAATACACGGCAACTATAAAAAAAATATATGATTTGACTTCGAAAATCGAACTGGCCACTAGAATTGCACGAATCTCTTTGGAACAGTATTGGGTCTCCGTGCTCTACAAACTCGAGGCGACACCGGCACGACTCTAGTGCATGGTGTATTTGCAGTGTCGATGTCGGCCGCAGAGAGCATATCGACACGATCCGCACTCTACAACTCTACAGTGCTCTAGCTAGAGCTGCGTACATGCCCTTATGTCTATAGACGTGCCGTTCCATGTTCAGTATTTCTATTCGCGTCTAGGAATTTTAATTTATTCTTCTAGCTTGCGACGGATATTGCTATCATAAGTTAAGTACGTGTTGTTATTAAAAGAAATATATTGCATTAAATGGTGGGGGGGATGTATTTTACTAATTCCATTAGTTTTATTATTGCAGGATTAACGCATAGCTGTGTCTGTTTCTGAGGTATGAGAGCGGTACGGGAGGGCGTGTTTACGGAACGTCAAAAGACGCGTGACTTCAGTTTGGCGTAGTTTGACGTTCCGTAAACACACCCTCCCGTACCGCTCTCATACCTTAGAAAGAAACAGTTATGCGTTAGACCTGTAGTTATATTAAAGAAGGTATAAGATTTCACAGGTATAAAATCGGGTCGGCACATACAGGCACGCTACTCGAGTACTCTTACCCCATCGGTAATCTGTTCTTAGAGCGATGTCGCCTGAACATTGCCGCTTCACTTTCTCTACGTGATAAAATCCGGAATGGAACTTAATCTGACGACACTGGAAGAGCGAAGGAAACGGTGACCTCATTGAAACTTATAAAATACTCAACGGACACTACAATGTGAGCAACATCAGAACCTTGTTCACTATGAGCCAGAACAGTCGACTGAGAGGGCACTCAATGAAGCTCACCAAGCCTCCATGTAGGAGCAACCCAAGGAAACACTTCTTGCCTAACCGTGTAGTGCATTCTTGGAACGCTCTTCCTGAAAGTGTTATAAGTGCTACTTCGGTGAATTGTTTTAAAAACAGACTAGACAAGCATTTAGAAACATTAAAACAAGTGCAGTGATATACACGCATCAGCTCCAAGAGCTGCTAGTGTATCAAGCAAATAATAATAATGACACAAACCGTAGACTCGTCATGGGAGAAAAAGGGCGCGAAGAATCACAAGACTTGAAATTATACACTTTAACAGGATAAAAAGGTCGTATTAGTTAAAGGATACATTTCGGCGCGAATTCTAGTGTTAAATAAATTAGTTTTTCATTTCCGCCTCCGTCTCCTCTCCTTTGCCGCTGTCGAGATGCCGCTCCAGCGCTGACTACATTCCGGTTTCATCTGTGAGACTACTGACACTCCGTACACCTAAATATAATTTCAAATTGCAGACGCAATTCTGTTCCAAGACGCTTGCCATTAACGTAATTGTACAATGCGAGAAGTGCTACTCTTATTAAATACATTTAACAATATTGTATATCCTCACCACCTCCGTGCTTATCGTTATCCCTCTCCTAATGCTTCCATACCAAATTTCTGTTGCCGTAATCTTTTAAAATAGAATAGCTGGCTTTGATAAGTAATTACCTAACAATAGGAGATGAAATTATAGTGCCGCGAAATGAATATCATTGATTTACAACTTTATTGTTAGCTACAATAGCAGTTACGCAGCTAATGGTACATAGATGGCGCTTTGAACAATAATCGAAAAAACGAAAATTGTAATTCACTGTGAAGTTGTATTTTAATGACGTGATTTTGGCGACATCACAATCCGATGTCCTATTTTTAGATAGTTACTACACAAATCCAGCTATTACATTTTAAAAGATTATGGCAACAGAAAATTAGTATGAAACTTTGATGGAGGTGGATCGCCTTTATGGCTACACGCTTGGACTTATCCGGTAGCTCCAGGTTCGATTCCCAGAAAGGGTAGCTGTAGTTACTCGGTTTCGTTAGTTCTAAAGCATTTTCTATATCTGCCAGGTCAGCTGCCACAATGTTACCTAAGTCTGTCGCCAAACAGCAGTGTTAATAGCACTGTTGTGTTCCGGTATGAAAGGTAGCAGGGTCAGCGCCTCATTAGCGTTACGTGAGGCTTCTGGGTGCGCACGCTTACCATCCAACAGTTTTGGCCATCAACAAAGTAAAAATTTGAAGTGTTGAAAGATTGTTAAGTACTTACTTGTAAATCGAATAACATCCAATTACTGCAGTTCATTCCCGTAAAGTATGAAACAAGGGACTTACCTGAAAACAAACAAGAAATACGTTATTATTTTCTCCTTCAAGATAGCGACATGTAACTTAGCGATGCAGTTTTGGCAAAAATAGCAATACCTATTAAAATAATTTCATTGTAAACTAGCCTTTGCCGGAGGTTTAGAAATTGCCTCAAGGAAAATCTTTGCCTTAATAAAAGTACAAGCATATACAAGTCTGTAACGCTCTCCGGCCATAAGCTACATTTGTTGTACTGTTGGGGTACTTTCTTAGTGTTTATTTAACATCTACATTCTTCTATATATATAAAAGTCATGTTAGTTACCCGAATTGCAACTCAAAAACTTCTTAATAGAATTTTGTGATCTTTGATTTTTTGAGTTTGGCCCCGCCCCGAATAGCAGAATAACTATTAAAACTTGAGATAAATTCACTTAAAGATTTTTCATTTTTTCAAATTATACATTCACGACCTAACTCGATTTTCGGTAGGCGGATAGTTGATAGGCCAAGGAATATAGGCTACTTTAACATGCCGATCGAACGACCAGTTCCTATGGGGCAAATCGTAAAGTCCACGCGGATGAAGTCGCGGGCAGAAGCTAGAAGTACAGTAAATGTTTCATTAAAATATATCTTAAAGTTATCTCTGTAAAAAGTTCTATTGAAAAATAAAGATATCTAATTGCATCGTTTTAAAGCCATCTTGTTACATTGTCGAGCGCTCACTGAGCTTGTTATCGTTTGAGCGTGAAGCGCTATTCACGCTCAACCGCGGACGAACGCTCGTCGCTTTACTTGGTCGACGATAGAGCTGTCTGTGATTTACTATTTAACATACATAGATACACTAGGTAAAAGCTTAATTAGAACGGCTAGAAACCTCTTCGTTACGATTTTTTAATGTACGATGAGTTGGCACTTGGCCTATATCTCATCTTTTCGCACCCAGAAGCCTCAATGTAATTAGGCGCTGGCTATTAGCACTGATGTTTGGCAGCGAAAGTGCCCCACTAAAAACCAAACCGAGTACCGACAATCGAACTGGCAATCGAACCCTGGACCTCCGAATTTTACGTCCAAGTGTGTAGCCGTAAGGCTACGGAGGCGATTAAATTTAGAATGACACAAATATACAAATTAGTAAAACATTAAATTCTTGTAAATAAAAATATATCTTATATACAATCAATTTCATTATTTTCCCGCTGAGCTGCTACATCCATAATTGACTTACACAGAACTACAAATCACTTAACCTAGAAATGTACCCGAACCATGCCCGACAAATGAAATCGGAACCCCCTACGAATGTAATCCGGGTGCTGCTGGCATAATGCCAAAGTGCTGACGCCCCTCAACGACGAGAAAATAACAAATAAGCATCTAAAAACTGCATAACATTGGAAATTGGGGCATTGGCGCTAGACGCAGAAGTCTAGTCTGAACATTATAGAAGTGCCTTAAATATATGTATACCGAATCTGGCCTATGTCCTAAGGGATAAAACTAAGGCTATTGACCAAAAACTATGTTCAGTAGGAGTTTCATGCAAGACCCGCCACTAATACGAGTATAGTAAGTTGTATTCCTGACAGTATTATTTGGGACATCTTAGTTATAACTCAGATTACTAACTAGTACTTGCATAACAGAAGAATTGCTTTACATAGACGTTTAAATAAATATCGACTTTGCTACGACACAATTAGGAGAAAATCACTTCGTACAATGCCGCGACACAAATTTAAGCACTCTCTCTTTCTGTCACGTAGCTCTGTTTCTTTTAAAGAAGCTTCGGATTGATTAAAACCACCCTGGGCGGCTACGCGGCAGTAGGTATACAAGTGCTCAGCGCACTAAGCCAGGATATGTCTAGAAAAAGCATAGCAAGGCTGTTAGAGTTACCAGATGGGGAAAAAGATGACGATACCGTACTCTACAGAAAGGTTGCCTGGGATAAATCAATTTTAGCGATAAGTCCGCCTAAACATACGCTATATGTGTCATGTGTATGTCCATTATAATTTGTATATGTAAGGATTACCGACAGGAAATAACAAATGTCATGTCATTTTCGCCTACAGCGCGCTTGGAATAGTCGAAAATGGCTGACATTTGTCAGTTTATTACGAATTGTAAATGAAACACGGCCTAGGTATGCGACATGTTACCAGCGCCGATGTAGTATCTCTATTACATGTTTTAGATTTCTGTGGTAGTAGACGCCGAGCTGTCTGTGCACGAAAACAGTGTCTTTGAGAATTAGCTTATTCGAAATTGTACAGACACCGCATTTGCTGAGTTAGAAATACAACCGTTGCAAATACAAATAAACATTTTACACTGCACAAGTCTCACAGAGAAACCAAGTATTATAAATTTTGTAATAATGATGATAAATCTAATTAATTAAATTCGTGTATCATAAATAAAGAATATGTTTAATAAAAGAATTTTTAGTAGGATCATGTGCTTATTCAAACGTTATTTATAATTAGAAATTATACGTTCCGCGAATGTATGGCGCCAAAGCCTGGTCTTGTACACTTATAATTTTAAAAGGCCATAATCAAATAAAAGTGATTTAGTTAAAAATTTTTGTCTAATTTTGTTTAGTTTATTTGTACAAAAATATATAAAACGCACGAAACAGGTAAGATTTGACGTTGAAAACAAAGATGGCGTCAATAAAATGACATATGACGCTGTCACTTAGTACGAAAAGAATGATTTTGTACAATTAAACTCAATTCAAAAATATAATTCTAGTATTTTTTAAATACATATTTATAGTATTACTTGATTTTTTAATAGTGTACAAGTGCAGGCCGAATTCGAAACAAAGGGTTGTTTCGGTTGTAAGTAATCAAAATCTAAACTCAAGTCATCTCAATTCAATATTGCAATTTTAAATGATTAATTAAATGAGGTGGCCATCTTTACATAAAATTTTCATGATAACCCAAAAACTATGAGTATGTCTAAAAATACTAATGAAAATATGTTTTATTATGGAAAAATGTAGTGCTTTCATACGATAACCCACTTGAACTAGTGACTCCACTTTAGGAATCCCCTATTTTTTAGCCCTTTTCAAATAATAAGAATAATAAAATTTATCAACTATTTCACTTGCGGTAACGTCACAGAATATAACGTACAGAACTGACCATCATCCCCTCCCACCGACCCGCGCTACCTGTCCCCGTACTAAAGTGACCCACTCAAGGATCGTTTATATGGCGTGTGCGAATACATCCACACGTGCGCGTGTACAAACTTCATCAGTGTGCCGATATCACGACATTTGATTGAAGTGTCCGGCCTTGTTATCGGAGGGGAAATCGTTAAAGATATTCGACGCCGAATTATGCTGGATTTCCACTAACTAAAATCCCTCTCTCGCTATTGTTTGCCAGATCCCGGGAACATGCGATTCTTCCGCGGCTCGGCTGGCCACCCCATCCGTCTTTTCTCTATGCATGAAGTCCGGCCTGAGGTAACGTCTAAGATATATTCGATATACAATAAAGTAGATATACAAAAGTAAAATCAGATTTTACTTTTGTATATTGCTCATTGCGTAAATCGTTTGTGAACAAAACCTCCGGGCGCACAATGCGGAGCTCGCTTTAAATCATCATTTCGGTAGCTCGCTCGCATTCAATGAAACTTTGTGTGGATGGGATGCGATGAAAGTTTAATTTAAATTTTGTGCCGTTGTTATTTTGATATTGTTCGGTGTCTGTTGTTTTTTGACTGCCATGTTCCATGCATGCGTCATACAAATGAAATGTTCTTTTTAAACCGCGAAATACTATTGTTTAACCTATTTTGTAATAGTGCAAATAGTGCTCATTAAATCGTTTCTAAATATAATAAAATAACCTTCAATATCTTACAGTACAAGTATAATACATTTCATTCAAACCTTACAGCAGGCTAGTATTACCCAGAAAAACCAAACCCGAAGCAAGCCAGACGAAATATTGTTTAAATAACATGTTTTAAGAACCCCGAATAACTCAAGTATTGCAGAGATTATAAAAATTAAGCAGCATTTTACGTATTCAAGTGGCACGCCACTCGGCACGCTGTTGACTCGACAGTTTTTTGTTTCTTCACAAATTAACGTGTTTCTGAAGAGTACGGTTAACTCTATACAAACAAAGATTTCTAATTATTTAGTGTTAATAAATAATAATAAAAAATAGCCTTTATTGCTGCTTTTTCCTTACAATTAGTATATACATGCCTGCTTACTAAACACTTAATTGATTTCATCTATTTTATTATTTGAACTGTCGGCACCTGGATGTTTGTGTCAGACAGCTTGTCTGTCGACAAAGGCCTCCTCTAAAGATTTCCACGTATTCCTGTCTCTTGCTGTCCGGGTCCATACCGGACCAGACACTTTCTTGATGTCATCTTCCTATCTTTTGCTATGCCAGCCTCTATTTTTTTGCCATCTCTTGGGTACCATTCTGTTATTAACTTAGTCCATTTTTCTTAACTGTCTCGTAACATACGTCCCGTCCAACGCCATTTAAGTGACCGTCTTAGTGTTAATATTCACCCTTAATTCTGTGTAGCCTCATATTTTAAGAGTATATTGTCCTGTAAGTGTATGAAATAATTCCCGGCCGCCAATGTGCCTCTAGTAACATAGTATAAGACGGTTGGATGGTAAGCTTGCGCACCCAGAAATCACAGGCTAATGAGGCGATGGCTCGTTCACAACAGTGCTATTACGACTGCTGTTTGGTAGCAGACTTAGGTAACATGGTGGTAACTAGCCAGGTGGACATAGAAAATGTCTATCAACCAAACCTAGTAACGATAGCCCCACTGGGAATCGAACCCGGAATCTCAGGATTGTTAGTTCAAGCACGTTTAAGCGTGTAGCTATTAGGTAACTGAGGCGGTAAGTGTATGAAACGGAAATTAAAAAATATACGTCTGAAAAAAATATTTTTTTTATATTTCACTAATACTTCAGTTAAAAAATTTGGCGCGAAAAATTAAAGCAGAATTAATTTAATTTATATATGTACATGTACAACGTCTCTACTCGCGTTATTCTAAGCACATGTGGTTTTTCGTGTATTCCGTCAAAGCATATTTCGCGAAATACACTCGAACATTTTCACCATTTTGCCGTACGTTTTAGCGAGCATTTTTTCCAGGAACTTTGTTTGAACGAACAAATGGAACCTGTGCAAAACGAATTATTTTGTTGAAAGGCTTTTAAGTATCGAGTGCACTTTGGAAAATTAAAACAAAATCGAATTCGTATGAGCACTTTTGTTTGCTTTTTTTATGACTGCCTTGCACTTGAACTTCATATCACCTGATATATTGAATAGAAAGCACAACTGTACATTATTATTATATGAACACAAGAGCGCTATTAAAACCGATGTTTGGCGACATACTTAGATAACATAGTAATTAATTATCAAGGCGGACATAGAAAATTGCCATATCACTTTCCAGACAAAAAGTATCAGAGAAGTCAAACCTTCTAGTGGTATAATTACTACAAAAAATATATAATTAAATTCCAAAAAAAAATAAGAATGTTAAGAAGGTTTTTGAAGATTTTTTAAAAAATTATTAGATACTCGTTGAGAGTTCGCTGTTATTTTCCTGTAATATTTACACAACTGCACTTTTGAAATTTCGAAGATAGAAGGTGAAAGGCAATATTTTACACACATTTTTCACACGTAAAAAAACTGCAGCAAAAAAATATCTTTTATATGACGCCCTATTTGACCGAGTGACGACAGTTTTAGAATGTGTAATTATTTTTATACAGATCTTTGATTTTAAAATTCGTCTCTGATCCCAATAGGAGAAAAACTATTAAAACATGGGATCAATTCACAAAAATATGATTTTTTTCATACATTCACGAAATAACGGGAAATCAGAATGACCTGATTTTACTGAGATCCAAATCGAGTAAGTATTTCCCATGGAATAAATCCTGAAAACAAAAATGCGGGCAGAAGCTAGATTATTTATACCTCTATATGTATATACTTTTACCTCTCTCTCTTACCTTCTCTATCTTTCCCCCTCGCTCTAACGTTTTGACATAAACCTGGAGCGCGCAGTTTACGACTTTCCACGGAAATGACACGAAATCTCCCACCTACGTGTCAAGTCATTTCCTAGAGATCCCACCACACACATAAAACCCTGTAGAAGCCAAATGGGACATATTTTTTATATACCAATCCCCGACTGTGCATTTAGATGACTTATTCCAAAATACACAACAGACGGATGTGTCCACAGAAAATGAATGCTTCGGTTTCTAGTGTAGGATGTTTTTTATGTAAAGCTATTGACGAATTAAGAAAAAGCGATATTGTTACACACTAAAAAATGATACTTAATAATACCATAGACAACAACACTATGTATAGACAAGGAGATGCAATAGATGCTGGTAGTCAACAAAAGCCGTGAAGTAACGGCGCTAAACGTAAAATTGCAAAATAAGTATGTGATATTCTTTAAGTTTGCAGAAAAAGTACATAAGACAATTTTGAATATGCATCATCAGCCGATAAAAAGTCTACAGCGGCACAGCTGAACATAGGCCTCAATGAATATTTAGTCATATCAATGAAATTTTTTGGACTCGATCTAAATTCGGTGCCAAAATCTCACGGACTATTTTGCCAGTTCGATGTACCTTGGTATTCTAGATCGAATAACACAAACGAACGTCTTCCTTGGCAAAGCGCTCGAGTGTAAAAAAGTTATTTTTTCTTTTTCAAATCTCAAAGGCAAAGAGAGGTGACGGCGAGGGTGTAAGACTCAACTCTTTAGAGTCTCTCGAGCAAAGAGTTTGAATTTAAATCCAGTTAAACGTTGGCGCTGTATCAGATGACTGCCGGCTTTCATCTTACTTTTCCAGATTATTCTTACAGATATTTTCCATCGCAATTTTAATACAAGAAAAGTATTTTTCCTAAACAACTATATAAAAAGCAGCTAAGTGCATGTATAGCCTCGCGCAGCAGGGTTCCGTAGTTGCCCGTCACAACAAGTTCACGGTTTAACGATTATAACGTTAACGTGTAAAGCCTACTTGGTCGTGATAGTTTTCCTCATAGATGAAAATGAAAAATATATTTATTTCATAAACTTAAAATTATCTTATTTTACTTTACGCTGAAGCTTCCTGATAAGTATATAAATACCTGTAGTAGGAAGCCCCGCTCCTCCATAGATGATGATGAGTTTTCGTAATACTACTACTGGATATTTTTCAGATTTTTAAAAGCAACAGTTCAACTGACTGGGGTATGAGTTAGACTCTGACAAAAAGGATCACTTCAAAGCTTAATTTTTCGCATACGGAGCCCTGCAACGAAAAGGAGTGGTCATATACTCTCAATATTTTTGAAAGACCTATTCAACAATACCCCACATAATGGAGAAGACGCGAAAAAATTTCATCCCCATGTTACGCGTATGAGAGCTACCCTTTAAAAATATATTTGAAGATTTTATTCTACCACTTTGTCGATGTGATTAATATGTATACCTATACCAAATTACAGTGTTTTAGTAGTAAGGGTATCTGAGCTAAGCCGCGGACGGACAGAGCGAAACTATAAGGGTTCCTTGTTTGACTACGGAACCCTAAAAGGGATAAAACCGAAAAAATTCAAGTAGCAATTTTCCTTTGGAATTTATTTTGGTGGAGTCACTGGTAGAATATATTTTGTTTTGCGTGCTAATCGATCCGTTGCGACCTCCGCCATCTTAATTTTAAGGGTTAATTTTTGTTTATTGAAATTCAGAGGAATTTTTTTATAATTACAAAAATGTTACAAATTAAATTCCCTACAGCTTTGGTTACTAGATATTTTTCTCAAATTCGACTGGGCTAAGATCCTAAAAATCGGTTATAGTTTATAGTTACCTATATAGTTTATTTATATAGTATTTGTACTATATTATATTACACTACACACCAGATAATTAAGCAGAAACCTTTCAAAAGACAGGAACGAGACAGCCAACTAGAACTAAATTCTCATTACGTGGAGTTACACGAACAAAGCGATATGAATAACTTCATTACGCTCAAGTGCTGCAGTAAATAGAGCACGTATTGAAGAGAGCTAATTCCAGTATACACTCGCGTACGACTCTGTATGGAAACGCCTTTGTATGGGAACGTCGAACTTCGTACAAAGACATATTACACAGGACGCTTGTAATGTAGCCATTTTAATTGTGGAGTCAAGCGGCTTTACGCCTGTAACTACAGCGGAGAGTTACAGAAGCTTCGATCAGTTTTTGCTCGACTACGGTGAAGCCACAAAGAAGGTTATGATTTTATCAATCTTGGTATATGTGTATCGCAATTGGATTGCTTAATAAACCGTTATACATAACCGCTAGCTGTTTCTCGAAACAGCTCCGTTATGTTAAACAACGCAACGACGTTAAGCGATTTTGGATAACAGCTAAACTTTAACACGAAACAGGTAAGAAAACAAAGATGGCGTCAATAAAATGATATTTGACGCTGGCAGTACTAAAAGAATGATTTTGTACAATTAAACTAAATGGAAAAATATAATTCTTGTCTTCTTCTATACATAAATATGTACTGATTACTACTAGATTTTTAAATAGAGTACAAGTGCAGGCCGAATTTGAAGCATTTCTTTTTGTCGTTCGCGGCTATGTATGGCAAAAATGGCGCCCAAAGCATCCGTAGTCTTTAAAAATCCTATATTAAAAATATTTGCAAGTCTGCTAGGTACGAGTAAGATACATCCACTGGGATTGCTATGTAACCCTTGAAGTAACGAGTAAGTATATGTATTCTGGCAAATAAACATAAACAATATGATGGATTTAAAAAAACTAGTAAAATAAATTATCAAAAGAGTGATGAAAAATCGAACAGAAAATATTGTTTAAAAAATAACAGCAATTAAAAATTGTAAACGTGAATTTTAACGTTCTAACTCTTTAAACCGAAATGTTTAATTGACAATTAGAACATTGCTTGCAGATTTAATTATCGACATAATTCCAGGACTAGACCGAGTAGAGTAAACCGTAGTGCGGTCAGTCAGTTATCGATAACTGTCCGCTGTCCATCCACCGCACAGTTAGACAAACACCGCGATTATTTAGATTCAACCACAATTCTATGTCTATAGTGGAACTTTACCGTATTGATTATAGTTAAGAAAATGTATAATGAACCTGATGGTAAGGCAGGATGGGCAGAGTCCAGAATCCTCATCCTAATTAGGCACTGACTCCGTTACTTCGGCGACTGTCTTAAGTAACATAGTGGTGTGTGTGATGTCACACGTCGGACACTTTGATGTCGTGATATCGGCACACATCGAACGGATAGCGTTTGTATACAGGCGCATGTGTGAGTAGCAGCTATGTGCAAAGTGTGTGGTGGGATCCGTAAAATTGCTCAAAGCGCGTGGTGTGCCAGAAATGTGAAGTAACACTGGTATGCCATGTGTCAAATTGCTATTGTAAGGTTTTCAAAAAAAGTCAATGGTTCTGTTCGAGCCGAGCGATCGGCGGCGGAAGGAGCTTGAAATGGCAGTTGAGGCTTAGTATAAAACAGAGCAATGACTCGCCCGGCGGGTCAGTTGGTTCTAGCGAGCAGGACCGGAAGGTTGTGCCGGTGGTTCGACAATAAGTTTAGATTTGTATAGCGCTAATAAGTTTTGTGAAGATTTGTTGTTGAATGTTTGAACAACATAAGTTTCTATATTCGCTGTTGGTTGTTATTTCTGAGATCGTTCTACACTATATTTTCATAAAATTAAATACGAGCGTTATTTAGTATTTCAAAGTAAAAACGTCAAAATTTGCGACATGGGTCACAGAGCGTTTGTTCTACAAAGTGTAGAAGCAATGGGAAAAACAGTTCGTGCAAGTTTTATTTGTTTCTAACATTAAAATGACAATTGGAGTAAGGAAATAAATGGATAGCGGCTGTGAAGAGAAACACGGAAGCACCTTTACCTAGATTTATGGATATATATATGTTTACTATACTGCATGAAAAAATTAGAACCCTTTTTAATTTGTATTAGAGCCAAAGTAATCCAGAGTAACTGTGGCCATGGAGCGAATACGTACTGGCCATTTTCGTTCGTCCGTTTCGTTATCCTACTATAAATCTAACATCTGCACGAGCTAACTAGATATAGCTCATTCAATTAAGCTTATGTATTACCTGGGGTATGACATAAAGCCCTGCCCCCTACTAAGTGATCCGCTTGGCCCCCTGCCAGGTATTTGTTAATATACCGGGCATGCGGCGCCGACAATGCGTTTGACCTCAGCCAACTGGAATTAGGTCCCGTATTGTTGAGGACTTCAATGTTTATTGTCCCACGGCCTCGAGTCAAGCACGAGCCGGCTTGATTCCATTTGCACATTTACTGACACCTTAGACCATATCAACAGATTTGAAAGCAGATGTTTTGTATAAGTCAGCGCTATCTTGTTATCCCAACAGGTACCTTTTAAGGTTCCCTAGTCAAACAAGGAACCCTTATAGTTTCGCTCTGTCTGTCCGTTGAGGGTCATCATCAAAACATTGAGGGTCTACGAATGCAACTGTTGGAGTGGTCAAAATGAAAATTTAGTACAAATTTATCTAAAAATTACTTAACTAAATCACACTCTTCTATTTAAAAAAGTGGGATCTGTATGACATACGGGTACGATCAAAAACCAGGCCACTTGTGAGGTGGATTCGTACAAAAAGGGTTCCGTACCGCACAATATTTAAACACAAGAGCGAGCAAAAACACGTTTCGTTTGGCAACCCTCGGATGCAGAATCTTAAAATTGATTTGACAGAATATAATTTAAAAAGTTATCGCGTTCAAAAAGAACTAAGGAACCGACTTCAACTGCCCTAAAAGTCTACATCATTCATCTCCTAACATGGTCACGCTTAGAAGTAATAATTATCTGGGTATATATTTTGTTTGCCAAATCTATTTCGATAAAATAAGAGGGACCACCTGTGAAGTATGGTCTACCAAACAAAAAAGAATTATCAAAATCAATTCAAAATGCAGCCGAATTGAGAGCTTCCTCCTGTATCGAAACCAGTTGAAACGTCTATCAGAACACCTACAAACGGTACTAACGTAAACTAAAAACCGAATAACAAAAATCTGGCAACACTCTAAGTCTCAGAGACAACAGAGCCATTACCTCCTACCCACATAAACCCTCGAAACACGTCAGTCTGAGTGGCAACGGATAGCACGTCGAGTGTGTAGCGACCGGCTCTCCTACCAGCAGAACCGTTAACTTAAATATTGGAGCGGTGCCGGAATTGTGTTCCCGTTTACCGCGACCTATTCCCGCCAGCGCGGCCCCTTTCCCCACCAAGGCCAGGGTTGACACTCTATACACAAATCAAAGGCAGTTATTGATTGTTGCGTTTATTAAATCTATTGATTACAATATTTTATGCTACTAAAGGCTAAGTTTCCAACCCTCGAATATAGGAGTCAGGTTGCCTGCCTTTCTGTATTTTACAGGATGTATTTGGAGAGTGTGCGCAGGAGTTTTTGTTGATTCCACCTTCGCCGTTCAAGTAAGAAGAACGGCAGACCTTCACCCGTACGCTGTAGATATTCCTACAGCTCGCACCAAGCGTTTCGCTTCCACATTTATCGTGCGTACAGCAAAAATATGTAATGTCTAATATAATAGACTAGTTCCACAGACTTATAATACAAGTCTGTGGAACGGAACGGAAAAAATCTAGCCGTCTGCCAGCCCTATTTCCTGAGAGTTCCCGTCGAATCCCGGAAGGTTTAAAAATAGAACGTGTAGAGGTGGGACACGATTAATGAGACTGACGCGTCCGAAATATGATATTGTTTTTTCCGTGTTATTTTGTGGAGCAAGGGTTTTTTCGGTTGATTTGTTGGTTAAAAATTATGTTGGGGAAACGACAAGTAGATAATTATAGCCAGTCCTAATATTGCATGACTCGCGTTGCAACACCGGTCGGTGGCTGGTTTCAAATGGAACCACTCAAAGGGAAAGTTTATTTTTATATTACTGACATCTTACTGCGATCACGAACATGTCCATATTTACATTTCAAAGAAACTAAAGTTAAAACTAGGACATTCGGAAGCGGCGTTTTACGACGTCACTCAACAACAAAAAATTTAGGAGTTCAACTCCCGAAATCCTTTAAGGGTGCAATTCACTAAAGACAAACTTTACAACCTCACGGCTCACGGCTGTCTTATCTAACGTCATTCGATAATAATCCTTATTTCCTAGGAAATACATGCGTGAGACGTGGAGTTATAAGATTTTTTTTCTTAGTGGATTGCATCCCAGGAAATAAACTTTTCTTTTTTGACACAACAAAAACACAGTTCTATGAAAAAGTGTTTGATTAATAACCGCATTATAAATGGCTCGCGACTTCCATTCAAATTTACTTTTTATGTATGATGTGTTTCCACTTGGCCTTCTTCGATAAAGTCGTTGGGTTGTAAGCGTGCGCACCCAGAAGCCTCAAGCTAAAGAGGCGCTGGCTCTGTTACCTTTTGTACGGGGACACAAAAGTGCTATTAACACTGGTGTTTGGCGGCAGACTTAGGTAGCATGGTGGTAGCCAGCTACGTGGACTACCAATAAAATCAAGTATGGATAGGTACCCCCGCTGTGAATCGAACCCGGGACCTCAGGATTGTGAGTCCAACAATTAGTCATTAGGCCACGGAGGCGTCTAGACTTTTAAACTCGTCCTCCGACCTGCACCGGGATGCATACTTATTTTACCTGTCTGTACTTTGTTTATTCGATAGATCGATTAATCAATAATCTTCAATATTTCGTTTCTATCCTAACACATATTAGATACACATTCCCGCAACCTATCAATATTTAAAAAACCTTAACGGCAGCTCCATTACACCACCCTTCATCAACTATTCATGGCGCTGCAGGGGCAGCCTTCACCGCTCAACAACCGACAACGAAATATTTAATTTAGAGCCTGTACGTGTGAGACACTGAATCCTTAACAAGTAGGCAAGTAGCATAGAAATACTACTTGCTTATCTAAGCAGCATAGAATTACTACTTGCCTATCTAAACAGCATAGAATTACTACTTGCCTATCTAAACAGCATATAATTACTAATTGCCTATCTAAACAGCATAGAATTACTACTTGCCTGTCTAAGCAGCATAGAAATACTACTTGCCTGTCTAAGCAGCATAGAAATACTACTTGCCTGTCTAAGCAGCATAGAATTACTACTTGCTTATCTAAGCAGCATAGAATTACTACTTGCCTATCTAAACAGCATAGAATTACTACTTGTCTATCTAAACAGCATATAATTACTAATTGCCTATCTAAACAGCATAGAATTACTACTTGCCTGTCTAAGCAGCATAGAAATACTACTTGCCTGTCTAAGCAGCATAGAAATACTACTTGCCTGTCTAAGCAGCATAGAATTACTACTTGCCCATATAAGCAGCATAGAATTACTACTTACCTATATAAGCATCATAGAATTACTACTTGCCTGTCTCAATGATATCTAATATTTTTGCTTTTCTCAATTAGCACACAATTCCTATTTAATTATGTAAGTACTATTGATTGCTTTAGCTATCTTTTTCAATAGCATATTATTACTACTAGCATTATATATTTTTGCTTCCTTATCCAAGAATCATAAATTTAGTATAATTGATCCATTAATCATAGACTTGCTTGCATAAGCAGCTCATAATACCACTTGCCTGTATTGCAAAGAGTATCCCTACTTGCTTGTATCAGTAACATATACTATATCAAGATTAAAGTAAAACTTTACTGTCTACTTACAGCTATTACTATACTTACATTTATATGCTATTACCTCAATAGCATTTGCAGCTCGAATAGTATTGAAGTTGATATGTATAACGATTAGAAGCTAGGGATACACATATTCCCACCAATCTTGTTGTTGTGTATAGAAAGTGTGGCGTAGAGACACTACGCCGCTGCTACGACACCGCTACGCCAGTGTTAAATCGTAGCAACAGTTATTCAATTCACAATATAGTGTTAGTTGTTGAGATTCTTTAAATAACATTCATTATCAGCATAGAAACGTCCACTGCTGGATATAGGCCTCCTTCATGGTACGCCACATAGACCGGTCCCGAGCCACCTGCGTCCAGCGACTACCCGCGACCGTAACCAGGTTGTCGGTCCAACTATAAGAGGGACGGCCCGGTAGATGTTTGCCGGTACGTGATCGCCATTCGATAACTCTTACTCCCCATCGGTTATCGGTTCTTCGAGCGATGTGGCCTGCCCATTGACACTTCAGCTCACTGAGTCGTCGAGCTATATCGGTGACCTTAGTTCATCTACGGATTTCCACATTCCGGATTTTATTACATAGAAAAATTCATTATGTATAAGTAAATATATGAGATATTGTCGATATGTAAATAAATGTTGTGTCTATCGTTTAGCAGATAAACAAACAACAAAGAAGACAAGAAAAACGACTCCCCAAAGACCGGATACGGGAACAACAAGAAATGAAAGTTGTTATCGCAAGCATTTCAACAAAACAAGATACTCGTAATTAGGCTGCAATTACCCCTTTCACGAGCACAGAACTCGCTAAACCTAGGCTTAGTTTTTGCCCTAACATTGACCAAATCTTAGTGAGACATCTAAACACGCAACAATTACACCTCGGCAAATCTCCCGGATTATCAGGTCATGTGTCCCGTTTGGGACTAGCGGGACATGTCCAGATAACACCGGAGATTACGGGACCCTCGTCCGGGACGACGCCAATCCGTCAATCCTTAATAACGATACACGATATGGATAATAATTGGATAGGTTTGGGTGTTAGGTCACAGTAATTGATGAAGTCTGCGGTCATTTCATATGAATCATTCTGTTCATGTTATGTTCTGCTTTATGCATGTATTTTTATGGTCCAAAATGAGTAAATTTAAACCACTTCCTTCGTATCATCAATCATCAACAGCCTATATACGTCCCCACTGGAAGGGCTCAGGCCTACTCTCCTACAGCGAGTGTATTGGCCATAGCCCACCACGCGGGCCCAGTGCGGATTGGCGGACTTCACATGCCTGTTCAAGACATGCAGCAGCAATCGGATAATGTACTTGAATTGAAAAACAACTCATAGGTACATGGCTGGATTCGAACCCGAAACCCTCAGATTGAGAGTCCGCGCCTTATCCACTACGCTACCGACGCTTTTTGCGCTTGTACTAGCTACCACAATGTTACTTATGAGATGAAAGCCAAATACAAACTCTGCGCGGAATACTAAATATATCTCATGCAAACACTTAACCGGAAAAAAATCATTCTCCGTTCTATGGTCGATATCTGCGCCAAAATAAATTCGCTCCGTTGTGTCGACTAGGGACAGATAAATCAACCAACAGATATAAAAACACTTCTGCATTTGCAATTTCTAAAGAGGTTAAAACTTATCTCAGGACCAATCTAGCCTTGATTATGATTCAGTTCTATAGGCTACCCTTCCTATCGCAACTGTCCCGTTGCTCTGGGACCCGGGTTCACACGTTACGGAGATATCTGCCTAATAGGCGGGTAATTTGTACTGTCCCTCCGATACCTCCTATCAGTATGCATCGATGAGCTCGGGGTAAAGCTGAGGTACGGGTTGAGTCCCAGCCCAGAGGCGGTGCGGTGTAGTTATATCACAAGGCGTTGAATAAATATGTAAATCTAAATTCACATACCACCTTATGTCAGCTTCTTTGCCTGCTAACATCCTGCTACATACCTTTAGCGGTACAATTCATACTAATAGCATACTTGCAGAAGTGTTGTGAGGATGGCGTTTTTTGTTTCGGTATAGTGGTAGGGCCGGTAAAGGGCAATTTTAATTTATATCTGTCTTGAAGTCCTTCATTTCCAAATTTGACGGTTTACTTCTTTAACTGGTTTTTACCCGCAACCTGCGCTTTAGTTAGCGTTTATAGTAAGAAACAATGTCATTTAACATTACTAGTGAGAGAACGAATAACGCAAACAAAATATTGATCCTAAAGGTCCTAAAAGTTGGTAATAAACTATAAAAATCAGTCAATAAGGCAGACAATGAGGCACTAGCTTCAAAAACAGATCAACATGAGTAGTAGGTGTCACTGTTATATGTTATATTTACGTAATGATGCTGGGCATTCATCGCCATTTCCTCGCTTAATTTTCAGCGCGCCATAACGTATCCATCTAGAATTTACAACCCACAAGGGCTTAGTAGTAGGAAAGCTTTTGTATGAAACCATACCTCACATATTTCCAACCCCCCTGAGCCCCTGATATTGATAAAAGAAATTCAAAAGATAATATTTCCCCTGTAGATGGAAGCGCCCCAACAATTTGCATAAGTAAACCCTCTCGAAGCCGAGACCCTCGTGCTTCTACTCTACAGGCTAGAGGTGTCGCCTCCACAAGTAGCTTACAAGGTAGAAATTTAAAATTTTGTAGAAAAATGCATAATGGAATGATAAAATAAAATGTTGAATTATGATGCCTTACTCCAGGACTTTCGTTGTGGATTTTGTTCATTTACAGACGATTTATATAGGAGTACATATATTTGAAGTTTGAATCGTGTTTGGGCTTAGTCTATCAAACGTTTATAAGTACTTTTCGTTTTTTTTGGGTGAAAATTATTCGATTTTGTTTTAAAAAAAATTGCAACGTTATTAAACAGCAAAAATAGTTATCGTCTAGTCAATAATGCGAGTTGGACTACCTTACCAAGGGTCCCGAACCATGGAAAGAAACTTACAGATACTGCTCATTTAATAAGGTTCATTATCCCAACCCAAGACAATTACTCTTAATTTTAGTAAGTGTTCAAATTTTAAGGTCCATTTTAATTAATTTAACCTTCCTTTTACGTCTATTTTGCTTATTATAGATATTTCTTTTTCTCGTGGTATAAAGTATAGTATGCAACTCTTGAATAAAACTGCTTTTTAAGCGATGGACGTGAATCACTCGTGTCGCTCAGGATTCGAGCACTTGAATCACTCGAATCCTTCACTTGCTCGTGATTAAATCCTCGTTTTCTTACTAATTGCAAAATATAATATTGTCGTTAGGACGGTTTTATTAAAAGGCAGTGTATTTACAAACGTCAAAAATGATTTTACGCAAGTTTATGTTAAATATAAACAGTTTGGTTAGATTTTGGGATCACGGTTACGTGCCCCCTACGTGTTGTCTGAAGTCTTTAAAAATATATACACAGTCACAAGCAGCGTTTTTAACTACGGAATACTGAAAATGTATAACTTTGTTTCCCAATACGTTTCTACGTTCAGAGGATTCGATTACTTTTTAACCGGTTAAGTCCTGATTGAAAAAGAAATCTTTTCTAATTTCCGAGGGGTGTAAATCTGAAGTTGCCCTAATTCACAGCTTTCGGTGTTACAGAGGCGGATTAAGTAGACAAATATTTTGATGGATTGTAGAATCTTTTAATTTCCGTACTTATACACATAAAAATTATTATAAAAGTTTATGGCAAAAATACATTGACTTATAATGTGCAATAAACAATAAATTATTTTTCGAGAATCTTTATAAAAATTAAACTTGATTATTTAGACTTATCCTACTCAAAGTTCTCAAATATCAACCAGCCTAAAAATAGCACAAATCTGAAGTTTGTAAGTTTGGACATGTATCACTCAATCACACATAAATGGCTCAAGGAGTACAAATTAAAGTCGAAAATGTAGATTATGTCCTACATTAACATATGCTACTATAAATTCCAGTTAAATGTTAATGTATTTAACTACCCATCTGATATGTTATTAATATTCGTGATCGGCTGTATAAGTCTGCAGTCGGAATGTTGGGATTTTCCATAGCCACGACGATTGGCCTCAGGATTTGAGATCGTAGTAAGATGTTTATGTTATAAGAAGGAGCATTTCTATACGGTTAAAAATATATTTAAGTACAGCAAAAATTACCATGTTATAGTTGTATGTTCTAAATTTAAATTAAATTTTCATCAGTTTTTCTGATAATCCTTACAAAACATAAACGTGCAAGGTGTTTACATTTTTCTGATGAGAAGTATATTTAGACTTAGTGATTTATAATTTTTGACATACTTTTACTTTTGAGATTATTTTGACTATTGAATTTTACTTCATTATTATTACCCAAATGCGCCAGAAGGAGGGTTATTTTTTTCGAGAGTATGTATGTATTGTTCGGCACGTTCTGCAGCCTGAACGGCTCGATGGATTTTAGCTTGAGAGGTGTCGTTAGATTCGTATTTACTGTGAGAGTAACACTGGGTATATCAAAATCATAAAAACTGAAGAAGAAAAAAATTTAGGCGGCCTAGTTTTTTAAAATTTAAATTTTATTCGCGTGTTTTGTTTTGGAGTTTGTATTTGATTATTTTTATTATATTTTGCAAGCCTATTTTGGTAAAATATGCTTGCCTGTTTAGAATTTAATTTGTGTAACACCTGTTATCACCATAAAGACTACGATTAAATAGTTCTGAGCAGCTGTCTGTCTCCTGGAACGCTCGCCTTTGAAGACAGTCACTGTATGATATTGGGTGATTGATTGTACCGTTAGTGTATAGGCCGAGAAAACACCGCCAATCAATACAACCGTGTTATTACTGATATGGGTGCGAGGTGGTCACCAGAGCGGAAGAGCACGCACACGTGTCTGGCAGTAGGCAGTCCTGTCACGGCGGAGAGTGGGGTTAGTTAAGGCGCGGGGTAAGGAGTGACGGCTCAGTTAACGGCGTAGTTTTCAGGTCAGGATGCTGTGAATTCGAGACACGTTCCGTTGTCCGTAGGCTCCGGCGAGAGTCGAACGCCTCTCTAATTGTAATCTGTTAGATTGATCTCGATTGGTCAACGATTGCGGGTAATCTATCGACTTTTCATTGAAGAAAAACTTGATGTTACAGGTTTAACGCATAACTGAGTCTGTGCCTGAGGTATGGCAGCGGTACGGGAGGGATGACAAGCGGCGTGTCGCGTGACGCCCGACTGAAATTATGCGTTGTTTGACGGTCCAACAACACACCCTCTCGTACCGCTCCCATACCTCAATAACTGACTCAGTTATGCATTAAGACTTGTAATCTTTGATTGCTTTTATTTTTTTGTAGTGCTTCAACTTTCAAAGACAAAAAGTATTATGTTTGGACAACTGTCAGATCTACCAAATTGATCTGAAGTTATTGTACCATTCGCTATCAATGGCATGGTTATCAATATCATTAAACTGTATCTGTTTCGAATCGTATTTTTTTCGTAGTAAAAATAATTGAGAATAAAAAATAATGAAATCGATTATGTTGGAATGGTTATTGTGCTTCGATGTCATTAATAGTCCTTCATCTTAAGATTCTCATGTAAACACATAACCGTGTCTTTCTTGGTGTGCAGTCGGACCAAAAAAAAACGCTGTATGCTCGTAGTATTATGATTGGTATCTAAAATTAGGGTTCGGGTTACAGATGCCGCAAAAACTCGAGATCCCTCCACCAACTCGTCGTGACTTAATCCGCATCCAGTTAGCAGTCGTCGCGGCGACGATTTTTCACAATTAACGGATTATAATTAGGAAGGAGGCCACGTTCCCAGCTTACGAGCCAATCACGGTCCTCCACTTTTGTTGAGACGTGGGTAGAATAACTGAATCCTGATGTTAGGTTCAAAATTAGAATGGGAATTGACAACAAAATGACATTTGTCGTAATTGAGTTAGTCGAGTCCATGATTCAGTTCCACGAAATTTGCCAGCCTTGATTACAAAACTAGCTTTTGAAAGAAAGAAGAAAGAAAAGAGTTTATTTGGCACAGAAATTGCAAAAAACAACAACTACATAAATACATATTTCTAAACTATGAATAAATAAATAAACATTAACAGGTAAGTATGTACATATCTATGCCAAAAAGTCCTCCGACTTAGCATGTTTCTGTCCATACAGCATGCAGCGACAGCGCTGGTTGTCAGCGGAGCACTAGGTAGGTGCGTTGCGCGTGCAAAGATACCAGTTAAAATATATAAATAGATGTGTTAGAAAAATAATAATGTGTTTAATGATTGCTTGCTCAGTGGTAGTGTACTGCATATATTGATGTATATTTTAATACTTTTGTCTGCGGCTTTATCTTTGGCACTATTCGTTATCAGGATAAAAAGCAGCCTATCTTCTATACATCGCTATAGCAATCGCTATACAAAAAATGAAGACATTCTGAGCCTACATTACGACAGGAAGGAAGGACAAACAAAACTTACTTTCGAATTTATAATATTAGTAAGGATTTCAGAAGTGACGTTTCCGAATCTTTTTTAAATTGTATGAAAAACCTTTGAATAGTTTTGTTCTATATGATGGGCATGTAAATACACAAAAAATTTAAAAACTATTTACATATTTTTAATGTATTGTAAACGCTTAACGCCTACAATATGGTGCAGTATTGTACGATTGATTTTTCGTATTGATATTAACTCATTCCAAATAAGCGCTCATTCTCCTGGGCGCTTTTGGTCCAGCAGGAGAGTGAGCGCTTATATGTCGGTACGCTTTTTACATAATGATCAGTTACCTAGATGTACACGTAAATTGTTATCCAATACTATATTGATATTTCGTAGTCGAAAACACTATACTCCTTAACCAACCCCATTTCCCTTGAATATAAAAATCATTGCAGTAGTCTCAGAATACTTATTTATTTTACTCAATTTATTTATTTAGAGAAACCAGCAAGTTACATTCCAAATACATACAAAATACAAACTTACATAACTAATTACTAAAAATGTTAACTTAATTATAGGTACCCACAGCATACACAAAAATTCACGTTAAAAAGGATGACAGTCAAAAATAGAAGTACAGAAATATAGAATTATAATGATTTTACACTTGGGATTTAAAATAGAAATTTCGAATTTTCGAATTTTTTTCTTGAAATCTAACAAACTATCATGATTAATATCTCAATGACAATAAAAGAATAAACCTTCTTATCTCACTTGGCAACACTAAAGACTACCTGAAACCTGATATCCACCACCGAAATCTAATCTCAAAAGAAATCCGTCTAGCGCAACAAGTTAATTTCAAAAACTGCCGAAAACTACACTCTAACCATAGGCTTTAAGTTCTAAAATACATTTCAATTTAATAGATTCAACCACGGTTAAAAAACGACGAAACAAGACTCAAAGTGGAGTGAATAAGGTGCAAAACAGCGAGTCTGTCCAGTCGGACGGACATTTGGTAGCGGAAATAGTAATTACTCCTCAACTCGTTATTTTCATTGCGAAGGTCTCATTTCCCTCAAGATTGTGTCCTTGATATCTCCCGGGGAAGTTTCCTCGGAATTCGGGCCCTCACTAATTGGGGACTTATTTTTTCCGCTTTCAATATTGATACCTTTAAATATTAAAGCGACGTTTTATTTTAATGGGCACCCTGTTACTGCTTTTAAATTAAACTGCCTATTATATTTCTTTGACCCAGTTACAATGGCGGAATTTGTTTTGTTTTACGGTCGTTACTTTAAGGTCCCACGCTGGGCGCCAAGCTATTAAAACGGAAACTTCCGATTTGAACACAATGCAACTATGTCTGTGATTCTGTACATCTTTATACGAGAATATTAAAAAAACATTAGTATTTTCGTCCTAAACTGACTCATTGACGTCAAATTCGGACATCATTTTCGGCCTTCTGCAGCATGAGCAACATTCTAAATTAAAGGAAGACGATAAAACTAACAAAACGTTATACAGGTTTTAAAACAAGCAAAAAAAAGTTTATTTTTCGTTTGATTTATGCCACTTTATTAATTTTTTGTTGCTAATCAATGCCCTTAAACAAAACACTTGATTGAACATAAACTAACAATAAAGAACAGAAACATACATATACTGTACGAAATCACAACCGGTTAAGCATAAAAACTCAAACCGAACTAATTAACGTTTAAAAAACCTGCATTTTAGGAGATAATGTTTCTCCATGTAACCTAGTTTCTAAATGATGTTAAAATTCATTTAATTGGATGCAGTCTATGAGAATTAAGCTATGGATGCATATCTCGGTGAGAAAATGGTGTATCAATATATTTTTTAGAAAACATGCGAGTAAAGAGATTCATTGCATGTTCGTTGGCCTAAAAAAGAAAACCGGTAAATACAAACTTTCACTTTAATTATTAATTTATCACATTAAAGGCACCAAGTTGGGCGCCAAGTGTAACAAGGTCCCACGTTGGGCGCCAAGTTGTAATATAACTTTCCTCAATATGTCGTGTATGGTAACGCATTAAAATGAAACTTTGTGTTTTCGCCGCAGCGGGTGATGCTAGTAACTGCTTATGTTAATTAAACACATAAAGATTGCCACCAAATTGTTTTGATCACGCCATACGCTTCGAGGCTATTTTTCCAATTTAATCATTAATAAAAGTCATATGGGCAGCTTTATAATTTGAAATTAATACTGCTAGCTGTGAAAGGTTTATTTCAGTGGTGATATATTTTATAATTACATCGTGTGACTGAAAAAGTTGCGGTTTGCATGTATGACTAGTGTTGGTGTTATGTCGTCATCACAAGCTGCAGAAGTGTCTCAGAATCTAATTAATTATATCAGCATAGTGTTTTATAACCGCCTCAGATTAGGCTTACGCTTCAGGTAGTCAATTTAGTTCATCATCATCATCATCAGCCGGGAAACGTCCACTGCTGAACATAGGCCTCCCTCATGGTACGCCACATCGACCGGTCCCGAGCCACCTGCATCCAGCGACTCCCCGCGACTCTAACCAGGTCGTCGGTCCATCTAGTAAGGGGACGGCCTGGCAGTCGTTTCCCGGTACGTGGTCGCCACTCGAGAACCTTTACTCCCCACCGGTTATCGGTTCTTCGAGCGATGTGGCCTGCCCATTGCCACTTCAACTCACTGACTCGTCGAGCTATGTCGGTGACCTTTAGTCAATTTAGTTAGTGGGAGGGAATTTTCTATATCCACCTATAGCACCTATACCTATAGCATAGCTGTGTTCCTTTATGTATAAGATAGCAGAGCCCGCGACCCATTAAGTTGACGCTTCTGGGCGAGCACGTTTTAAATCCTACGGCCTTGTGGTATCCTTAAATTTATAAAAACGCAACCTAAAAACAGGAGACAAATTACTTAAAACTGACCAAAATTACGACATTCCAAAGTCTTATAAAAAATTCATTATTTTTGAATGAATAAACGGTCGATTTAAACCTACATGAAACGTTTTACCTCGTCGGCTGAATGCACCGAGTATCCAGGTCGTGTACTTGTATGCAGCAGCAGGTGAATGGGACGCATAATTACATTCGCCGTAGTGCCCTCCAGCCGTTTATTCGTTCATATCTACGTAGTGCAGGCGCGGCTTACAAACTATAGTTTTTTAATAAGCGAGAATGTGGTCATCGCAATTATGTAGCGGTTTTATTTGTATCACTATGAAAACGTAGCATTCTGAAGGTGTTAATTAATGTTTACGTTTAAATTCACTCACGTAGAAAGGAGTCATTTATCTCAGTCCATCCAAGGTGTGTTTATGATAACCAAATTGGGTACTTGATACCAAATTAGAGGTAGATTGAGGTTGAGTCATATTTAATACCGTAACGGACATTAAAAAAAAGCTCCAATAAAAATTCGTATCAATTTTCATTTTTATTTCGCAAGAGTTTATAATCTCCAAAATTACGAAAAATATTGTTCCTCGAATAGCAAAATGCTTATTAGATGTAACTCAAAATTTCGATACAAGCGTCATACATTTAACACTCCAATACAGGCAGATGACGTCACAAAACTCGCCTGATTTGTATGGAACGGTTTAGCATCGCGTGACTAAAATCATTTTTCAGCGGGTTATGCTAAAAAGAGTATTAGTTTTATCGAGGAAATAAAATGATTGAGCTATATTTCATATATCTGTTTACATGGCCTTTTGAATCAGGCCGAAATTTTTTTTCTGTCCAATACCCAATTTTATAAGCCCGCGATATCGTTCGTGTTAAGTCCAGTCAAACTTAAGTCAAGCGAAATCGACTTCTTAAATGGATTGCGATGTGAGATTCGTCCATTGAAATTTTCTATCACACAATTTGCTTTTCGCGTCGGTTTCCAATCGATATCTGAGCGGTGAATGTTTAACTTAATGAGGTTCGTTGCTATTAAAACTAAGTTTTATTTAATGCATTTAGGTCACGGACTGTGCAATGAAAACCTACTTGCAATGCACTAATGGGGTTGCCATGAAATGCAGGTTTAATAGACAAACCTATACCAACTTTACGGAACTATAGCGATAAAGTGTATTTGAATCCTAAGGTTTCAATCTAGTAATTTAATTAATTATTTAGTGGGGAAATTAATGAATATAACGTGATAGACATTGTGGAGAACTGGTAGCCTCATTATTACTTTTTGATACATGTTGTCTTTGATATTGTTTTTGGTTCGGTGTCCGTTTATGTCAGTTTTGGAGTAAAAGCTTTGTCTCAAGATAAAAAGTTGGTTTTTTTCTACCATCGGTTACAGTCCACTCGTCGGTAACAGACATGGAGTAATTTTTTCTTAAAATTTGTGTGTTTCAAGCTCAGTTTTAAGATTGTTTCATTACTTATAATTGAATCGAACCAAAGCTTTTTGTTAAGGGTATCAAACAATCTAGGAAAAATTACGAGTAAAACAGCAATTTAAATATTTATCAAATCTTAAAAAATTGGAGAAATAATGACAAGTAAACATATCTTTCCGTTACGTCACTACGCGAGTCATTTGGCTGGCGCATTCGGTAACCGCGACTCTCGCGTAGTGAGTTAAAAATGATCGAAACTTGAAGAACTTCAAAACTTGGGTAATACTGTATCAATTTTAATGCAACAAAAACTAAACTAATTTACATAAATATATATTACAATTAGCTGGGTTTTTACATTCTTATCTGATTTCGTGACGTGCTGTTTTTAATTGAATTAAAAATAGAGTAGGTTCATAATTCGACTGTTTTGTCATAGTTTTTAATAATGATTTTTTATACAATAAACTTAGGAATATTAACGCCCAAAAAAAGTTATTCCCCATTCAAATTTGAAGACAAAAAGAAGATAAATGACGTTTATTAAAATTACATTCGATTCCCGTTAACCAATTTTAATTTCCCGTAAACGAACAAGGGTCACCGACATAGTTCGACGAGTCAGTGAGCTGATGTGGATATGGTCAGGCCACATCGCTCGAGGAACCGAAAACCGATGGGAAGTAAAAGTTCTCGAGTGGCGACCCCGTACTAGGAAGCGTGAATCGGGCCTTCCCCTTTCTAGCTGGACTGACAACCTAATCAAGGTTCCGCGTAGAGGAGGCCTATGTCCAGCAGTGGACGTTTCCCGACTGATGATCAAGATAACCTATACAGCCAGCAGAACAAATTTTAAGAAAACTAGCTTTTCGAACCTAGCTTTTATGGAATACAATTATTCACTTTCATTAAAAACGTGTTCACCAGCGAAGCTTGAAGTTCGTATGTATGTACAATAAAGTATATTTTGAAGTTAGATTTGCCACTAACGAATTTTATGTGACATGAAATGTGTCATAATGGCCAGTCGTTGATAATATGTCGCATTATGGCATGCAATACATAAAAGCTTTATGAACTAGAGAGGTCTTGCGAACCATAATAAAACGTACTTTAATGCAGTGTGCTGTATTCGCCGTTAAGTGGCTGTTATACGAGCTAGCTTGTCCCAGTTAAAGTTGGCTCCACTTAAAGTGTTGTTTATTATTAATATTCTCCTCGTGCTTTGCTGTCTTTGAAAATGGGGATGGGGTTGCTTTAAGTGCACTACAATATTTTATTTCACGACTCCAGATAAAAAAAAGATATTCTTTGAACCTGCAATTTATTCCTTGTAAATTGGACACTTTTTTGAAAGGTTCGAATCAATATCAATATATCGTACTCAAGTTGGAGTCGACTTTGAGAATACTCACAAAATGTCCAATATAAAATTCGAACTAATTTGAAATCAACTTGACTTTAAGTTAAGATCTATTAATACAGACCGTAGAGCAGTAACCAAAAATGTTTGTTGTTGTTTCATTCTTATTTTCCTTCCACAAAATTTGATCTAAAGCCCATAAATGTCAGCTTTAGTTTAAGAATAAAGTCTTTAAGATTGAAGAAAATATCTATAGGTATAAATCATTGAAAAGTGAATTAAAAATTTTAAACCGGCGTTAAAGTTTTTTTCTTTTTAAAATGATTTATTTAATAATATCAATCCTAAAATAATTGTAATAGAACTTAACACTTTTAACACAACACAATAAAACAAGGTAGTTACTTATTTTTAGGGCATCAGTCCATTAACAATTGAAGTAAATTTTAAAATAAAGCTCCTAAATCAAAGACTTGGGAAAACCTATTCGCAAAACCAAACTCCGAACGAGTCAAACATGCCCTGAGACCACATTTCCTCTCAGACGAGATAACAGTGTTTTTCAGACGGGACGTAATCCAAATCCACATCGTGATTAAGATCAGAGTGTAGTCAAAGTTGTACGGAGTCGGTCGTTAGGGGGGCCCTGGGAGAGGCAGCCCCCCTGAAGTCGGGAGCGCGGGCGCCACGGTACATTAGGCGCTAAATGAAAGAGCCACGATGAATACCTAAGGCTGACAACAGTTTTGGTGGGACGGGCATGGACAAACTATGTCCCGTAAATGGCTTGTCCTTAAACTTATGTCGCGAAAAGGTCACGTGGTCTTAGTGTTATGTAAACTGTTCTAATTGAACTTTGTAATAAAATACAATTTCAGTTCTGGTCAGGATTTGTTAACCAACTCTTGCTACAATATACATTTATAAAAAGTATATAGTTTTGTGAGGGAAAAAATAAAAAAATACCATTTTTTTAAGATGGCGGCGATACCTTATTCCCCTGATTGGATATATTGTCGAAACTTGAAAAGGGATTTATAATGCAATAACGATATTCATTACAACACGTTCGGCTATCACCTTGAATACAATACGACTGGGTTATTTGACATATTTCTTTTTATTTCATCACTATATCCAGTAATGTGCATCTAAAATCAATATTTCTGTTGCTATCCAAGTCTCTAGATTGTCCGTAGGTGTATGTTCGCAATACCGCTATATTTGGCAACCTCCTCCACGAAAATAGGTCACAAGAACTGCAAACACGAAATACGAGGGCGATATAAGAGGAAACTATTATAATTAATGGAACATAATATTCCCAAGATGTACTTCTGAATCCTGATTGATTATCAAGTAGCTGTCAGAAAATCCAACAAGTTTGGAGAAGTTTCATCGCCGATAGCCGAAATTCTGACAATTTCTCTCAATTACGTAAAGTAACGAAACATAGAACTGGTTTCGAATACTTCCAGTCATGATTGGGATCAGTGGATATTTATTGATTAGGGTAAAGGGATCGCTTTCAGTTTGAATATAAATAGAATTGTGGCTTAAGTTCGGATTCTAGGATAGTGCTTAAGTTTGAGTTGAAATCTCAGAATCAACCAAGCTTGAGCAAGGTTTATTAAAACGGGCCTAACGAGCAGGACCAGTAGGAGATCAAATTCCAATTTAATCTTACACATATGTTTCCTGACAAAGGTGAAATTCGAGTATATTTCCCTTAAAGTTTAAAACAAGGTTAAACAACTCACTGAAACCAGCTAAAGACACTATACGAACATGCCATGTATCAATATGATCATGGCTTAAAGCAAAACTAGACATACCTGTCGCATACGCCGGCTCTAGGTCGTCCTCATCATCCGTGTGGTGTCTACTGGATGCGTGCGAGTGGGATGCATGAGAATGGTGTCCCACTCCCACGTGCACCGGCTGGATCGGCTGCTCGTAATGTTTATGATGGTCCACATACACTCTATGATGGTGGGGGCACGGCGTCGGCGGCAGATAATCAGCCAACGTCCCCCCTCGAGTCAAAGTAGACCCCGCACTTAACGTTCCGCCTCCCGAGCACGAAGCCAACGCACTACGCACTGATCCTAGGTCCAAGGATGGTCTTCTAGACAGCTCCCCGTAGCTCTCCCCGAAGAGCGCGCTTGCAGGGACCGCGTGCCGGATTTCGTGCTGGTGATGCGAGTGTCCTCCGTTGGATGAGGAGTGAGGTGATGCAGAGTGGTCGCGACTGTCTCGCGATGTCGACGCGGTGTGGATGATGCTTTCGTCGTGTGTCTCCATGACTTCCCTGGCGGTGGGGGGGTTGGGGTGCGCGTGGACGACGGACTGTCCGGCGCGTCGGGGGCTCCTCCCGCGGTCGGGGAGCACCGACGATGCGGACCAGTATCCCCACGCCATTATCACATACACTGTACACTGGAAGACAGTCTTTGCCCTGTGGAAGTGGGTTGTGTAATCGGAGCGGGCGGCGCGACGGTCGCCGGCGAGTGTTGTGTAAACGAACCTAATCTCCTTTGACACTCGGCTCGGCAGCTTCGTGGCCGCTCGCCGCTCGCGTGCGGTCGCGTGCAATGTGCTTACGTTTGTAGTCTGTTTTTAGATTGTTACAGTGCATTTTTTATGTTACTTATAACCGCGGAATATGATTTAAATCTCGTATTTATGTAATCCTATATTATGTTTATATTAAATGTACACGCCTAACTGCCCTCCTCTCTTCACTATTTCTCTTTTGACCTAGGACTGCTGTAGTAAATTTCTAATAGAAATAAACTGTTCCTTTTGTATATTTTTCTCTGTATTTTTTGTTTTTGTTTTTTTATTCTTTTTCTCTGTACAATAAATGGTTTATTATTTTATTTAATTAATTTGTCATAATTGCAGTAAGACTTAAATTGGACTAATAAGAATTTGTTTGGTTTTTAGCACGGCATTTTATATGTCCGCTTGGCTAGCTAACACGATGTCAATCAAGTTTGCAGCCAAACAGCAGTGTTAATAGCACTATCATGTTCCGATATAAAAGGTAGTAAAGCCAGCACCATATTACTCGTAGCTGGAGGCTTCTGGGTGCGCACGCCGACTAACCAACAATAAAACATTTCATTTCATACATACAAAAATGCATATTAAGAATACAAAGTGATGAAAAGTTTACAAAACAATTTTGATTTTTTAAAGTTAATTTAAAAAGTTATTAAACCGATTTTAGTCATCAGACGAAGTGATGTCGATATTTCTATGCGTGACCGCTTTCGATTGACATTAAAACAATGTAGCCACTTCAAATCGAACACTATTAAGGCTCCACTAATCAATCAATTAATTAGCTCCCTTAGTCATCGACGTAACTATTTCACAATGTCGAAGCCACAGCTAAATAAATCAACACTCTGCCTCCAAACAACGAACATTAGCCGGAGAATCCTCGCAGCAATACCAGTTATATCGCGACCAATGAATTATATTTCATATCTCGTTGCATCGATAACATCTCTGTGTCGAGGTACGGGGTAATTCGAGTTGTGGCTAGGGTTGGGTTGTACCAGGGCCCATAACCTATTGTGAAGGCAGAGAATAAAAGAAACAAGTTGTCCGTATCTAATCAGAGCACAGACTGAATGACTTTATTTATGACAGGTGACAGATGACAGGTTGTTTATGATGTATAGTTATAGCATGAAGTTACATGTCTAACGCATAACTCGGTTTCTCTAGGTACGAGAGCAGTACGTAAACGGCAAATGACGCTCGACGGAAGTTATGCGTCTTTAAAGTTCCGTAAATACACCCTTCCGCACCTCACTCAGTTATACGTAAGACCTGTAGTTGAAAGGTTAGAAAGATATGAAGAAGCCATGAAGGTAAAATAAAATCTGAGTGAGTGAGTGGCTTCGTATAGAATGTGAATTATTAACATACTGAAAATCGTAATAGGCAAGATAATATGCACCTAACAATGCACTAACGAATGCGCCTGACGAAATCACACGCGCAATTGTTAATTTACCTTTTAGATAGCGTAACGATTTACATGAGATTTTTTAAATTTATTTATTTATATTATTTTTTATTATAGCTTATAGTTATATAGTTATTGAAATTTGAACCGTGTATACCTATTACGGATCATGAGATACAGCCCTCTGACAGACAGGCGGACGAAAGGATAGCGTCCAGTTGGTTACCCTTCGGGTAAGGAACCCTGAAAATTAGTAGGGCAACAACAAGATGAGAAAGTCAAATAATTGTCTTAAAATAATTTAAGTCAATATTTGCTGTTTGCTTAACTTTCCCAATGTTATCCCTATCTCAATCTCATTCATTGGGAGTACAGACGACCAACGCTCCAGAATGACTATGACGCAACCCTGAGTTTATCCAGGGAACCCAGCAAATGAGACGGAAACAACTGATATATTGCAATACGCAATGGAAGGGCTCGCGAGTAATTCCACGAGAACATTGAGTTGGCTTAGCCCACAGACGGAGGGAAAACACGACGCAAGTTTGACATATTGTATGGAAACAAGCCAAGCCAGATTTATTGCAATTAATACGTCATGAGGCTGTATTGTTACAGTTCTGTAACAGAAAGAAATCACATCGGGACAATTTGGATTTAGTTGGAACAATGTAAGTTAATTTACTAAGTAAATTTTAAATACTTTCCATCCCTAAAGAAAATGTAGTGGCCCTGGCACTCAGAAAGAGTCCGTTAAATCGTGTAATGAAGCCCGCGACATTGTCAGCAACATTAAGGTCGCTCCTAATTAGAAAATCATATTATACAATTAAGGAATTTATGGATGATAAAAATGTATAAAATTTGACATTGAATTATTATTGTATAAAATTTGACGTTGAACTATTATTGTATAAAATTTGACTTATACATTTTGCTATGCCCTGACAGGGTTCATGTATGTAGATCCGAATACTATTTGAAGTCTAATTACTCTATGTACATGAATGCAAATAAACCGATTTGATTTGATACATATATAACATGAGTCTTTTTTCAACGAACGGGAATGTTGGACTCTTTCAAATGATATAAGTCCGCATAAAGGCCCATCAACGCCCGTTAAAATTCACAGAAGACCTGGTAAAGGTCGCGCGGAGTTACTGGATGCAAATGGTTCGGGACCGGTCGTGGCTTGCCATGGGGTATGTTTACATACTCTACGTTTCAATAATTATAATAATAAAACAAATTCAAGTCATCACAAGTTACGGCCCAAATTCTGATACTGGAATGGAATGTCTGAATAACAGAAGAGATACAATTAGTCTATGGTCAATATTAATATTTTAACACTAATGGGCGCCGTCTTCCCAATGCTCCCGATATTCCAGACATTTGCGTCTCCGTCCCGAATTATTGGATACAGATAAACCACTTCCGATTAATTGTTTACTCATGCATTAGACGAGATTGTAGAAACATTAATTTAATTCTAAACGGCTTAAGATTCAGTACTAAGGGGGTTGTGGTTAAAGATCTCGATCTTTAGTCAAAGCGCTGCAATATAGTGCTGAAAAATATTCGTTGAAGAAAGAAGATTGCTTGCTATTTTTGTGTAAATCATTTTATAGTTAGGCCCTGAATATTATTACAAATTTTAAACAACATCGAAATGAAACACGAAATACTGTATGTTAATTTTTTGGAAAGAATACATCACTGAAACATTGGTTTAAATACATAGAACAAGCGAACCTAAAATGGCGAGCGAACCTAAAATGGCGGATAGCGTCAATATGGCGTCACCCGCGAGAATCTAAACAAACATCATCGATATACATTGAGAAGCTACTGGAGAAATAGAGGTAATTATTCAAACTTACGGCCATACTAACATTTACAGCACCTAACCTTACCCTTTCTTACGCGTAGTCCAAAAATTCAAGATGGCCGCCGATTGACGCCATTTTGTCTATGCAATAAAATATTCAAGTAATTTAACCTCCGGAAAAGTATTAATATGTCACTACGATAACGTTCATCCAACAGATGTAATGCCTCAATAAATATGTAATAATGTTGTCGGCAGACGCCATTTGCTCCATGGATTGGAAACATGGCGATGAACGCTGACAAAACTTACTGGAGACGAAGGTGAGTTCATATTATATGACACGGTAAACTGAATAAAAAATAAAACACACACACATGCGCGTGTATACAAACGTCATCCATTCGATGTATGGGAAGAGGATCCGATATCACGACATTTATATGAAGTGTCCGGCCTATGACATTATACGAGAACGCCATATTGAATTCTTTGAATCTACTTCAGCAGTCAGGTTTTCGTCTTCAACTAATATAAAGACTTTTCAAGCATATACATACTTATAAGATACTTATTTTTAACATCAACATAAAAGATTTCGTTATTTCGTCGGGTAATGCAAGCAAAAACCTATTTTCATTTTTACACACAAAACTTAATCTAAAAACAGCGTTGAATAAGTAGCTTATGTGAAATGGCAATTTAATATTTAATTTCACTTCAGACAGGGATGTATTCCGTGTTATTTTTATGCGGTAAATGTTAAAAGTTTTATAAAAGTAACACTGCCAATAAAGCTGTCAAACTCAAGGTTCAAAATCCATACTTCCATACTAATACTAATATTATACCATACTGATATAATTTTATATATATTTCTGTGTAAAAACTGTAAAATGTGTCATAAACCACTGGCATGAATATGCTTAAAAGGACCCAGTGCAATTTATAAATTTTTAAGTTTATAGAATAAATATTATTTTCATTTTCATTTTTCAATATAATAAATGCGAAAGAAAGTTTCATTATTTGTTTGTACTTCCTATACGTCGTAACGGGAAGCTAGAATTACTTGATTTTAGTAGAGATTGTTGGAGGGTAGGCAAAGAATACAGTCTACATTTAATCCTCATCGACAAGTTCTCACAGACGAAGTCTACACGAAAGCTGGTTAAGTTATAGTAAAGTAAATTACTTACAACATTTATTACTACATCATATATTATTTATTAGATAATAACAATGCCATCAAAAAAACTAACTTGTAAAAAAACAAGTCTCGCAACTCAGTTTTTCTACCGTAAAAAATGGTGAGATCCATATATTTTCATACCAAGTCGGTTAATTTATTCAGTCCCTACTTCAGGGATCTTCTTTATTACGTAATTAACTAACCTAACTACATCTTAAAGTGACCATATCAATATTAAAAATCTTTTATGTTTTAAATAAACACAATGACTTGGCAATCACATGAAAACACATTGTATATCTCACAAAAATACATATTAGAAAAAATTTGATTGTTTAGTGCGATAGATATTTGGACGACCGGCGTTTTAGGCCGAGCTCTATATGGGATTGGTCCACGGGAAACATGCCTGACGGTATTCAAAGAATTAGGGATCTTGACTTTACCTAGCTTATATATATTAGAAGTAAGTAAATTTGTTAAAAAACACCCCTATTTATTTACGACAGCTGTAGAAAAAAATCCTAGAGCCACCAGAAAACCTGACAGATTAGTACTTAATAGTGCACCGAGGAGTGCATTTTTCCTGAAAAACTGCTACTACATGTGTATAAAGATTTATAATAAGCTACCTTCACATTTTAAGAAGTTAACCTCAGGACAAATGAATGTTGAATTATATAAATGGCTAGTAACTAAAAGCTTCTACAGTTTGGATCAATTCTTAAATAACCCTAATTGACATACTTAACCCACATTGACATTTTATTATTATTATATTAAATTGACTGCAATTAATTATTATGTAAACATTTGTATGTCGTATTGACGGAAAACGCTGTACTATTAATTACCACTGTTACCAGTTACCACCTCAAGGACCGTTTTTCAAGCAAATAAATAATATTTGATTTGATTTCATTTCATTTCATTTCATATTTCATTTCATTTCATTTCATTTCATTTCATTTCATTTCATATTTCATTTCATTTCATTTCATAGGCCAAAAGTACAATTTTCTTTTCAAATTGGATTAATAAAACAACTAAAAACTTGAATAAATACAAAAAAGTGACAGCTTTTTCTCAATCAAATCGACACATAACATCAGATGCGGTTCTGTCCAAACGAGAGATTATATTTAATACATAAATTATTGCACTCTTGAAGTTTTTGTGCCAAGATATTTTAACATGGTGCAACCATGTTATGTTATGAAAAAAATTAGGATTTTTTATCTTTTGAATAACGTAAAAGATTTAGCTCGACGGTTATTGCAAACTATCCTCCCATCACTATGGTTAACGCAACGCGCGTAAAGCAAGCGTAAACCTAGAGGCTCACGGCTCGCTCGTCAAAGCCCTACGTAAAGTAATGAAATAAGTTTATTGTGTTGAAAACGCGTAATTTTGCGCTCGTTTTCATCAGTTTTCTTTGCGTAAAACTTGTTTAAAGAGGCTTTGTGTATCTTGGGGTTGTATATTAACGTTTTTGCAACGGATGATTTGTTTTTAGGGCTTAATGTTTGTTCCTGGTAATTTAGGTGTAAGAAATGTAATGTATCTCCCCTGGCGGAAAAACTGTCGGTTTTGGACGGCGGGATGTACCCAGAAGTGGACTTTTCACCTGTTTAAGCATTTTAACAGTTTATAGTTTATTATTTAGTTCAGTTTGAATATCTTAAGCAAACGTTGATCTATATTTAATAATCCATACTTTTTTAAATATTATAATTGTGAAATTGATATTGTCCTTTCTTCCCGTTGTAATGGAGGGTCAGAATGACTAGATTTTTAAACTAGGGATAGTTGAAGGGCCGGAAAAGGACATACGCTATTTTTATCCCGATCGAGCTAGTTCCCGCTATAGATTAGGAAGTCTACGCGGGCGAAGTCCGGGAAACAAGTAATCAATAAGTGCAATTCTTTTGAAATATAAATCTGTGCCGAATAATGTTAAAACTAGCTCGTTTGTTTTGCAGTAGACAAAGATAACATAATCGAAATATAATTCTGCTTGAAATCGCTTCCGCATTACATATATTCGCTATTATTTACCAATGCCAAAGTGTAGCAGACCATAGGATCTTTTTTTATATAAAGATATCGTCCCAGAATAAACTGAAAAAAGTGACGGGAACGTCGTCGGAAGACACAATTCTATTCGATTTCGATGTGTACTCTTGCACTCCTCCGATTTTAGGTCCACTCAAAGGCGACATTCCTTCCGCAAGCAATCTAAAACAAGAAGAAATCTCGAACACCTGAACTCGGAGGTATCTGTCGAGAAGGCTATTGATCTCCAGTTACAGACTCCTCGAAACTTTCGTCTCTCGAGTCTGTAGGCAGGTCGTTATCTCGTATAACACAAATAAGAGTACACGGGCTTGTTTTGTTGCGTTATTCTTATTTCAATATTTACGTTTACAGCCGATATTTGCGTTTGCAACATCTCTCCCCTTCTGTTTTATCTCTACGAGTGTGCACAAAATGAGGGCAATGTTGTGCTGTTACAATATTGACGCTAACGAAAAATATTTTCTCCATGGATTTGGTGTTCGTGAATAGACAAGATGGCTTCTTTTGTTTTAGTTAGAAAAACACTGGTCTAGTGCGGGTCGGTCTCGCGCACCGATGGTTTCGTACAGAATATGAATAATTAACGTACTAAAATTATAAATAATGTAAGGTTGATATGCACTGAACTGACAAATGTCCTAACGAAAGCGCCTGGCGAAATCAACGAGCAATTACTAATTTAAACATTCAAATAAAAATTTCGACAGGCGCTGGAATGATTTGGAAAGGTTAAAGCTATTTTAATGAGATATAAATTAAAAATTATACTTTTCGGATTTATTCCCATACTTGCGCTGTAAGACCTTGCTTCTGGAGAAATTTCAGTATTGTAGGTCAATGGGAATGGTTTTGATGCACTTTCAAAGAAAATCATCTAAATAAGCTAAATACCTTATTATTTATTGCGTTGACTTAGAAGTTTGATTTTTTCACAGCTTAGAGGAATTGTAGTTATGATTATGTTCAACTTGATTTCTCTACGCGTTCCTGAGAAAAAGGGTCTAGACAGACAAACAACTAAGTGATCCTAGTCTATTTTTTAGGGAACCCCAAAACCCGTAACGAGTCAAACATTTTCTAATTTTGTACAGTCGGTCTACAAAGAGTATACCTACCACTCCACAATAACGAAATAACAAGACATTGAAATACTAACATTCGGTGGTAACATAGTCGTGTGTGTGACATCATTCGCTAAACACAACAAATGACATGTAAAATGTAGCACAATTCAAGGATGACAATACCCGAGCGAGCGATTAAACAAAATTGGCACCCGAAAATTACACCTCTTTAAAGCTTTTTCATTAAATATACACGAGCAGTTCAATTTTCGTGCTGGCAATTAATTCGGTGGTGGAATTTAAGGTTGGTACGTAATCATCGAGAGAATACATGAGTTATTGTTTGTTCCTGAAGGTTCAGTCCGAGTGGAGAGTTTTCATAGAAGTTCATTCAGTAATTACAATACAATACAGTGTTAGTGGTCTTAATTATATTAACCGCTGTACAAAGCTTCACTCAATTAATTTTCTAGGAATTGTCTGACAATCTAAAACATTTTGAAAAAGTATTCTTGAATGTCTTAGACTGAAAATACAATTATGGACCCGGTTTTAAGAGGCTATGTTGGTTAGACCACGTGGCCGCGTTCAAGGTTGCATTCTTTTGTAGCTGTCCCTATCCGAAACCTATCCTACCCGAGCGCGTACGGTGAGACAGCATACACTACGCGAAGTTATCCACCCGTTATTTGGAAGTTTCGTAGTCCAGGGATCATTTGAAGGATACAGTATATTATGTAACCATTTTTTTAATACAGTATACTAATGAAGTTTCAGATGTCGGTGGTTTTTCCAAATTGTTCTAAATTGATTCATACTCTTGTAAATCAGGGTCAAAGTTGGGGCTTTTTGTTACCGTAAAATACAATTCTTTGACGCCCTGTAATTCTGGAAGTATATATTTAAACGAAAATCTGACTCACCACCGACACAGATATTTGTTTCTAGATTGTGTCTTGATACTTGATACTCAAAATATGACTGGACTACGTTTGTATGGGCGCTATGACACCAGCATACCCTCTTAACGCACTGCAAATCACATTTTACGAGAGGGAATAGTTTCGAATTTCGTCGTTTTGCAGGTGGCCTTAATCTCCCTGATGGTAAGTGACAATAGGACTGTTAGATGGTAAGCGTGTGAAGCCAGGAGCTGATGAGGGGCTGGCTCTGCTACCTTCCATACCGGAACACATGCTAGTCTAAGAGTGAAGCCATAAGGCCACGGAGGCGGTTAAGGTCTGTCTGTCTTTTTGTTTCCGTTTCAACATATCTGGATGGAATTAGGTACGGTGAAGGTCAACAACCAAGGTCCACGCCTACGCAGCCGGGAAAAAGTTTGTTTGTTATGAAAATCGACATTAAAATAAATATATATACAACGTGTACAAAAAAGGAGTGATAATACTTAAAGGTGGGTATATATCCCTCGTATAGAACACACTGTGAAAGTAGCAGCGATGTAAAGGTTAGTTTAAATTTCCATACATTTTTATTTCATAGGTGTAACGTCGTAATTGTTGACAACCCTAAATGTTTGTTTACCAACGCGAGCACTGGGGTCAATGATGAATGATCTTATCTTTGGTTTTAGGGGTTATTGACACATGTGGAACTAGGATAGAGATGAAATTCAAAATTTTTAGTCAATATTTTAAATTCGTTTTTCTCCAGATTCGTACGGTTTACAGATGTCTACTACCGCTCCAAAGGTAAAACCTTACCTAACATATACCGCATTTAAGTTTTATCACTCCTTTTTTGTACACGTTGTATATTTACATATAATTGATAAACAATAGACAAAATATAGAAGGTCAGGGAGAAAAGGAGTGCAGAGAGAAGAGAAGGTTAAGTGCAGTTTCAACCGCTACTCGTCTGCTTTGAGAGTTAAGTACTTCAATATTTAATTTAATTTTCGCAATAACTGAGCAGGCAATCTAAACCAGCTGTTTTGTTACCCTACAGCAGCTCAAACCTCGTATTTAGTGCTGATCTTGTGTATTTGTAGAGGATTCTGAGCTTACATAATACGTTCAAATATTTTGTTTTGATTTCTGTTCGCGTGGGCGTGAAAGTAACACGCTTGGCGGGTTTTAAGATGCCGTGGCTTTTTCTGAATAGTTACATTACATTCAAGGAAGTTTAATGGTTAGTTTCCCATAAAAAAGTTCCCAGTAATTACTGCACAAAGCCAGCTATCCTATTTGAAACGATTATGGTAAAATAAATTTAGTAAAAAATATTTTTCGGCGATTACGCCTTAACGGTAATTCGTTCAGAATGCTTTGGTACCAAAAAAATATGGTCATGTTATTTTAAAATACAATCTTTAATACATTCTTTAATAAGTCATCGCCTAAAAAATAGTAGATCGTATTATAGTGTCGCGAAATGAATATCAAAAACGTACAACTTTATAGTCAGCTACAACAGCTGTTACGCAGCAAATGGTCCCTAAATGACGTTTTGAACAATAATCAAAAATAGTACACAATGAAGTTGGTATGTTAATGATAATCATTTCACGACACTACAATCTGATTTCATATTTTTAGATAATTACTGCACTATGCCAGCTTCCTAATTTAAAAAGATGATGGTAAAATACATTTAGTATGAAAGTGTTATGTATGTATGTAATAAAGTAGAAAGGAATAAATAAAATTATCTACTTATTTAAAAAGAATAAACCTGCTGGTCTAAATATTAAAAGGAAGTACCTATAACCAGTTTTTAAAAGCGTGTTTCGTGACTGTTATTCATATATTAAGGCGACTCACTTCCCGATGTAAAAGCCTGAGCGAAGTAAATAACTAACGTTAACGCGATATTAGGTTCCCTGAATAGGTTCTAGCTGAGTGGAGGTAGTTGAAGCACTTCATGGCATAACTAGGGCAGCAAATAAAGAGGGCTCGTTGAGTTATGGAATAATTATCTACAAAACGTTCAACCTCAGTAGATTTTTGTACAAAGTTACTTCGACAAATCAATTATTGAAAATGTATTTTCACTGCCATTTGATATACATATTGATATGGTAATAAGATTGATATAACTTGTGTCACTGCCACAATTTTGACAAAATCAAACGACACCTCATATGTCAAAAACCTTCCAGACGTTTGGGCTGCAGGGCGTGCCAAAGAAATAAAGTCAAAATAACTAGATTTGAGTGACAGTTTCTAATGACAATTACTCGTATGTACTACAAAAACAAAATAAGTTCAATACAATATGGCCATATATATTTGGTGACAAATCAAAGTCACCTTCTAGCTCTAAGTGGCTGACTGTGGTACGGTGTTCCATTTTAGTAAATAAAATGATAATCAATTATTAACAATCTAGGATGTAACTCCTTTTCTTTATTCAATTCAAACATTTACAATGTAAGCTTAAATTGCTTTGAAAAAAGAACGATACTGACGCTGTGTGTGTGTGTAACCAACCACGCATGAACACGATCATTGAATACACACAAAGGGATATTAAAGAAACGCTGATGAAGATACCCAACAAGAAAATCTTGAAGCATAATTTTTCACAGCGTCAAGGACACGAACTAAGCGAAAGTGAAATTCGGGAAAAAACGTTCTTGAAACGGTAAAAGCTAACACGAAAAATTTCCCGAAAACTCTCATTGCTTAAGCGTCAGGCATCATTAATTAGGAGAAGAAGCCATTAGAGGCGATTAAAAAAACTTAAGTGGCTCTCCGGAATATAAATATGGCAAGCTAAGGAGTAATGTATTCAACGACAGAAAAGTAAATGATGCTTTTAGAGTCGTGTATGTACTCGATTTGATATAAAAACTGTGTAAATTATGCCTGTGACATAATTGAAATTTTAACTTCAGACAATAGTTAGAATTTTTTTAAAGGAAATAAAACCTTGTAGTGGATACGTATGGACATCCATGCAAATGTATGATTAAAAAATGAATTCTTGTGACGTAATGACATAAAAGTGATTGGTCATTTCAACTGTAGCACACATTCCCAACATTCTCATCTGGTTTCTTCCCTCTTGTTATTCATGAGTGCGTTGAAACAACTATATGTATTCAGACGAAGACGTTTCACAGCGATGATGGTGAACCTATGAGTTCAAAATACATAAAATCATATCATAGTTTTGCATCGTCCTCCGTGGCGCAGTTGACAGCGTTTGACTTTCCACACGGAACATTTTAGACTTCCCGTGTGGACATGTCATGTCCCAACATTGTCATATGTGAGATTTTCTGCAGTTTGGTTAGGACATTGCAGGCTGAATAACCTGACTGTCTGACAAGCAAGACGATCCAGTGTGTTGGAATGCATGTAAAGCCGTAGACAATGATTGTTGTCTTTGACAGCAGTCGTTTAGGCAAGCTTTCGGGCGCCTTGATAAACTTCTAACAGCCTAATCCCAAAAAACATGGTCTAGTTTCACTTCTATGAGTTAGATGGCAGTTGCTTCTGGCATAACTAGTACCTACGAGTTTAGGTGGCCAAGGGTAGGCAAAGCGCGAGAGGACCACTGGAGTGTTGGCGGAGTTCTCAGGGCTTGTACCTGACTTGCGCAGAGGATGACCACCGAGGGGGTTTTAGTGGATGGAAATTCCCTAACCTAAATCGGCTCCTCTCCTGAGAAGTCTGGAAGCTTTAAAAAATTTCCCCCTCGAATAAAAAGGTAGCCGGCCCCGATTGAGCAACGGGATAAAGCCAGGGCAAAGATGATGATTTAAAGCGACACGTATAGTAAGAGTATCATGATTTAACGTCTCGTGATTGTAAGGGGTTCAAGATTGATGCCTCAAAGGATCTTAGTTGGCGATATAAATACCCTTATATACGATTACATACGAAATTACACCTTTTTAAATATTTACGGGTAAGATTACACGCGTGGGTTTGTAAACGGCAATTCCGATGGATTACGGCCTCTATGTGAGAGGAAACGTTTTACGCCCGACACACCACTGCGTATGTTACGAAATTGTACCTCAATAATTAGAGAATCTTGGCGATTTGTATGTCGATCTCAGTATAAGCACGCGATGCGTATCTTGCTCAGTTACGTTTGAAGTAATGTGTTTTGTAATTTACAACTTGAAATTGAAAGCTGTCTTTAAATATTATGACTAGAATTTGTGTTAAATCCTCTGAGACACAGGTGCAAATTTTGGCTGAATACAAAGTTACTTTTACGATTATTTTTATAATCCATCAAATGATGCACTTGTCAATACTGTGAAAGTATTTCGACTGTAAATGGCAAAATTATAAGCGCAGTTAGAAATGATGAAAAAGGCAAAAAATCTTATAAAGATCCGAAACACTAAAAATCAACATTTTTCTAGTCGTTCCTCCTCTAACGTTTGCATTTTTGTGTGCTAATAATTTTGGTATTAATTTTGATTATAAAAAACAGGAAAAGAACTAGACTCCCCGTTGAAAGCGCTCGTAGCAATCCAATTTGGAAATGCCAGCAGTTTTCTTAAATGACTTCATACCACGGAGATGGCTATCTAAATGGACATTAATACAAGTTCTTTATAGCTTCATAAACAAACAATGTGCTGTGAATTCCCGCGACGGGGTTTTAAGGTCAACCGGCTGCGTAGGGTTGAGACGGCGGGCGCGGCCGCCTGTTATCCTATTAAAAAAAGAAAGCTATTTTCACCTAGCCACCACTCGAACACTCTACAACTATCGAACTTCGTCGCGGTATAAGCTCACATGGCTACACCATGGCAATGATAAACACCGTGTGATCGATAAGATTGTTTTTCTCGCGTGTCAAAGGAGAAGGTTCTTTAGAGTTAGGTCCTTACGCAACGGGATAGGCACGTGGGCCCGGTGCGTTCAATTGCGGAGACCAGACTTTGATGAGCTCCTCGAAGGTGTTAGGTGGCGTGATCACTGGGTTTTTTAAACTGGGGGGTGTTGTAAGGCAGCGGGCGAGTCGCTGCCTCGTGTAGTGCCCGGCGTGAGTGCGTGCGGCTGGCAGCGCGGCCTGAGCGCGACTGGGCCGCCGGCAACCGCCCGCCACCCGCGCACGCGCGCTGCCTCGCAATCCTCCCCCGATTGATGTAATATTTATCTTGGATTAAGAACTAGATAAGACGAGCCACTCTGATACAATCTGTCTCCACTCTGTATCTTACATTTCCAACATGTTACTTCCAATACCATATCGGAATAGGACCAATATGAGATCAATGTTGCAGAGGCGTGAGAGGTGCTGTGTTCCTCTTGATATCGAAATGTGATATGTTCATTTGATTACCGGCTGGCGGTCCCGGAGGCGCGTTCAGAACTTACAATGCGTTGTGACTGCCTAAATCAAAGCAGAGAAATAAGAATGCAACAACGTCCATTAGATAAATAAGCTTGCTCAACAAACAATAAGCTAGGCGAAAGCTTATTCTGTTGACTTCTCATAATTAATAAGAAACAAACATGATGTGCTAATTGCAGAATAGGTTGCAACTGTTGGTTCAGAATCATCATAAAACAAGGCTAAGTCAACTAAAGTACCTGACACAGATGTAAGCTAGAAAAAAACGACAAACAACTCCAGAGTACAAAATAAATAACGATAACATCCAATCGTACATTCATTTAGATGAACCCTGCCGTAATAATATTAAAAGGGACAACAGAATACTAGAAGGTAAGTTTTGAACGCACCCCACCAGATCAATCCTTGGCGTTCCGCGGGTTGTTCATTCGCGTGCGCTCGGCTCGGCTCGGGGACTCCCGGCCGCGGTGTGACGTCACGCACGACGCACGCGCGGCGACAGGTGGGCGCAATGCGCCGCACCTATCATATGATTATGACGTTTCCTATTGGTTTCGCTGCGGTGTTTGCCGAGTAGCTGCGAGCGGAGGAATTCATGAGGGCGGTTTGTCAGATTGTGTGGCGATTTTACGTTATTGCTCCACGGCTTCGGGATGTTTGGATGATTTTATTGATAGATAAGGCGCAATTTTGTGGAATGGAGAAAAACTTGAGCGGAGCGGGTGGGTAATTTATTATCAAAAGGAAATGCAGTTCTGTTTTATATTAGTATTTTTTTCGAATTAAAAAAAAGGAAGAGGTTATCAATTCGACGGGTATGTTTTTTTTAATAATTTTTGTTGACTATTGACTGGGTGCACTTATCTGGATGATTCTTTTTTTATTTGAAAGGTGGTGCTTCCCGTGTGATCCCATTTCAATTTGGTCCAGTTCTGACATCGGCGTCCATGAGAAACGGTATAAATATTAAATTTGCCTAAGTAAAAGTAGACTTTTAGGGCAACAGAAGTCGGGTTCCAGTTCTTTTTGAACTTAATTTCAGTTCATTTACTTGTGTGATAGAGACTTTGAAAGAAAGTTCATAAAAGCTTGGAGATTAAACAAATACCGTCCGATAATGATTTAAACTTATTTCTACTTTGGACATACTTTACTTTGAACAATAATATTCAAGATGATTAAGTAAAGCCTGATATTAAGACGACGTAGAATGCCCATCTTTTTTTGCAATCGGTAAAAGTCTATAAACCATTAAAGCATACCGCTCGTTCCCCATAAAATTGAAACATCTGTATAACAGAGTGGATTAATTTAAAATTAACACCAGCCTGTATAACGTGCACGTCTCACCCCTGTCACGGGCTAGGGTTGCCAACGCTGAGCAGCCACGGCGCAGGGTTGCCAGGTTAAATATTAAAGTTACACGATTTAATAATGAGGTCGAGAAAGAGTTTTGTTCATACTTAGGGATCGCAAAATTGTTTCTTATTTCGGAGACCGTTCGGATAAATAAGTGTCTAATTACAATATACAAAATAAAAGCCTACATGGCCTAATGGCTTCACGTGTGGACTTACGATCCAGAGGTCCCGGGTTCGATTCCCAGTGGTTTGGTTTCCCAAACATTCGGTTTGGTTGATAGTGGGGATTTTCTATGCCTACCACCATGTTACCTAAGTGTCGTCAAACAGCAGTGTTAATAGCACGGTTGTGTTTCGGTATGAAAGGTAGCAGAGCCACTGCCTCATTAACTTGTGATTTCTGGGTGCGCACGCCTACCATCGAACGGCTCTTTTGCCACATACGAGTATGCAGTCAGAAAACCAATCTCTCTGGGAGAGAGACGAAGTTCCAAGTGTTCGCCCGGTGTTCCAGTCCAGCAGAGTTAAACCATACAAATGACACCATATCTAATTAATTACATTCTACGCTGATTAAATAGCGGGCATCGCGTAGTATATCAATCCAAAATATTTATTGACTAAAACAATTCAATTAATGTGGTCTGTCATCGGGGGAGCTCTTTCTCTACAGATGACATTTTGTTTTGTTATTTACAATATTGTAATTTGTATTAGGTAACGTAAGCAATAGATTTTTAAAACATGTTGGCGTTACTAAGTGGGATGAGTGAGTGTGTGTATGTGTAAGTGTGTGTGTGTGTGTGTGTGTGTGGGAGTGGGACACCAAGCGAGTTGTTTTACATAGCCTTGAGAGCTGTTTTACTTACACTTTCACTATTTTATAAAATAGCTGTACGACATCAAGCAGTTTTTCTTAATAGCTGGACTTTAACTCGATGCATTCAATGAAAGTTTTACAAGTTATATATTCGCGAATGCAGAGGGGCAATGATTTACCGTTTTGTGAAACAGCGTGAAATAAAATATAGGATTTTAAAAGTTTGTCACTTAATTTTGTCTGTCGTGGCGCTGTGTACCACAAAACAAAAAATGGCGTCCCACAAATAATGTAATTGTAAACATTAACCAATAAAACAGGTAATATGCATGAAGATGATCCCAATTTATATTTTTTATCAATCCTGGTTGCCTTATACAAAACGCAATCCTTACTCAATTCTAAAAAAATGTTTTAACATGGGTAGTATTGTAAAATGAAACGCAATGAAAATCCAGGCAGCTCATTATACAATCCAATTGCGACATAAAAGATCAGATATATGCTCATTTAGCAACCCTAGTTGGAGCTGTCCTGGGAGATGAGGTGGGACTGTTTGCAGACTGTATTTACCGCGCTGTATTATCTATGATTAAATAGACCTTAGTGCCATGCTAGGGTAAGAGGATATGCGTGTCACAGCAGACAGAAAGGGTACTTTGACAGGGTAACTGATGTCTCTAATAGCATCTTTGATTAAGAGGGTATGCTATTGTCAAAGCGCCCATACAAACGTAGTCCAGTCATATTTTGAGTATTAAGCTATGAAAATCTATGAAATTTTCAATACACAATCTAGAAACAAATATCTGTGTCGGTGGTGAGTCAGATTTTCGTTTAAATATATACTTCCAGAGTTACAGGGCGTCAAAGTATTGTATTTTTTGGTAGTAAAAAGCCCCAACTTTGAACCTGATTTACAAGAGTATGAATCAATTTAGAACAATTTGGAGAAACCACCGACATCTGAAACTTCGTTAGTATATTGTATTAAAAAAATGGTTACATAATATACTGTATCCTTCAAATGATCCCTGGACTACGAAACATCCAAATAACGGGTGGATAACTTCGCGTAGTGTATCCTGTCTCACCGTACGCGCTCGGGTAGGATAGGGCTCGGAGAGGGACAGCTACAAAACAATGCAACCTTGAACGCGGCCACGTGGTCTTACCAACATAGCCTTTTAAGTTAGCATTTGATTGAGTTGTCATGGAACGCTTAAATAATAACGCACATGGCTTTAATCAATCCATACGAATGTTATATAAACGAAAGTGAATTCGTTCGTTGCTGTCGTTCACGTCACAACTGAGACTGCATAGACATATACAGCCATATATTCGCGTTCAAAATACATGTATTGAATGTTTTTAAATTACGCGCGAAAAGTATTCTAATTTTAAAAAATGTCATTGTGCGTAAAGTCTTTACCCATCATTGAGAATGACTTGTAGTTTGTAATGTTGAATTTAAGTCGTATAATGACATAAGCATGTTTTTATCACTAACGGACAAGTAGTTTCCGTTGGATATATTCTGAAGACCACGCGGACGAAGTCGCGGGCAAAAGCTAGCGTACTAAGTTAGTACTGAACATCTTTTAATATAGTCACAACTTTCCCACGATTCTACGGATAGCACACTTCTGACAATCGTAGTTTGATTTTTTGGAATATAATACAATTAAATGTCTATAGAGTGACAGTGGCGCCCTCAGTCGCCATTTTCTACATTTATCTGGAACTATACAAAAAATTTCAAGACTAGGTATTTTTGTAGTTATTGCTGGTTTACGGTTTATCGATACATATTGAATTGAGATATCGATTTATTTAAGTACTATTAATTAAACAGTTAACAGTGACCACTTTAGGCGGTTCAATTAATAATAACTACACAAAACCTACATATGAATCCACTAATTCCACGATGACTATAAAATGAACACCAGCAATTACGAAAAAACAGTTTAGGTTGGTTTTTGAAATTATTGTAACGGATAAGGGCGCCAGTGGCAATCTATTTAACCTTAATTATTGTTGTTAAAAACGATCTAGAAATATATATATATATATATATATATATATATATATATATATATATATATATATATATATATATATATATATATAGCAAATCTGTGGTGCGTCAGGCGTACGAAATAAATACACATTTTCAAAGTTCAACTGTATCCTTATAAATAAACGAATAACATAAACTGACATTTTAACACTTTCCCATTAAATTTACGGTACAGATCCAACAACGTAGAATATAGACCAGCCAGCGTAAACAATCGTTGTCCGAATGAATTTTCGTTAAATTTGTTTACTAACTGACAACCTCCGGCTGCCTCATTGTCTGCTCTGTAAACCATTCAACTGCAGGTTGCAGTCACGTGGAATATTACATTTTACAGTCGAAAAGCGACTGTAAAATGTAATATTCTACGTCGACTGTAAGTAAACATGATCTAGTTATGAATATACACAATCTTACAGCGATCAATCAGCTAAAACTTTGGTCATTATGGATGGATACTTGAAACAAACTAAAAATAAAAACTGTATCTTCTTCATCTTATCGTGAAGGTTGCAAGGTCGATAACCGACTTCATCTACCTGGATGTCAGAGTTGTTGAGCCGCCCTAGTCCTGACATGGCTCATGTAGCTACTACCTGTCGTAGATAGTAACCGGTAACAACGGATTAACGTGCCTTCCTAACCACGCAATCATCTTAATTTTCAGACTATTCAACCTACAATATCTTTACCAAACTGGGGAAAGGCTCACAAAGGGATATTTCACAATATCCCCACATATTACAACCAGAACAAAAGAACGATATGAATAGTCTAGTTGCGACACTCTGTTAACTAGATATATTAGAATACTACTTCATACCAATTACAATAAAATTAAAATATTTTCTATTTATTTTTTATATTTGAAAAACTGATCACCTAATAAATTTAATTTCAATTTTATTGCTTCCATAACTGTACACTTTATGGAGTTTACTAAAAGGAAACGAAGACAAAATATTAAAGATTTTTTTAAAAACAGTTTATTGTACACGGAAAATAACAAACACAAAAAATATGTACAAAAGGAACAGCTTATTTCAAAAAGAAATTTGTATCTATGCATCCAGTATGCATTTTCCAGGTTTGCCATAAAAAAAGTCTAGTCTCAATTGACTAACCGGCCAACTGTAAAGAAAACCCTGACCTCATTTTTACTGTCCGTCTGCCTTAATGGTAATAGTCGTCTAAAATCCAAATTTACCTAAATAAACTCCCTACTTTAGTAAACAACTGTTTTTCTATTCAAACGAAAATAAAATATTAAACGGTATCAATTCCAAGTGGATTCCGTAACGATTGCCCGGTCGTGCTCGTAGACGTGCTACGAATGCTACGCGGCGACGTGCTACAGCGTAGGCAGCTACGACCGGCGATCTTGTCTCTCTTTACTGCTATTAGAAAATACTTGGGCGTTCACCTTTGTTAGAATCTACTTACTTCTTTATAAAATGTACAGATAAAAGAAAGCGGAATGTCTTTATCAATAGAAATGCTAAAGTATTGCAGTTTTGCGCCTTTGGCGTTCCTATTTGTCGAACAAGTAAAACTCTAAACTCCCTGCTCTGAAAAACATTTACTCGCTGTTCTGAAAATATTGAATAGCGGTCTAATCGAATTATTCGTGCATATTATTACCTACTGGCTATTAATCGGTTGAATTTATTAATATAAGAAACGAAGTCTTACTATATTTATTCAAATTCAAATTCAAATAAACTTTATTGCACACAGCAACATAATAAAAAAACAGAAAAGAAAAGAGAAGAACATAAAAGGTACAATGAAGGCGGCCTTATCGCTAAAAGCGATCTCTTCCAGGCAACCTTGGGGCAGAAGAATCGTGTGATTAAGAAGGGGTAAGTAGGTGGTGCTAAATATATATTAATAAATAAATAAATAATAATATATAATATATAATATATATACACGATTATGAATAATGATAGGATAATGAATAAACAAACAGAAATCAAAGGAGAAGAAGGGAAGAGGAAGGAAGGAAAGAAGAAGAAAAAGGCTGCTAAGAAACGATCTGCTCAAGGAAATATGTTTTTAGGTTAGATTTGAAGGATTGTAAGGAAGGGGCTCGTCTGATGGGTTCAGGGATAGAGTTCCATAGTCGGACGCTCTGGACGGAAAAGGAATTTGAGTAAAATTTTGAGGAATGAGAGGGGAAGTCGAGTTGGAGGGTCTCAGAAGAACGTAGAGGGCGAGTGAGACTTGAAGAACGGAAAGAGAAACGGTCTTTAAGGTAGGAAGGAGTACGAGGATTAAAAAGGATTGAGTAAAGAAGTGAGAGTACATGCATTTATTAAAAATTAATACTTGATATTTTATTGAAAATAAAGGAAACGATAAGTTGTATTACACTTTGCAAACCTGCTTCTTATATAACGATATACGAAACGAAAAATGAAAGGATATTGTGCACCTGATTATTATAATTTTAGTTTTAGTCAAGTTTTAGTTTAACCGCCTCAGTGGCCTAGCTGCTATGGTTGTATTCACAATCAGGAGTCCCAGCGGGGGTTTCTAGGTAGGAAAGGTAGCAGAGCCGGCGCTTTATATGTTTGAGTCTTCTGCTTACCACCCAACAGCCTCAAAACTCATCATACATTTTTTAAGACTTTAAAGTCAGTTAGACTCAAAGAAAATCTGCCTATGATGCCGTTGTCTTATTTTTGCGACCAATCTCAAATTTAAACTAGAATTTAAAGCCTCTATCGGTAAATTGTTATATACTTATTACAGCTTTAGTTAGACAAAAATGCACGCTATTCAGGCAATCTATGCACCTAGCAACGATCAATTCAACTTAAACCTGTTCAAGTTAGACTAACTTGGAGTTACATAAACACTAAGCGAGGTACGCGCAACTTGAATGAGCCACTGACCACAGCACACCGCGTTCCAGGTCTAACTCCATCCGTACCATGTGTAACTTAGATGGGAGATTGGTCCAACTTAGAATCTAAGTTGTGGTTGATTGTTCAATTAAATTCAGTTCATTGTATTAGGGCTGCATTTTGACAGAGTCGCTTGAAAAAATGGCAACTGAAAACCTAAGAAAATTTAATACCTCTAAACGGCAATTCTTGTATATTTTATACCGATGATCTCAGAAACAGCTCTAACAATTTCGCTGAAATTTGGTATGTGGGTGTTGTCGGGGCAAAATATCGATCTAGATGAGTCCTTTGTTTGGTAAAACGCGTGTTTTCGAGTTTTCATGCGGTTTTCTTTTACACAAAACATATGGTCGCTAATTTCACACTCTCGGGTAAAGCATCGTGGTCAAGGCCAAGGCGTAAGATTGACAATCATAGGTGTCCGTAAATTGTACTTTTGGCCCAAAACTCCCAGGTTCTAGTAATAATATGCACCTACTACAACTCAGTTTACCTTGGGAGTCCACTCGCAAATACAAGGATTTTTAATTACCGGATACAACTTTATTGTTGTTAACAATTAAACCAATGAAAGCATTTTTTGTGAAGCAGATACTGCGACAGACAGGCTGACAGACGGACTGCGTGGCCTTTACAGAGCTCCCTTTGAACACGGTACCCCCCGAATCTCTCAATGTGATGTTCCTATTCTGAAATTTAAAAAAATGATCTTTTAACAGGTAGCCCGGGGGAAATTCTTCAAAAAAACAAAGACTTAAACTAAATTTCATGAACGGAAACAAGCAACATTATAAAAAGCACAATTTATTTTCAGCTTAGAGTTATTAATCAAGCTTTCAGGATTAGGACTTCGTGAAGTGGATTTGGCTTGCGGGATGTTGGAGTCACAGGACAGGTGCAAGGAAGGGTAGAGGACAGCGGGAGGGTCTGAAACAATAATAAAACAATACTTAATAACTCGAGTATACATGATTGACACTCTAGAACTCTCACTGCAGATCGGTTACCTGTTCTTTAAGCGATGTCACAGGCTGGACACTTCAAAGAAATGTCGTTGTCGGTTCCTATTTCGTTACGGTGGTATTGCGGGCATGTGTGAGTGAATACGAACGCCCGATACCAACGACCCCTGAGCCGGTCCATTTCTTGCAGGAGAGTGGTGAGGTATCGCGGATCGGTGGGACATCGTCCCATTACAACTTCAGTACACTTAATTGAGCTACGACTAACCAAGATCTAATTTCAACGTTCCCTTTTTACAATCGGTCAACCAAAACAACGACTGGGTTCCACAGCAAGTGGTGGAATATCAACTAAGCACATTCCACCACTTCGCACGAAGCGTTCTTCTTCTTTTATTCGCACAGCTAATGAGTGGAATTATCTAACGGCCTCCGAGTTTCCCGAGCACTGCTACCTGGATGTCTTCGCCAGAGTGAATAGTCTATTTCTAGGCAACATTGATCCATCTTAGACCACTTAGTTGCGTAACGTCAGGTAAGATTTTGGTCAAACGGAAGCCTATCTAATATATATAAAGCTATATCTTTAATCAGTCTTTAGTTGCACGGGTTTGCGACTATAAAGCCCAAAAAGGTTATAAGTATACAAAATATGAAGAGTAACTTGATCCAAGAACGTGTTTATACTTTCGATACTTGGCGTAAAAACATGGCGTGGTAAGTAGCAAGTTGGTAGTAAGTACAAAAGTTACAAGTTTCAGTTGCAATTAACGAGCGGGGCGACCGACGGTACTCATTAAAACTTCATCCTGCCGCCTAGGTACTACAGGTTGAATCTGTTTGTCTAGGTCTACGTGGAAAAGATCGTTGAATAGGTTGTATTCATTTCTGGAGGTTGTATTTTTCACGCGTATCTCTTTGTGCATTTATAAGAGATTTGTTTTAACTATCGCAAGTTTGTTAAGCTTTTTATACCAACCCGTATACTAACAATTTAGAATAGAATCGCACCGATGATGTAATATTTCTATGGGACGACTTTCTTACTGTTTATTATTTTAGCAGCACAACGATAGGTTTTTTCCTCGATTAAGTATCCTGTGATAATACGCGATTCGAGATATACTTCACCATCAGATCGGCCAGAAAAGTCTACTTCTTAGGTACGTTAGTGATCTCAGTAACACTGTCAGTAGTTCATTGAATGCTTCAAAGCAAAAATACTCCAGATATATAATCCTACATTTTCCCCTTTGAAATCCTTCTGAAAATTTACTATCACAAAATGTATCCTGAATATACATATGTTTTTAAGAAGAATCATTACAAATGCTACACAAGTGATGCCATTAAAAATGGCGTCGTGTCAACTTCAGCTGTTAATACTCGTATGCCGGTCGAAGATGGAGTTCGTTTAGGAACCACTATATTTAGGACAGGTCTTTGTCTGACCGTACAAACCAGATATTCTATGCTGGTGTTCCATTCATAGGCTCCCTTTGTCCGTTATTTCAGCTTTACAATACAAAATTCCCATAGGCAAGAATCTAGGTAAGGATACTAGCAAATATCCCTACAAAACAACCGCTCATTCTCCAAATTGTCCACATTACCAAGTGATTGATCTGTTCATGAAATTGTGTCGTTTCATCATGTGCCCAACTACTGGCCATATCGTTTGATCGTCAACGTTCGTCGATTTGTCCATCCACAAAAAGGCCGCATCATTCTAAATGTTAATTTATAATTCTTTTACGTTACAGCTTTATTGTTTTACTGCATTATATACTTTAAATAACACTTTACCATTATATCATTGTTATTGTTTACCGCTCGGCTGCCGCTATGATGCATTGCGTAAACAGAGCGCTGATAGCGTCTCTCAGAGTGGGCAATGTGACTGTTTTTAGCTATGATTTATTCATATTCGGCTAAATAATAAAGTAGCCGTGCGTTTAGTTAGTCATATGCAGGAACTATTTTTATTCATCATTATGTGGTCCACAGACAATGTAATAGTTCATGATGATGAGGGCCAATGTAAGATCGGGCATATATACTCGTACAAGATTTCCGTAATTACAGTTGGTGGTTGGTATTTATTTACAATCATTTAATTAGTATATATATCAACCGCCTAGTGCTTACACATTGGAGTCAAAATCCGGGAGGTCCCACGTTTGACTCCCAGTAGGTCCTATCGATTTAATTGGTACGGTGCTATCTCACACACACAATGAAATATTTATTTATTAATTAATTAGATTTAAATAGTATATATGTGTTTTTAATACATACCACGTTATTTAAGTTATTAATATGTATATACGATACTTTTCATAAATTTAAAACACGGTGTAAAGCGGAGGAGCGGGGCTTCCTACCACAACTATTTCTATGCCTAACAGGAAGTTCCAGCGTTAAATGTAATTTGTTACTTTAGTGTATGAAATAAAATATTTTCATTTTCATTTTTAAGTCTGCCGCAATGCATGTGCTTAAAGCACAAATATATTGCGTGCCTCATTTACTCGGATTCCAGGTAAACTCACTTCGGTCTAATCATTTCAGGTGAGAAAGCATTACAACTAAAAAATTCACATAGAGCCATTTTCTAAAACGTTCCATCGGTTACCTTATTCGTGCCGATGTTGAGTGTATCCTTGTGCAAGATTAATAAAAAGTAGAGTTCAAAGATACCTGGAAATTTATTATTCGAACTTTAAAAAGTTTGCTAATTATTCGCTTCACAAGTAGCAATGGACTTTCAACTTTTTAAGCCCTGGAAAATGACAAAAAAAGTCCCAGATAAACACGAGTCAGACGTGCGCGCTCAAGGTTCAGTATATAATCATAATGTACAAATCTGTATAACTGCTAGAAACGATAGAACGTCAGCATTAAGTTCTCAATTGTTTCTTGAAATTATATGTTATTGTAAAGAATAAAGTACATAAGGGGAAAAATAGATGACTTACAGAAAATATTGATAAATTGAGAAAAAAATCAAAGATTCTGGTTATGTAATTATTTGATGAAGTTAGCGAGCCGAAAAGACAAGTCTCTACCGCTTGTTGTTTGCTAAGAAAATCTTATTTTGCAGGACTCCAAAATCATTACAAACACCGCTTACACTGTATATGTGTCTCATCATCAACAGCCTATATATGTCCCCACTGCAGGGGCTCAGATCTACTCTCCTGCAGAGAGTGTATTTGACATAGTATACGACGCGGGCCCAGGGAGGATTGGTAGACTTCACACACACCTTTGAATTTCTTCTCAGGAGTGTACAGGTTTCCTCACAATGTTTCCCTTCACCGAAAAGCCAATGGTAATGATTTTTATCATTCGTACATAAATTCCAAATAACACATTGGAACTCATTGGTACGAGCCAGGTTCGAACCTAGACCTCGATTGTTCAAGGACTGACGCTCTACCCAACTGAGCTATTATGGCTTTTTGTATCTGTCTGTTTGTACATAATTATTTCCTAATGAAAGCACGATAAAAGTGCTGGAAATGAATTCAAGAAATTGCGGAACCCTGAAAGCTACTTAATAAAGAAATGTGGCTCATTTCGAAACTTCCTCGGAGAGTCGCTTCGCTCGGAGTCCTGATCTCCTCTGAGACTCGTCTTGAGAAGTTTAAGTCACTTTTGCTTTGTAATTTACCTGGATTTTAGTTGTAGTCAATAGTATTAATTAAAATCCATTACAGTCGGCAACAGTAAATGTAATGTGGAGTAAAAGATCTCGGGTGGCGACCACATATCGGGAAGCGTGTACGGGACCGTTCCCCTACTAGATAGACCGACGACCTGGTTAAGATCGCGAGGAGTCACTGGATGCAAGTGGCTCGGGACAGATCCATGTGGCATACCATGGAGGAGGCTTATGTCCAGCAGTGGACGTTTCCGAGCTAATGATGAATTAATCCGCCACACGTTCACTGTAGTATGAATACGGGAATTATTGGGATATCGTTAGCATCAGCCCGTAAAAATTACCGTAGTCGCCTTTTACGTTAAACACGGGATGATATCGGTTATTCTGGGGTGTATAGTCGCGATGGTGATCTTTCGCAGTAACGTACATCGCAACAGAGAACTTTCGCGACAACGTACGTCGCGATGGTGATCTTTCGCAGTAACGTACATCGCAACAGAGAACTTTCAAGACAACGTACGTCGCGATGGTGATCTTTCGCAGTAACGTACATCGCAACAGATAACTTTCGCGACAACGTACGTCGCGATGGTGATCTTTCGCAGTAACGTACATCGCAACAGAGAACTTTCAAGACAACGTACGTCGCGATGGTGATCTTTCGCAGTAACGTACATCGCAACAGATAACTTTCGCGACAACGTACGTCGCGATGGTGATCTTTCGCAGTAACGTACATCGCAACAGAGAACTTTCGCGACAACGTACGTCGTGATAGTGAACTTTCGCAGCAACGTACGAGTACATCGCGTTAATGAAGTTCGCAACTACGAGGTACACCCGCTATTCTGATCCTAAAGGCGAGACCACGCATTCTACATCACATGGAAAATTCTAAAGCCCTCTTTATAGCTATTTGATATAAGAATTCTTTTCGTGCAGATTACATCACATCTCCCTCAACATTCGTTGTTAAAAGTTTAAGTCACTTATGTCGTCTAGTCGGGTTGCGATTTAGTTACATTTTAAATACTCTTTAAGTAAGTAGCAATATTATTTATAACGGAGAAACCATGATACCGGGGCATGTGCTTCATACACTATCAGTTATAAAACAAATGAATAAACCGAGTACTTATTTATCAGCATCTAAATAGACTTAAAACTCAAACAAAATTGAAAAATTAACTCTCGTAGAATATATAACCCTTGCTAATGCAATGCTTAAAATATTAACACAAACATTACGGACTAAATATTTCTATTGAAACTTTTCGCAGTTCAGAATTCTGTAAAAAAACTCAACATAATGAATATGTTGTTTAACAGTTTGATAAATACTTTCTCCCAAAAAGACAAACTCTACGGTAGCTTTCAGGTAATAAAATTAAGTACTTAGAGGAGTGTTGAAACAATGTTACTTACTTGTAAATCGTATAACATCCAATTACTGCAGCTCATTCCCGTAAAGTATGAAACAAGAGACTTACCTGAAAACAAACAAGAAATACGTTATTAATTTTCTATAACATGCAATACGAAACAGGAATACGTTTGGCATAGAAATAGCAATACTTATTAATTTAATTTTAAACGAGTTTTTGTCTGCGTTAAGTTTAAAGGTACTAAAATGTGTCCTTAATTTACCTACATAATGTTTTTTGCTTCATCCTTTACCAGAATAAAAGTAGTATATGACACTTTCCGGTAATTTCCGGATTTTTCATCCTATTTTAGTTTGTATCAATTTAGAATTTTGCATAAAGGTGCAACAGCTATTTCCTTGTTAAACCTGGTCTGTTCCACTATATGGCAAAAGCCTATCTCAAATTAATTTATCTCTGTCAGTAAAGGTGCAACCGGGAAAATTCATACTGTCTACTGATGGACATATACCTCCTTCATGGTATGCCACATTGACCGGTCCAGTTGTTGGTTGTTCAGTTGGTCCATCTAGTAGGGGGACGGCCCGGTACACGCTTCCCGATACGTGGTTGCCACTCGAGAACTTTTACTCTCCAGCGTTTGTCGGTTCTTCGAGCGATGTGCCCGCCCATTTCCATTTCAGCTCACTGACTCGTCGAGCTATGTCGGTGACCCTTGTTCGTCTACGGATTTTATTCATGCCGGATTTTATTACGTAGAGAAATTCCGAGCATAGCTCGTTCTTTAAGGCAAAATTGCAAGTTGAAAATGCCACAAAAATAACTGTTATTTTTTAAAATATGATCAAAACAAAAAATACATAACTTAGGCCGTTTAAAGCAACAGTCCCTATCATCGAAGCTGCAAACCCTTCAACACCGCACCGGAGCAACCGATTCAATCAACAAATTTCAAACGTACATTAACAGAAGCTCCCCAACCGACATCAAAGGCGTATTCTTCGAATCGGATTTCAGTTTTTCCCGATTGTTCAATTCATTTTATAAATATCGGTTGAGCAAAATCAATACGGTTCGGTGAAATAATAAGGGAACGCGAAAAACGCGGCCGGTCTAGCGGAACAATTCTCGGTGGTACCAATGGAAATATACAGAGGTGCTGCTACGCCTGAGATATATAGAAAGTATAAGAGTTCATTGTCATAGCTTATGCGTTGCAAATCAGGACATCAAAAGAATATAAATCTCGTGACGCAAAACCAGCTCAAGATGTGATTTAATATATTGACTAAATTTCGTAGCGTATAAAAATACTTCGAATAAATTGTATAGGTTTTTAGGGAATATAGCCCTTAAATCTATCTAAATCTAGGATCTAAAATAAACCACTAAAAGTAGAATTTAGAGGGGTAATTGTGTTCTTAATATTACCCTTCAAAGAAGCATATTTGAGCATTTGAGGCTAACACAATAGCATCATTTTTTATGTATTTGATATTGTGCGCTTACTGAAATATCTATGCTTTATGAGATGACACGGTAAAATAGTTTAACAATTTTCATAGCACACTAATTCTTCTCAATTATTTGAAAATTCGGTGATGAGATTTAGGATGAGGTGACACGAAGAATAGCTTCACCATGTGTATACCAACCCAACTCTATAGAAATCCATTAAATATCTCCCCGGAAAATAATTATTCCAGTTAACGTCGGGTTGCCATGCGAGAATGCAATGCTATTAGTTATTCGGAAACACGAAAGGAGGCGAATGAAGACGCAGAGGTTCAGTTCTTCGATTTAGTTGATGTGGGTTTAATAGCGGATGTTTATAGTTTCAGATTTCAGATTAATTTCTTATTGAACGTTACGAAGACAATTTTATTTTTAGTTATATCCGTGACATACACATTAAGCATACTGACCGCTTGGAACAATTTCAAGAGAAGTTTCTATAAGAAAATTATAGATAAGATACTCGTGTGAGACCTATATTAGGGATTGTAATTTCGACCCTTTCGTGACGTAAAGTGAAGTCTAAGAAAAGAAAAAAGAAGAAGGTCTAAGAAAAGAAGTCTAAGAAAGTATTTTTTTAATTTCAAGCAAAAAAAGCAAGCAGAAATCAATTCAATTTAAAGACAGGCAAATGAAATAAAAAAACTTTTGTATTATTTATTATATCCGTATAAATATGATTCTCTGACAGTAGAAAGTAAAAATTATGGTGGGTACGAAAAAAATATATAGATTTCTAACCGCTTCTGTGGGTCCGTTGGGAACCAGAGATCCCGGGTTCGATTCCCAGTAAAGGTACCTATCGGTGCTTAGCTTGGTTGGGGTGAGGGATTTGCTATGTCCCCCTGGCTACCATCATGTTTAATCTAAGTCTACCGCCAAACAGCAGTGTTAATAAAACTGAAAGGTAGTAGAACCAGCACCTGCACCAGCTTACCAACAACCTTATCGTCACTTAGCATCAGAGAGATGAGAGAGAGAGAGAGAGAGAGAGAGAGAGAGAGAGAGAGAGAGAGAGAGAGAGAGAGAGAGAGAGAGAGAGAGAGAGAGAGAGAGAGGAAGGCCAAGTGCAAACCCTTCATACATAAAGAATATATGAATCCAGTATTCGAAGTAAGTAGTCCAAAGCAACTAGGAGTACTCCCTGCAGAGCTCTGAACCGTACTGTAACAAGGCACTCTACTCAGAAGTAGCGATACAATACGGCGGTTTACTTAAAATCAGACGACGTTCGTACATTAAGCCGCACCCACTACGAGCATTAAGCTATATTTAAGTACTTTTAAGTACCATTAGCGGCGGATCCAGCGCTAAGAAACTAGAAACTACTGCAGCAACAGCGCCGTAAAACGCAGACAATTATTGTGACTGCGGAGGAGTAATTATTACAACTACAATCACACTCTATTTATCTTAAAGTTTTGAAGTGACTGACATTCGCTGACTGCGAGCTCCTTAAACAACAGTGAAGTTCGTAAAAATAGAAGTAAATTAGTGAAAATAAGATACAACTACAGTGTTTGTCAGTGTAAATCTTTTACTGAAAGGGACAGTATTGAATGTTCAAGATCTTGAGCATGTGTCCGACTACCACAGTCATATTATTATTATTGCATTTTGGTTTGCACTTGGCATTTATTTCACCTAATGGTAAGTGACGATAAGACCGTTAGATGGAAAGCAATCTCTGCTTACCTATCAAGCTAATAAAGCACTGGCTGGCACTGGAATACGACAGTGCTTTTAGCACTTCTTTTTTGTAGCAAACAGGCGACGTGGTGGTTGCTAGCCAGGCGGACATAGGAAAGCCCTGCCCCACAAAACCAGGATTGTCCCACTAGGCCACAGAGGCGAACAAAACGACAAATATCTCATCTAAGTAACATAAACAAGGACCAGACCTACTGAATGACTATTTAAATCGAGATAAAGTGCTAGGTTTAGTTTAATCTTGATGCTAAATTAGCATAAGAATACCTGATCGTTACTTACCACAAGTGCAGGTAATAAAGCCGACGGTTCAGAGCAAGAACGTGAGACTGGCGCCAAGTGGGCACTAAATTCGGAACGGCGGAGAGGAAAAACTGTTACGAATAATTTATAGCCTCGGTGTTATCAGACGGTATCAACGTTTGGAGGGAAATAATTGTGATTCGATGTTTATTTGTAGGCATTTCTTTAAAATATAGTAGTTGTGTTTGAAGACATCCGTAAAAAGTTGGGTTATTCGAATTAAAAATTAGTTTTCTTCTTCCATCATAATTTTAAAAACGACTACTGCTAAAAACAGGTTTCCTCAAATCATAAATTTATCATCATCATAAATTGAGAAACGTTCACTAGAATTAACGAAACAAATTAATAACAAGCTAAGCATGTAAAAGTAAAGTACCCAATAATACACTTTTCTTCATTAATAAGATACTAAATAGTAAACTGATAATGATCTGGTACATCATTATACAATACCCATTAGATAGCATAAATTTATAACTATGAACACCTCACTCTAAATGATTAAGACCGAAACTAAACTGGCAATCTATTATTGCAACAGTAATCACCGCGGCTTCCAACCCTAATTTACGGTAGTGACTTGTACATCTTAATTTGAGACAGTAACAAAGTTTTACAACTGCGGGCCGAGGACGCAACCCTGGCGTACCCCTTGAGTTAACGACGGTCTCCGTGATGTCCGACGTGCAAGTTCAGTAATTACATTTGCAAATAAATAAAACAAAAGTGATTAAGAATGATGATAAAAGTAAATTGTGTCGTTGAGTGTTTATTAGTGTGCCGTATGGAGTTGGAGTTGGTCAAAAGCTTGTAACAGTTTCAAGGCTGTCATTTTAAAAGAGTTAGTCATGTTTTGCTACATTCCAGTTTTGCTGTACGAACAAAGTTTCGGTTAAAGTCTGAGTTACATTATTTTAAGAGTAAGCGAAGTTCAGTCAGTAATATATTATAATTTTGATAATGTAACAATGCAGAAACCCCCCAAACAATTTAATATTTAATGGATATGTTAGAATGACTTCAATACTTTTATTCAGACCAATGACGTTAAAATTGCATACTGAGAAACATTCGTGCGTTCTTCATACCCCTCGAATTAAAAAGAATTTGACGGAAGTATTTTTTCATCGAAAGATACAAGTTAGCATATCTATCCGTTGAATTTACGCACTCTTTATACTTTTGTATTTTTTCAGTTAGAAACGTTTTATAATAATTAAAATGTTTTGTATGTAAGTTTTAACTACAATATTTTGCAATGTATCCACTCGATACATATCAGCAAAACTATTTTATGTTTATTTATTTATTTATTTTATTTAAGGAAGATCAACAGCTAGTAATACAGAGTATAAATAAATCATAAGAAACAGAAAGCCAATAAGAGATCTCCACAGATAGATACAAATTAAATAGTAAGAATATCAGGTTCAGCACAAAAAATAAAGTAGTACAGAAGTTTTAGAATAAGAATGGTAGGATTACAGTACAGATACAGAGAGTAAACTAATAAATGAAATAGAGCTACGCAAAGAAGTTATTGCTTAATAATCGCTTGGCAGATGCAACGCTGGAGTGGAATAGGTCAATGTTTATGTCACTATTAGAAAGTCTGTTCAGGTTTCTGCTCGCTCGACATAGGTAAGAGTTACGCCTATAATTGGTGGAAGTTGCAGGAAGGCTCAAGACATGTATGGTGATTACAAAATAATAATAATGTGTGTAATGATACTCATTAATTTAATGATTCTATTACAGTTTTCATTAGGTATGTAGATAGATATGATGCAAATTGACAATAGTAATTGTCAACTATATCTTCACGATATGAGTGTCTATATTTAAGCTTTTAGTAACTTAGATAATTCCCGATCCGTATTAGACCTTGGGGAATCTTGTACCCTATTGAATGGGTCCAACTTTCCTTTAATCCCGTAATGCCAGAAATAACAGGGAAGAGCGCCTTACGTGAATCCCTCAGGCTAAGACTTACGATCTCCGATGTAAGCCAATAAACTCTTAAGAGCTGCACGGTGGAATAACTTTTGCATATAAAACAAGGTGGGGTGTGCTAAGAAGATATTTTCTCTCAGAATTTCTGTCAGAAACCCGAGACCAGCTGCTACAATTCAGTAAACGTCTTATTTCAGGAGCACAACAAACATCTGTGCGTTTACCATGAGTTTACGCAGGCGGTAACGTATATCGAATACTATCGGAAATGCTGCTCAGTCGAGATGCAAATGACAACGACAGAGCGATAGTTAACGATACACGTTATCGCCTGCGTACACTCATGGTAGATGCACTGATCACAGGTATCACAAACAGGTCTTTGAGAAGAGACGTAACGACTTGAGTGCAAAGGAATACTAACACTGCGGGCAAAATACCTTGGACACTGGCAAAACTCTTCAACAACACAAATAAGCTGTTGAAGCTTGTTCTGCTGGAGCTTAGGTGGCACGAATAAAGACAAAAAACCTGTCACCTGCCTGTGCAGTTACTCGTACATCGTCGAGTCGCGAACACAACTGTTACATAAGATGAATAAGCTTCCCATTTAGGTTTGTCAATAATTGTATATTTAAATCAAATAATACTTAATACATGAAACTTACTGTTAAAATTAAGAAAGACAGAGGTGTTGGTCTCCGTTCTTTGAAGTAAGACCGGAAAAGACTTAGATGGCTACTGCGAAATTTTAATATTCATCAACGGACTTGAATCAACACTTGAATATTATTATAAACCTTTTTTTTCTATTTGCTGAAATTTTAAAACTAAACATGGCTGTTTGCTTTTATTATTATGGGTTGCACTTGGCCTTTGTGTCACCTGATGGTAAGTGACGATAAAGCCGTTGGACAGAAAGCGTGCCCAATCTAATGAGGCTATGCCTTTGCTAACTCACATACCGGAACACAATAGTGCTATTAAAACTGGCGTTTAGCGGAAGACTTTGGTAACACAGTGGTAGATAGGTACCCCCACTGGAAATCGTGGATTATTAGTCCAACTGTATTACGGCAAGGGCATGGATGCGGTAAAAAAATAGAAAAGAAAGACGAAGGAGTTTAGAAATAAGAGAATTGCCATAATCACCACTAATCACACAAAGCAAAGCTTCATAATCCAGTGACACGCCAGAGTCCAGATTGTGAACGGTTCGACTTAGACGTATGAACAGTTAACGATGATGGATGTGCCTTTAAGAGCGGTCCGAGCTAGTCTAACATGAGTTGAACTATTATATTGGAGAGGGAGGGAGTGAGAGGGGGAATGTAAATGGGTATAAAATTTCATAGCTTTATTATGCACGACGCCTATATTTCACCCGATGGTAACTGACGATATGACATATCTTAACAATGATGACTTACGGAATCGAAACGAACGAAAACTCAAGGCACGACTGATCCATAAATCTAAAGTCGCTCAGCGGGCTATGATGCGGGCTATGCTCGGAGTCTCTCTGATGGACCGCATTCGGAACGAAGTGATCCGTCAGAGAACCAAAGTGACCGACATAGCTCACCGTATTATCAAGCTGAAGTGGCAGTGGGCCGGTCATATTTGCCGAAGGACCGACAGTCGCTGGAGCACACGAGTTCTCGAGTGGAGACCACTAGGCAAACTGTGTGTAGCACGTCCCCCTGCGAGGTGGAAAAACGACTTGCGTAGAGTAGCCGGACGTGAATGGATGCGGAGAGCAGAGGACCGAATCGAGTGGCGCGCTCTATAAGAGACCTATGTCCAGCAGTGGACTTCCTAAGCCTGCGCGTACCTTTCATAACGGAACACGGCATGAAAGTCAACATAGCCAGTTCCTGGGTGAGCACGCTTTCTATAAAAAAGGCCTTATCGTTACTCACCACCAGCCCCTTCTTTTATAATTATATAAATATAAATAATTTCGATCAAATCCTACCTAATTCATTATAGGTATCAATGAAGTATTTAAAAAAATATGCAAATTTAACTGAACTGTTTACACGGCTCTTCATTGATTATTCACATCTTTATCAGCTGCTTAACTGATGTTGGACATGATTATCCCCCAAAGATAGCCACATCGGACTATCCATCAGGGAATATACCATAGTCAACAAGATTACCATGCACAGTAACACGTTGTTACGAAGGCAGATTCTTCTGCCCATCTATCTATCATTTTAACACAGCCTTCTACGACACCCACGAGATGAGATGAAATATTCTAAGACAGAGACCACACAGCTACTTTTCACAAACCACATTAACGCAATGTACGTGTACAGATTATATGCAAAGGCACGAATACACACGCAAAAATACACATTATAATTTCGCTCAAAGGGATAAACGTACGTCGCTTTGGGTTCGCTCGTAAATCATCCGGGTGCACTGATAGCCGAGTCGGACCGTGCCCGCCGCGTCGACCAACAAAGGAGCGATACGACCTATTTGGACCCCGACCAGAAATCGGTTCGTGCATAAAAACTGAGGGGCGAAAAAGGAACATAATAGTTCCTGAAGCGTAAAAATAGTTGTAGAGTATCTGGGGCAATTGTGAATTAGTTGCGATCACGTTTATTCTCGTATTCTAAGGAATTTTAAGTGTGTCTGTGTGTTCAAGGCTGAGAATGAGATAAAGAATGAGTTCAAAAAGAACTAAGGATCCAACTTCAATCAAAAGTCTTTTAAAAATACTATTTACGTTTTCGTATAATCCGCTAAAAGCGAAGGTAGTCAGAATTTTTATTACTCATCATTTACCCCCTAATATTTCATTTCGACGTGTAACATTTTCTTCAAATTGTAATAAGTCCACTCGTGAGACGACTTTTTAATACATATAAAAAGGAACATTAAAATCGGTCCACTATTGGCGAAATTATAAGGTATCATACAGCGTACAAGGAACGATATGACCTATTTGGACTGCGACCAGAAATCAGATCATGCACAAAAAGAGAGGGCATAAAAAATAGTTGTCGAGTGTTATCTGGGGTAATTTTAAATTAATTGCGATCGTGCCGCGGCTGGAGTTCCGCTTTGGCAGCGAGTTGTGTTCTAGTTTCTTGATTTTGTATTTATTTCCATGTGGTTAGTAGACACAAAATTGATTGATTGGGATTAAATAGTACCTTGTACCATAATGGAATTTAAAAAAAACTACTGATTTATGTCAACTAGTCGATATTCCTGACGTAGAACAAATGATATTTAGACGAGTCAATACTTAGTCGAGTTGTTACTTAAACCAATCTGAGTTTTAGACTGACTGAAACTAAAGCAATTTTTTCAATTACAAAGACGTATTTATACACTTTATTACGCGTCATACAGCTTTAAAAAATCCGAAGATCCAGGATTAATAGTCGTCTCTCTATCTTACAGACGATGAAATGTACAGCTCTCTACGGATAACTTGGCCGTACGTGAGTAGGTAGATAAGTAAGTAGGTAAGTAATTAAGTTACGCAGTCTAAGGCTTGATGCGGAGAGACCAGTCGGAAAGAGTGAGGTGGATGACGACGGGGTCGTATAAACACCTCGGGAATATGTTTACTCGATTACGGTAAATTTGAAAAATTGTTCGAGATTAAATACTTTTATTTTGTAAGTTTTGTATGAAAATTATATCAGAGCATTCAACAGTTGGATTGATGTATAATGCATAAGTGTTTGTGCTTGGCCTTCATCTCACCATGAAAGCGTGATAACCTAGAGGCTGTAGCAGTGCTATTAGCACTGCTATTTGTCAGTTGCTATAAGCATGGTGGAACTTGTAGCTATCCAAACGGAATAAAAAATGTCCTATCACCAACCAAACTGAGTATCACATACCTTGACTTTACACGGGAATTCGAACCCAGGCCACGAAGGCGGTTATTTTCGGTATCTCTTTCAATAATCCTAACACATTCACAAACATTAAAAGGTGTTTTATTCCCAAATAGTTACAGGAATATTTCCTGAATTGAGTCGGGAAAAAAAACAATAAAATTTTACGAGCGTTTTAACAATTCCTACACAAAGATATTGTTTATGGCCATTAAAATCTTTTTACGGCGCGTTACGCAAGCAGATATGAAAAGAGTACATGGCATGGGCTAGTTTATGTTGCCTACGATCCGGCTCGAAGGACCATAAAGCCAGAGACAATACATACAAGACTCCCCGCGACCTTTACCAGGTCGTCGGTTCATCTAGTAGGGGGACATCATGGTAGGCGTTTATTCTTACCCCTATCGGTTATCCGTTCATCAAGCAATGTTGCATGGCCATTGAGCTTAAAAAACTTTAAAAAATATTGCTTAGTAAATATTCTACATTTTTTTTATTTAAGATAGCCAAGATACCATACCATACCAAGAGCCAGAAGATACCAACACTTGACCTTTATTAGGGTTCATTTATTTTTATTATAGTTTGACAAACATAATTACAATTTGCACCTACAGAACGAAGCACTTGACTTGTGGACTAGATCTGGGTGACTATAGCCTCTCAAATAGCAATAATACCCGCGCTAGGGTAGGATATTATTTGTACGTTTGATTTCTTAGGTAGGCAATTTTTGTAAAGAATAAGATTTAAAATTAGTATTTATATTGTGTTAGACTGCTAGTATTTAAATAAGGTTAGTGTTAATTAGTATATTAGTAGTATATATTAATAATTTGTAGCAAGTATTCCCTATTTAAACAAATCAGCTTCGAATTTTGATTTTCTCCCATATGTTTTTAATTTCAATTATACGGGTTCATAAAAAAAATCTGCAAACAAAACCACTGAAGCTACAGTACTATATTACAGTAAATGCTCGTTGAATGGTTGGTTACATTTAACTGTTGGTTGAGAGCGTGCGGCGCAAGAGTCGGTATTAACCGATTTATTTATGATTATGACACTGCGGCGACACTGGCGCAGTTATAATTAACCGGGCGAGATTTATTAACTTGGCAAACGCTTTAGGAAAAGACTGGTTAATTTTTAATGGTTAGATTGCAAAATGCTGGTGATCGGGAAGATTAGGGTTAACCACCCGGGCTAAGACGCAGGGAAATCATTACAAGTTAAGAATAAACTATTCATCATACATAACACTTGGCAGTCGGGTTAGTGGTCGCAATAAGATTTCAGTGTTACTTTACTTAACCACAGGATGACGGGATGGTTCTATCCTACTACAAAAGAAAATTAGAATTTAGAAATTATATAGAATTTTTAAAAAATGCTCACATTTTTTAAAAATATGGTGAATTTTTTATATATTTAGAATCCTATAATGAGTAGCAGGGAGTGAATGAACAGTAGATGTGAGATGTAGTAGTTAAATCAGGTATATAATATAATTATAAAACAAATAGATATATAAGCATGTAATTGATTGAAGAGCGAGGCCTTCTATCACAGGTATTTTCATACCTAACAGAAGGTCTCAACTTTGTTTCTAGTTATGTCTGTATAAAAATGAAATGAAATAAATAATTTTTTTTAATATTTTTTTTTAATTGATGCAAAAGAACTAGAAGTCTACTGCAACTGCCCACTATGTCTTATAAATAGTATATTGAGTATCTCTCCTTTTTTGAAGTCGGTAGAATACTTTTTTCGAATGTACTTGATGCTGTAGGTCCAGCGACCTCTTCCTACAGCCTCACCCGGACAATGGCGAGCGCGGAAGGCGCTCAGCCGGTAACCGAACGTTGAAGGCGCTCAGTCGGTAGGTAGAATACGGATCGAAGAGTGGAATTTAAGGTGTGAAGAGCGAGCACAGTGTTTGCACTGGACAGTGCTTTGTAGAACGGTCTTCTCCATAGAAGGGTTTAGTGACAATGGACAAAAGCGAGTTTTGAAATTTTATGACGAATCCAATACAGTAAGGAGAAAGCCAGACGAAAAAGCTTTATACTGCATAAATGTATTGTACTACTATCAGGCGACTTTCACAAAGGACTTTTAAAGCCGGCGATGTCCGTGTCAGGATACGTTAAAAATAGGTATTCGTAGTTTCAAATTTTACATCAAGCAAATGGAATAGCTCTAAGGGTACATTATTCAGGAAGTGTTTAGCAATTTAAAATATTTGCTTGCCTCTAAAGGTGGAATGTGCGCAACAAAAATTTTCTGACTGTCATCGTATGTACCGTGTTCGATACAATTAAACTTTATCTTATCTTTGACGTTTATAACAAGTATTAAATTTAAAATGTAAAAAAACTCGTACGCAATAACGTACGTAACGTAACGTAACGTAATCGTACGAAAATAAAATGAAATCCATTTCATGCCGAAAATGCCTAACATGAACTGCTGAATCGGTTTTTACCAAATATAGCTAAGAATCGCATCAAAATCGGTCCATCCAGACACACATACATTGGTGTCATGCTTATAACACCCCTCTTTTTGCGCCGGCGGTTAAAACAGTACCAAACACTGGACAAAATTATGAAGGTTCTTGGTTTGAATACAGGAATCCTAAAAGCGAACACAACCCACAACGAATGTAGGTCTTGGTAAATGAAAAAGCCGGACGGTTTTTTTTGTCGGCGTCCGTTGATAGGTTTAAACAAGTCTAGTCGAACTAACTCGACACGAATGCAACTGACCCGGTTTCATATCGGCGAGTTTAAAAACCAATCTAGTTCGAAATTGTGGTTCCTGTATGAACAATATTTGAAACACCTATTTGACACGTCGTCATAATCGTCTCTATAAGTTCAATGTTAGGCATAAGCCTACCTCATATAGACATTCAAATTCAAAAACACAGGTTATAAATGGTGTAAAAATTAAAAATAGTGCTCTGTGGCCTACCATCTGGCATACAATACGTAAATAATACTTCTAACATAAGGTATAATATACAAATACATTTCCATCATCATTATTAAACATAAAATTTCGAGATCGCAGTTAGATGTTTCTGTATAGGTAAATAAATACTGTTGCACATCTCCTGAATATTGATTTACTTAGTCGCCTTTAACAGAACTGATGATAAGGGGTGGCTCTTAAGCCAAGCACTCAGCACATTGTACACTTACTGGGAGAATTTTATATTCAACTGGTACGTCACCCACTGCTGTGCCCACGTGCAAATTATTTACTACCTGATTCTCTAAATCGTCGAATAGTTGGCTCACTGAAAACTGTGTGGAGAGTGTGCGAAAGAATTACACGACCTTATTCCACCATCACAATCAGTCAACCGGAAGAACGGCTGAATTCCACTACTACTTAGACATACCAGTTCTCAAGAAGCGATTTGCTTTTTCATATATTACGCGTACAGCTAAGGAGTGGAATTCCCTTCCGGCCTCTGTTTCCCGAGCGGTACTGGAATAGGTTATTTCTAGGCAACCGTGCACCAATCTAGTTCACACCATCGTATCTGATAGCTAGTTTCTTATTTTCCAACACGAGTGTTTTCTTTGCGATGGTGTGCTCTACAAAAGTAATAGATTTTAGCCTCTCGCCCGCTCGCTCCGTTCGTTCCACGGAATTCATATTCAGAACGTGTACCGGGAAATACAGTCCGCGTTACAAAATAGAGCTCAAAAAGTATTCAAAGAGCTCGGCTTTGAAATACTATGTGAAAGGAGACAGTCCCTGGAAACTGAAATCGCGTGTTTTGCTAATGGAATTAAACAATTTTCAGCTGAAAAACTCGCGATGCTTTCTTTCGAGTTGAAGTTCATAATCAGCTGAATGCACCATTGGATATGAGCTACCCGCATAGATCGCCACGGCGTAGGATTTTCCTTGACCGCCTCCATGGCCTAAATGCTACACGCTTAAACTAACAAACTGAAAGGACCGGGTTCCGTTGCCAGTGGCGGTACCTATTAATACTCAGTTTGGTTGGTTGGCAATTTCTCTGTCTGCCTGGCTGTCTACCACCATTTTACCTAAGTCTGCCGCCAAACAGCAGTGTTAACGTTCCTGTTGTGTTCAGATATGAAAGGTAGCAGAGCCGCCGCATTTTTGGCTTGAGGCGTTTGGGTGGGCACGCTTACCATCCAACAGCCTTATTGGCTTACCATCGGGTAAGATGAAGGCCAAGTGCAAACCCATTATAATTTTAAAATGGCCGTGTACTTATCACGTCTACATCTCAGATCTCACGCAGGACGTCACAGAGTACTCGTACTTTAAGATGGTCAACTACCTCGTGAGAGTAGAGAAGCTGGCTGGAGTCACGACACGACACGTGCTACCAGTAGTTCGTGGTGCAAGTACAAACTGCAAGCTGGGGGCCTTCATGAGGGAGGAATTCTGGCCGAAGGCGTGGTTGTATCGTCGCTTCCGAGAGAAGAGTGTCGTAGGAACTATTGTTTATAATAGACTCTTGTTATTGTAATTAATAGTAATTTTTAATTGAATGTTACATATTTATATATTACTATGGGTCTTGTTGTCTGAATTAAATGAACAATAATAATATTTCCAATGGACCATCTCCCAGCTTTAGTACCTATTAAATTGATCAAACCTTACACGGGCAGATGCCAGCCGGAATCAAAGGCGGCACATTTTGCTAGCGTACTTGTAACGATATGCGTAATTACGTAAGTCAAACATGCTCCTTTTGATGTTGATTTGATGCCATTACTGGCGCCCAACCAAGCGTGCTCACGATAATAGGGCCGCATAGGAAACTACACGCTTAGACGCGACTTCACGTGGGTGAATCCCAAATAAATCGAATTAAAAATAAATATACTTTTTACCTTACTAGATCAGACAGGCTTTCTTGTTTATTCAAAATTTGAAAGAGTTTTTGAAATTCGAACATGACGATGATGAACCGGACACGTTATCTTTTCTTATAATTCAAAAAAATATTCAGTGTATCCTCTTCGAGATATACCTTAAAGAATAATCTTCAATAGCCTATATACGTCCCCACTGCAGGGGCTCAGGCCTACCCTCATACAGAGAGTGTATGGACCATAGTCCAATAGTCCACCATGCGGGCCCAGTGCAGATTGGCGGACTTCACATGCCTGTGCAAGACATGCAGGTTTCCTCACGATGTTTTCCTTCACCGTTAAGCATTCGGCTAATGTACTTGAATTGAAAAACAACTCATAGGTACACGGCTGGATTCGAACCCGGTACCCTCAGATTGAGAGTCCGCGCCTTATCCAATGCGAAAAGAATAATAAATATGAATAATTACAAACGTATTTGTTATGGTTCAACTGTTTTCCTTTTTAACTGCTATTTTCCTCGCTGTGGTGCGAAAAGTCATGTGTTTTACTTGAAAGAAAAGTTATTTTGCGTCACGTGCCTTGAAACCCTCGCTACGCTCAGGATTCTATTTTTGAACCACTCGCTCAAGGTTCAATCCTAGAATACTTCGCTAGCTCGGGGTTCAATATGAGAACGGTTAGTAGCGGCGTTAGGGCGAGCAGTGGTTAATATAGCTGCGGCAGTAGATTGCAGCGAGAATTCGGCTGCCGTCGGTCCGTATGCATTACTTGCTCGGGATTTATGACTGCGCACCAACAATTTACGCGCTGTCTACAGCACGACTGGGGCAAATAGTGTGGCGGGCAAATTCAAATAATTTCATTCAAAATTAAGGTTGTTCGCGAGATATTTTATTGCACTTGGCCTTCATATTACCTGATGGTAAATGACGATAATTACGTAATGAATAAAGTAATTATAATAGGATGGTAAATGTGCGCACCCAGAAGCCTCAATCTAAAGATGCGCTGGCTCTGCTACCGGAACACAACAATGCTAAACAATGCTGTTTGGTGGCAGACTTAAGAAGTAAAATGGTGGTAGCTAGCCAGGCGGACATCGAAAATGCGCTACCACCAAGCAAACGAAGTAACCAGGAATGAAACCCGGGACCTTCAGATTGTCTATCCAACATTTATCCATTACGCCACGGAAGCGGTTAAAATCATGTCGACAAAGTTATCTAAAGAACATTTTAGTTTTATCGACGAAAACATTTTAGTATTACGAGAGACCAACCCAGGCAGTAAACAGGGCGTTCTACAAAACCAAACGTCGATTCCTTCCAGAGCCATTAGAATAAAAAAAGAATCTAAACCACAAAAGTCAGCGACTGTTCACCTGTTAAAAACCAGTGGACCATCGGGACAATTCAGCCCTTTGTACTGGCGGCCCGGAATTGAAATAATCGAGCAAATATTCATAGAATCTCTAACTGCGTTGTCGGCAGTAGGCCTTTCTTATGTAGATTTCTTTTATCTTTTTGTTTGGTCGCCTTTGTTTGCGATAAAATTTCTCGGATAGTCCCATTTGCAAATATTAGGCGGTCTCGTTCGAGACTTGGATACCAGAGAAATGAGGAGTCCTAGAAAATTTGCGTTTTCTAGGGCTATCCATTTCATGCTCAGCTGTGTTGTAACTTTGTAAAGACAAATTTAGAACATACTAACTCTTGCTCGTACTTAGTTTGCTTTTGACACTTTTGCACTCATTAGTGTCTAAACGGTTCGTGTAGTCTCGGTTTTAGAATAGGATATATTTGCAATGGGCAGCAGCATCTACCTATGTTACAATTGCAAAGTGTGGTGATTACAGCTAATCCCCTCATAGGAAGTTATCGTCATAGGAGGTCGTATCTCCATCATAGATAAGGGAGGGATTCATATCCAACAGTGATTTAAGTCGCTGATAAGGAAACAGTTAAACATATGTGCTAGCAACTAGATAATTAGATTTATTAATATGATCATACCAAAAAATCAGCTAAAATACGATGCATTCTCTATCAAAGTACACTCGAGTACAAAAATATGTATCCACTTTTGAACCATATCACATTCACCTTTAATTGACATTTCCTTTAACACACTACATAGGAACAAGCACGGGTAAATGTGACATGGTACAAAAGTGGATAAATATTTCTGTACTCGAATGTACCATGAGAAATAAGGTATCGTCGGGTCAACGATCACGAGCTATGGTCGACCTAAAACCTTGACAACGGTACCCTACATTCTACGCATCTTTTTATTACAAACCCCTTGTCACATAAATTCGACGTCTAATCTAAGGCAATTTCGAATAGTGATTATGTAGAACTATATGATCCATAAATGTCCTGTGACTTTTTGAATCTATAGGCACAATGAGCTAGTAATATAAACAAAGGAATTTGTTTCGCAACTCTCGTAGACAACGGTAGATTTGTGAAAGTTGTGAGGAGTTGTGAAAATTTGTAATATTATAGTTTTCAGTATAAGACCACAACAGTGATATTAACTACTGTTTAGCGGCAGACTTAGACACTGTGCAGACATTAAATCCTTTTGTAAATTAATGATAAAATACATTCATATAATAAAAAAATTCTCTCATGAAATACAGTGTAGCAGCGTCAAAGTCCATCTTAATATTTTAACGCCAATGTTATTGTCAAGAATGGACATTGACTTTTCCGTTAGTGTGGCCCCAGCATAAGACCATTCATGTAACAATGCCATAATTTTAGACTACCAAAGAGCCTTACCTAAACAATTGAGTCTTGCTTTAAAGTCCTAAACCAGTTAGCAACTATTGAATATTTTAGGGTGAACTAGCGCCGGCGCCGTTTCTCACAGAAGTTACACGGCGCATTGGTCAGGTCAGGTCATTAAATAGTAAATTTCAACAGACTTGTTTAGCGAACCTAGACCTCTGGTATGCAGAGTTGGATTCAGTGCTACGGTTTCAGTACTTACGTTAAATGGTCAACGTTTATACTTCACGAGCTCCCACGACAGTGGAATTCGAATTCGTTCACCGAGGGAAGATACTGACAGATTACCCACGAGTGTAGTTCGAGACAGTGAGGCAAAGCCGAGGGCATCAATTTACACGAGTTAGTTTACAGTGCTCCGAAAAAAGGCGACATGAAATCTTTAATATCACAACTAAAAATTTCGAGAGGTAAAACAATTTTTCAAAGAACTAGCCGTCATTTTTTTGGCCCGAATATTGGCATGACAGTAATACAGTGACTTAGTTTTCAAATAAGTAAGAAGATACTTTCCGAGAAAGTATACGTCAAAATTTTTGCTATTGAAAACTAAATTAGTACAGACTCCTGTAACAAATCGTCATGCACACAGAGCCCATCCATATGAGGGTCAGCAATACCGCCAGTACCACTGAATGCGTCCCTATCCGGCGTTAAATACTCAGTATTTATAGCACTGCAGGTTCGAAACTGCGATGCGGGGGTCCGGGTGCCCAGCTGATATATATACATACCGTACTTTACTAATTTCACCAGCGCTCTTTGAATACGCTGCACAATTTATTGCTAGGTAAATAGCAATTTGGCTCACTGGATAATGTTCCACAAAGCGCGGGTCCTAACTTTCTAATTAATTAGTATAATCAAATCAGATTCTATTTATTTTAACAGACACGATCGAGTATACAGCAGCCGTCCGCTCGGCCATGACATACGGAGCCGAAAGCTGGCCACTCAAAAAGCAGCATGAAAATCAACTACACTGTGCAAAGATGAAGATGGGCAGGTGGTGTAACTAGGCTGGACCATGTCAGAAACACACACATAAGAGGCACCTTCAAAGTGAGACCTATCCCCGATAAACTAGAGGAGAGCCGTCTGCGGTGGTACGGACATGTTATGAGGCGCCCATCCGACCACATGACCAGGAAAGTGCTAAACATCCAAACTTAACCCCGAGTCCGAGGCAGACCCCGAACCACATGGATGTTCATAGTAAATAAGAACCTCAAGTAAAGTAAAGTTAAAAATACACATTTCTAACAATTTGTCGCTGTTTTAAAACTGAAATATGTGACTCGCAATGTATCAAATTACTCTTGATTGTCACTGACAGCCCAACGAAAAGTTTAACAAAAGTTTAGCCATTGAGATGACAAATGTATCTAGTCAATATATAGCTATAGAATATTCTGTCTCCGTCGTGCTTTCGTAACATAATTCTTTGAAAAATTACCGTCGTTTGAGATCCCCTTTAGAAACGTTAACTGGAATAACAGCCAGGTGGCAGACGTACCTACCTGATCCTCTTGGAACTTTGTTTAGGAAAAGAAAGCAAAACTAAAATTCGCATCGCGTTAAATCTAACTGGACGATAAGAAACTACACAGAAATCAATAAAAATGATGATTACGTATTCGGATCCGATTTTCAATGGACGACACTATTGTGGACATTTCGCCGCTACGCTACCTGCATTTAGATTGCGTCTGAGCATCTGCAAATGCAAACCAGCCTCTAATGTTTACACAATAACATCATATTTGAATAGTTTGTCTGTCTTTAAGATTAATTTCTGCTTTAGAATTTCGAGGTGTTTCGGGGTAACATAGAGTGATAATATTCTAAACACACCAGAGAAAATTACTGATGATATGAAATACTAAGAAATGATTTTTCGAAATTCAACCGTAATGAAAAGGGATGAAATGTACGAGTAATCGAATGGGCAGACCATTTCGAACTTCGAGTATAACCTATCGATCGATCTAACCTAACCTAAAAACATCGATCTATTGAAAGATTTGGAGAAACAATAGATTGGTTCCAGTCCATACCAATATTATCAACGCGAAAATGGGTTGGTTAGAATGACAAGATTTTTGTATCATTAAAATAGAAGGGTCGGAAAAATATAAGGCGAATACTCGTAGTCTTAAAAACGGAGAAATTGCAGACAGGCAAAACAGGTCATGTTAACTTCGCCTGATTGTCGGAGCAATCACAGGACATGGACTCTACAACAAGCCTGTTCACTATAGGTATCACTGACAGCCCTTTGTACAGAGAAGACAGCTGCTCACGTCCTGCTGGAGTGCGGAGGAGTAGCAACACTGCGGGCAAAACACCTCGAAACACCGAGGTCGCTCCCAGAGGACTTAACAACAGAAACAAGCTATTGGGCTTTCTGCTGGAGCTGGAATGGCATGGGTAAGGCACACCACCCCATCACACAAAATAGACGCACCTGAGTTGCGGAAACCTGCCAGATAACGAATACGAATTCGAAGGGCTACTCTTGTATTTCGACACCCTACCGTATGGTAATTTCTAAAGTTCACGCAGACGACGTCAAGGGCACACTCTAGTAATATTATCAATAGATTTCTTCAAGAACCGCTCCACATTGTTGCGAGAATAAATCCTCCGCCATTTGGCGTGCGCTGCGGCTTTGGAGAAGAAAATCTGAGGAGATAACTGTTTTATTCACGTGCGCTAAACAATAGAAGCGCCTCGCATCGCATCGGCGGCGCGCCGTCGTCGGAAACCAAATTGGTTTCTGGTTTCTGTGTGTTGTACAATTTAAATTGAAGCTTACGTTGCAAGTAAGCCAAGTGTGTTACTAAGTTGAATAACCTCAACTGTACAATATGCATATATATACCTACACTAGGCTTTTTTTCTTGTACGTACGGCTACAGGTCAAGCTATACACTTCCAGTACAAACCGAACCAGTGCCGCACGGGGACTACATTCAACTCGAGGTCAGTGTATACTGGAAATGTGTAGCTTGATGTGTAGGCGTGTGTACACTCAAGTACAAAATTTGTCCATTTTTGAACCTTGTCACATTCACTTTAGATCACACACACATACTGCGTAGGAACAAGAATAATTGAATGTGACATGATACAAAAGTGGTTTTGTGTAGTAACTATCTAAAAATAGGACATCAGATTGTGATGTCGCGAAATGAGTATCATTAACATACAACTTTACAGTGAATCACAATTTTCATTTTTACACACTGTTTAAGGTTCCTTACCCGAAGGGTAACCAACAGGACCCTATTACTAAGCCCCCGCTGTCCGTCTGTATCTCATGAACCGTTATAGTAGACAGTTGAAATTTTCACAGATGATGTATTTCTGATGCCGTTATAACAACAAATACTAAAAAACAGAATAAAATAAATATTTAAGGGGTCTCCCATACAACAAACGTGATTTATTAAGACGTGAGTTTTAACGTATTAGTAACGCTATCTAGTGACGAGTAAGCAAAACTAAATCGAGACTGGAAATCAAGGCGCATTCGTTAGAGGATTGTTCGGTGCATATTATTTATGGTTTTACGTATTTTAAATATCCATATCCTGTACGGAACAATTCGTGCGCGAGTCCAACTCGCACTTGGCTGTTTATTATTTTTATTATTGTTCAAAGCGCCATCTATGAACCATTAGCTGCGTAACTGCTATTTTAGCTAACAATAAATTTATAAATTAATTATATTTATTTCGCGACACTATAATTTCATCTCATATTTTCAGGTAATTACTAACCAAAGGCAGCTATTCTATTATAAAAGTTTATGGCAACAGACATTTAGTATGGAAGCATTCGGAGAGGGATCCCGTTAAGATACTTTTATACCGACAAAATAATCCCGTGGGATATTTTCAACTATCTTTCAATTATTAATATTTGTAGAAAACGCTACATTTAGATCCAAAGACATTCAATTGTTTTGATAATTCTTAAGCAACCGTTTACCTTCTTAGCCTAATTAAAATATTTGTAAAACAAGTGATCCGAATCTGAATAAATAACAAAACCTTCAAATTTCCATCTGAGCCAAGCAACGCAACTCCAGCACAATTCATTATACAGTTGACATTAAAATTTATCTTTACGATATCTTCATTGCAAAACATAATATCGCCGGGGCCGTTCGCGCAGCTTAGAATATTCAATTGGGCTGCATAATGGCTGCGCTCCGGCTGAATAACGAAAGCGACGGGCTACTGGCGATGAGAGGATAACATAGCCGCGGACGGCGTACATAAACTCCTCAGTAGCATTGTAATGGAAATCTCACTAATTTTTCGGGTCAATTTTTGAAGTTCAGAAGGGTCTCGTCTTTGTAAAGTTCCTTCGTAATTCTCTAATGTTTTCGTAACAAAATTTTACAAAACGTTGGTCCTTCGCTAAACTTCGCCTTTGAAAACAGTTGGGAGTTGTAAGACTTCGTTCGAATGCTCCTAAATGTATATTTCTGTGATAATTGAATTAAAACATCTAAAATGTTAATTTATATCAAATTGAACAGCTTCCGTGGTAGTTGCATAACGATTGAACTCACAATACGGGAGTCTCGGGTTCGATTCCCAGTGTGTATTATCTTTAAAAACTTCAATATAATAAATCAACTGCCATTAAAATTACCGAAAAACGAAATGGAGTGAGACAATCAACAAAATATCCTCAACGTTTATAAATCACGAGGAACGTTTCCTCCGAGCGATAAATCAATGGCAGATCAAAATTTAATTAACGAAATAGGTTTATTTGCGAATCCATCTTCGTTAAAAAATCCCGTGAAATATAGCAAATCCGAGATAATCGAAAAGGAAGGGGGAGCCGCCAACAAAACAGAATTCATCAAACGGAGAGGAAAAGCTTCACCGGGGGAATTACAAATAACCGAATGGCAGCTGTCAATTACCAGTCAAAGCTGTGTGACAGCGGTGGTGTTCTCAAATGCGATCGGCTTGTAGAGAGGGTAAGACTGCAGAAAGAGAAATAGATACTTCTTGAAATTAGATTCATGTCGCCGTGTCCTTATCCGACTACTTCCAAAATAGGCGGAAGGTAATATTCTGCGTGTGTGATTATTTACTGTAACTTTATTCCCATGTTCCCACAAGCATATTACTGTGCCCCTACGGTGTGTCACATGATTAGATTTGCTAAGCTATAACTAAATTGAATATCTTTCATACACAATCTTGTATGTCACAAATAAAAAACAAAGTGCAGGAGAAATAAAAACACCAATCGATTCGATCTTGAAATATCATCAAAAATGATTCCGTGCAAATTGTGTGGGAAACTGAATCGATTCGTAGATATTCTAGCAATAACATTGTCAATAGCCCATTCCACCCAGCAGTAAAAATCATATAAATCCACATCAGAAACTCTCATCGCAGCATAAAAGTATTAAAGTACAAAGTTTCAGTTTGCAGTTGGAGTGCATTACGGGCTGCACTCAGCTCAGTACATTTTTCACGTCCCACGCCTTCATTTTTCATAGCCAACACATAGTTGCGACGCCCGCTATTTCCCATATGGTTTGGTATATTTGTCACGGTTTCCGTTGATCTGTTTTGATTCCTCAAGGGGGAGCAGGCACCAGGTGTCCATAGAAAGGAACAGTTTAAAGGTTCGAGAGAGCGGAATTTATTCAAAAAATCCACGTAACGGCTACGTTGTTAGTTTCTGACTAAGTTGATAGATAGAGAGAGATAGATCGTTCTCAAGAGTGCCGTTCCGGTCCGTCCCGGGCGTAGAATATGCGATCCTAATGTCATCCCGCGGGTGTCGTAAGACTAATATACAATTCTATTTAGGTGATAGATTTTGCTGAGAGAGGGTGAGTCACCAATTTTTAATACATATTCGAGAGCTTAAAATCATATATTAATTACGAAAACGAAAGGTTTTGTACTCGTATACCGAATAACTCACGAGTCGGTTGACTGTAGCAGTATGACAGCAGTCTGTAAATATCTGTTAGTCAAACTTTTGCTGCCCTTCCGCTAAACCAGAGGTTCTCAAACTTTTTGGGCGGCGGAACCTTTTTTTAAATATATAACGGAGCCCTTAAATAATCAAAATTAAAATCGTTAAAATAGAAATGTTTTAAATATATTACACCAATATTGATTTATTAAAGGAGAAAATTTGTGAAATCTGTTATGCTGCGTGTCTCATTTTCGGTATTTTTATGACAGTAAGACATGATGCGATTCGATCCTTAGGTTTTATTGCGGAGCCCACGGAGCACACTTTGAGAATGACTGCTCGAAACAAACGAACTCACTCAATACTGTCTTACCGGAAGTCTTACTCATCATTATCATGTGCCTGCGGCAGTCCACTGCTGGACATAGTCTTACTACTGGTTTATATTAGTTTTTATACTGTTTGATATTACATCGAATCTCTTAGATTGGAAAATCTGTTCCTTGGTTTGTCCTCCTTTCACGCACCAACAGAGCAACGTTTTCACATGATTTTTGCATACAGACTTCTGAGCCAGAGAGTGAAATAGTGAGTGTCAAATATGCTTTTTATAAGTGATCTCTTCTGATAATTTCTGAAGTCCACGCAAAAGAAGTCCCGGGCATAAGCTAATCTACACTTCAACTATAATATTTAGAGATTAAAAAGATGAACAGTTTGTAAATTTGGCTTTAAAAGATAATATTCGAAACTCCTCATGCGGTTTCCAAACTTTTATCACCAATATTTACAATCGATCTTCAGGGTTGGCGCGTCCCATATAATTTACGGTTTCCGCGTGGATGCAACCGCGGGCATCAGCTAGTATATATATATAAGAAAAACGAGAATGAGTATGAGATAAAAAATAATATGAAAAGCATTGCAAAAATTCGGAATTTATAATAATAACATTTACATATTATGGAAGGCAATGCTAATATTTCCGCAGAAGCACCGCATCATATTACGTCGAAACCTGAAATGATAAACAATTTGAACCGAAAATGCGGGTACCGTTTAATTAGGTAGGGACTAAATTAAAGGCGGGAGAATTAGGTTCACTCGCGCTATGCTCGACACTATTTTACAGAATTAATATAGTATAACGGACTTTCACCGCCCCCACTGATCCGCGATACCTTATTTGTAATCGAATTAATTTTATTATAATTATAACAAAAGCAATGCAGCTCTTTCCCCTTATTTAAATTAAATTGACGTTATAAGTACATGTATTTTCTTACAACAAAATCATTATTGACGTAGCTCTTCCCATCATCTGATAATACCTATATAGTACAACAAATTAAAAGTCTGAAGTGCTATCTATTTTCCTATCACCTTATTCGAACAATGCAACGTCTAAAGATAGAAAACTGCGCGCGTAAGTGGGTTAACGACAGAAAACCCTCGTTGCGGTCCACATTCAACAGTGACTATTATGTCGTACCTAAAATTACGCAATTGAAGATAATGACAGCTACAGTGCGCAGGCGCATGTTCATACTATCGTCACGCACGCGACTCTGATCAATGGCCTGGTTTGATACCATTTTCTTCCGCTAGGTGAGCTCACCAGTCATATTTAGGTCGTGTAGAAGCAAACATATTATGTATTACTCGTAGCTTTAAACCTTCACTTAGTCTGCGTGAACTTCAAAAATTATCACACGAGAAGCCTTATTTACTTTATGTTTGTTACCGCAGAACTTTTGACTGGGTAAACCGATTTGGATGATTCTTTTTTTATTTGAAAGCCGGTGCTTCCCGGTGGTCCGATTTCAATTTGGTCCAGTTCTTACAGTGACATCCATGAGAAAACTATATAAATTTTAAATTTACTTTAATAAAAGTTGACTTTTAGGGCAATTTTATTGAAGTCGGTTTCTAGTTCTTTTAGAACGTATTGATTTTTTTTTGTACTTAGAGACAGCGTCAAATGACGCCATATTTGTTTTCTAAGTTAAGTTTACATTTATTTAATAATAACAGTTTAAATTATAAGTGTACAAGTCCAGGCCTTGGCTCCATACATTCGCGGAACGTGACATTTAACTTATGAAATGAAATGAAAATCATTTAATTCAGACCATCAGTCCATATTTTTTGAAATTCATATTTAAAATTAAGTATGTCAAATTAAATTGTTATGTCAAATATTAAAATTAACAATTTCAATAAAAAAAATTAGTATAGTATTAGTTATCTCAATAAATACAAATGAACAAATCAAACACACGGAGAATAGTCCGAGAGCCATGATTGGGACGGACGGAATAGTAATTATGCATCGGATAGTCACGCGACACTGGACTGATCAAATCGTGTTGCGCTCGTGGATACTGCCGTCCTGTGGGTACAACCTGCTGTGGTTCTACGTGATTACCGAACCGAATAAATGTCACGTTTTGGGGGTGATTTATTGCTTTAATCGTAAATTATTGTAGTGATTACTTATAGTGTTTCTTTGTTGGCCATCCACATTTAACTCATGTGAACTTCAAATGAGTGAAGACAGACCGGAAAACAAAGTGATCCTATAAGGGTACCATTTTTCCTTTTGAGGTACGGAGCCCCCAAGGGTTCCGTATCATTATTTATAAAAAAACGACCAAAAATTCACGTTTGTTGTACGGGAGCCCCCTTAAATATTTATTTTATTCTGTTTTTTAGTATTTGTTATAGCGGCAACAGAAATACATTATCTGTGAAAATTTCAACTGTTTAACTGTCACGGTTCATGAGATACAGCCTGGTGACAGACGGACAACGGAGTCTTAGGGTCCCGTTTTTTACCCTCTGGGTACGGAACCCTAAAAAGATTGTGATCTTGTACAGTAGCCGCGCGAATAAATAGGAAAGTAATGAAAACTACGATAAACTTTCTTGATTGTTCATTAACAGTTCGTCGGCAACACAGATCACAGGATGCGGCACTCACGTGACCAATGTCGGCTGATGTTGTCTGCTTGTTTATGTGTGTGTTTGTGTGTATTTCTGTTTATGTTTTTTCTCTGTATCTGTGTTTTCTGTCGAATAATCGTTATATCTATCTAACTTCTCACTGTACAACAATTTCTTATCTATCCCATTACAAACGAATATTCTCCACAAGTGTGCGAAGCGTCGGTGCCGCAATGGATAAGGCGCGGACTCCCAATCTGAGGGTTCCGGGTTCGAATCCAGCCGTGTACCTATGAGTTGTTTTTCAATTCAAGTACATTATCCGATTGCTTAATGGTGAAGGAAAACATCGTGAGGAAACCTGCATGTCTTGAACAGGCATGTGAAGTCCGCCGATCCGCACTGGGCCCGCGTGGTGGACTATGGCCCATACACTCTCTGTAGGAGAGTAGGCCTGAGCCCCCCCAGTGGGGACATATATGGGCTGTTGATGATGATGATTCTCCACAAGAATCAAAATTGTTGATGACATATATAAAATAGAAAAAATATACTTAATTGATTAGATAATTACTCATGTACTATAGAAAAATTATATCTAAGCCTACGGTAGATATATATTTAATTGATGGACACCAATTTTAAACCAGGCTATTGTCACATATGATCTGCAAACTTACCGTTGTGGTTGTCGATTAAAGGGCAATGACGACAGAGGTAGCGACCTGGGACAAAACGCGTACTTACCTGAAATTAGTAGAAAAATACATTTTAAATACAATTTTCAATTTAAATAAAGAATGTTTCTAAACCGCTAAGGGTTGGCATCGCACACAATATCTCGAAACTAATGACTATGCTTAAGCCGTCACTACAGGTCAGTTTGACGTGGCTACCGTAAGAGCGCATGGTCAAAAATGGAACTTACACCAAATTAAGAGATCATTATTATATCATTTCGTTACAGAGTGAATACTATTTTGAATCGTCATTCGTACCCATAGGTATTGAAAACCACAAAGTTTTAAACATTGAACTATTGTTCCTTTATTAGAATAATTACATGTTGCGGAAGAGTTTCCGCAATTGGGTATACCGCAAACACAATTTTAGACACTGTTTCATGTTCGACGTTCCGAGCAATACTGACCCGCTGGTGGCGCATGCGTCACATGTGCAGCGACACTTTCACACAGGGTCTGCAACTTCTAGCCGCAGTAATTCGGTGGTAGGTACAGAAGTAAGCAAACAATTCAATACTAGATCACATATTAAATTAAATCACAGATTACCCAAAAAATATCAGTCATCAAGGTACAAGATCCGACCGATATAAATCCGCTCAAAATCGGAATTTAGGATTTATACAATTTATCACCGCAAGAAATCAAATCTGGTAGGGACCCAGGGTCAATTTTACATACAGATAACAAAATACATTCACTAAAGAAGTCAATTTTTACCATTTTCTTCCATAAAGCGCATTCTAGAAATAGACTGCCAACTTTAAACATTTTCCTGAAATGATTATAATAAATGCTCGTGTTGTGACATGTAATGAATCAAGGACCGTCCGCGCCATGGGTCCTCATGTATGCAATAGACTACCTGTCGAGATAACAAATTGTAAAAGCGAAAAATGTTCCAAACACAAATTGAAGCAATGGCTTGTCAGGAGGGCTTTAATTCCTATAAGGAATTTCTAGAACATAACAAATGTTAATAATAATACATAATTATATATTACAATTGACATGTAAATATTAATTTATCAATAAATATGACTATTACTAATTGGATTATTAATTTGAATTCACATGTAAATATATTATAACGAGGAATATGCAGTTATGACAAAAGTCTATAGCAGATTTTTTTAAAGAACAACAATTAAATGCGTTCAAAAAGAACCGGACACCGACTTCAATTGCCTTAAAGGTCTACTTTTACTAAAGCAAATTTAAAATTTATATCTTTTTCTCATGGATTCCGTTGTCAGAACTGGGCCAAATAAAAATGGGACCACACGGGAAGCACCACCTTTCAAATAAAATAAGAATCATCCAAATCAGTTCACCCAGTCAAAAGTTCTGAGGCCACAAATATGAGGTAACAAACATAAAAAAACATAACCGTCGAATTGATAACCTCCTCCTTTTTGAAGTCGGTTCAAAACAACTATGGTAAAGAATAACTTATACGAAAAACAACAACAGAAAAATACGTGCAAAGGGTAACCTTTAATATTGTTTTCATTAATTAAATTGAAATTGTGTATATTAACTTTCTACGAAGACCTTTGATTCCCTTTGCCCTGTTACCAATTAACTTCCAATGCCCTTTTCTCTTTGATTAAAACTTCAAAAGGGTATCAATTCTACATCGTATCTTACGTAATCGAAATAAACATGTTTATATCTATGTCAATGGTTTCGGTTCCATAATAGAAACGGACCAGATTTACTATTAAGTATCATAGGAGATTAAACGAAAATTCATTAAATACGATATGGTTTTATTGTAACGTTAAAAATACTTATATTAGAGTTCTCTGTCTTTAGGTAACAGGATACCTACTGCTATCATTAATGACTAAAAAGAGACTTCCTGTGTTGGGAGTGGTCAATGTGTCATACAATGGAAGAGGGATATGTCCAGCAGTGGACGTTTCCTGGCTGATGATGATACAACTATTATCATTTCAGCTATATCATACATACCTTTTACCTTCCAACATGTGACGCAACCACTTTCGTTACCCGACCCAACGAAATAATACCATCTTATAATACAAAGAAACTACATAAATTGTTGTTCAAATTGTACAATGAAACAACGGTTGCAACACTAGTCATTGGTCGAGTGACGTCAGCAAGTCCGATTATACGAGGCGGTTGTCCACTGCACGCGAAGATATTCGGTAAAGTCGAAGCAGTAATACCGAATCCGATATAACACGTATTATCTGCACAATAATACGTTGTATACATTATAGAAGGCGGTGTCTCCTGTATATATACAAGCTGTATTTAGCTTAAAAGGAGTACCCCAAAACCTGTATATTAATTTTAGTAGATGATTTAAAAAAAATTTTTTGTTCACGTTTCTAAATAACCGTAGATTGTGCGTTGGATTTGCAAGTGTGAGTTAAGGATATTTTTTTCGTAACATAACTGATAAGATATATTTTTGTAGCGATATAAATTTAAAAAAGAAACAATATAAGAACCTTACCATTGTACAGATAGAAGAATTACGAGTAAGATATGTTATGTCCAAAAAATGCACATTATAAGTTTATGTGAAACAAGAAAAGGAAACAATTGATTTGATATCATTTCATACATTTGTGACGAAAGGAAGAAGAGTTGCGTTCTTGATTATGTAAAGATTTAGGAGAGGCCGACGCCGTAGAGGCTATTACTAACATCATCATCATCAACAGCCTATATACGTCCCCACTGTAGGGGCTCAGGCCTACTCTTCTACAGAGAGTGTATGGGCCATAGTCCACCACGCGGGCCCAGTGCGGATTGGCGGACTTCACATGCCTGTTCAAGACATGCAGGTTTCCTCACGATGTTTTCCTTCACCGTTAAGCATAATATGAATATATATATATGAATATATAATAATATTACTAACATAAATTTGCTGATAACATACAGTAGTCACATGTAATCGTATAAATACTTATATAAGAACTAAACTATCATAAGCAAGTTATATGTGAACACAATAATCTATGTAAGTTTTGAATAATTGTAGTAGAAAATAAAGGCTATTTTAACATAACTGACGAACCAAAATAGCAATATTAAAATCTGGGTGAATCTTCGTGCACTGTACGTACGATCCTAATACAGGGCATCTACTAAAAGATTTGTTTCGTTTTTTTTTCGGATTGGGTGGAAATTGCATGAATCCGAAATTCAAATGTTAAGCGGATTCGGGATCTTGTAGTAGGTGCCCAGAACCCGTACGGAGTTTATAGCACTACCCAAGCAGCACACAAACTCGGTGACAAAATTCTCGATTTGTGTACTAGATACAATTAAACTTTTCAATGCCTTTATAGTAAACTTAATCCATAACTAATAACCGTAATATTCCAGTACAGTAACCAATCAATCCAACAAGGTTCTCTTCAAACCCCTAGGAGACAAGGTCAAGTTAAAAAAACTGGTGGCCGTAAAATTAGGAAAAGAAGACACAGATTAAACAGTTTGTGCAAGTTTTCGTAAACTTCGGCACACTTCGGTAACACAGTGGACAACTGCCCTGACACGGCGAACGCTTTGAGACAATGGGAACGAAAGCGGATCGAACCAATTAAAACCGGATATACGGGACCGTTTCGTGCTAATTAAGTATTTCATTAGTGGGACAGTCTGACTCTCGGATCTCGAAGACATCACAGAGAGACAGAGATCAAGAGATCAGCGGACTTAACTGGGACAAGCAGGATAAGTAGGACAGAGGAAGTGGAGGTACGAATGTCACGTTTAGAAAATCATTTGGTAAATTACACATTTTTGACGGTATTATAACAACAAAAAATAGACTACGGTCCAATAGTAGTCCACACACACACACACACACACACACACACACACACACACACACACACACACACACACACACACACACACACACACACACACACACACACACACACACACACACACACACACACACACACACACACACACACACACAAACACGCCCACAAACACGCCCACAAACACGCCCACGCTCCCTTTCTCTATCCCTATCTTAAATTATTTCCCTTAATCCCTACATAAATTAAATTACAATTATTGTTATAATATGAAATATGTATTAGCATGTTAGCCTAAGCAAATATTTCCTTAAATATAAATTTATTTTTGTTATGGAAGAGTGGGACCCTCTGTTACAGGTATTTTTATACTTACAAGAGGGTCTCAACCTTGTGTCTGTAAACAACTTTGTTCAATGCAATAAACAATTTTGAATTTTTGAATTTGAGTAGTGATATTAAGGGAAATACGAAAAATCAGGGTACGTGGTAATGAAATGTATCGATATTAAGATCTTTATTTCAGATGACAGCTGTCAAACTTAAAATGGCAATATCTCGAAAACTAAAAGTCCTCGACTATGAGTAAGCCGTCATTACAGGTCTGTTTGACATGGCTATCGTAAGAGCACATGTTAAAAATGTAACTTACAACAAATGAAGAGATATCATTTCGTCACAGTGTGAAATATTACTTTTCAAGAGCTTTTAAACAACTTACCATTGAACGATTGTTCTCTAATTAGAATAATTACATGTTGCTGAATAGTAGACACTGTTTCATGTTCGACGTTCCGAGCAATACTGACGCGCTGGTGGCGTATGCGCCACATGTGCAGCGATACTTTCACCCGGGGTGTGTGAATTCTAGAACCTATTTATTGCAATTTCTGTGGCCTCAAGTGACTGGGTCTTTGTGAAGAAAGGATGACAAACACAGTCGACGGGCGACCTAAGCTAACTCCTCCATGGGCAGGACATCATTGTTTGTTTGGGGACTATACTTTATCGTTAAGAATCTGGTAGGGTTGTGACATATTTGGTTCTCTCGAGTTCAAAAATAAGTACCCACGTTTTTATGTAAATTTGTATGAACAAGGTGAGTATGACTTGGTAAAAAGTGGGTACATATTTCCTATATCATAATGTCCATTTAAAATCTCAAATATTCCCACGCTCTTTTCGTTCTACACAAAATTTAAATCTCTTTGGTTCTACCAGCCTAGTCAGTTTAAGTGTTGCCAGTCGTTCTTCATACGATTTTCTTTTTCATTGCCTTGGTATTTAAGTGACGCTACACTGTAGTGTCTGTATAAGGTTTATATTGTACTAAAATAGTATTAAATAGTACACATCTAAATCTAAACCGAAAAAATAATTTAGTCGACAAGATGTAAAATATGGGTAATAAAACACATTAACGAGCATAAAATTAAACAATAAACATGTTCTATTCACGTGCGGCTGTACGACACAGCCGGCCCGCTTTTTGCTCATGTCGGCATCGTTTGAACTGAGCCAACAAATGCAACACTTTATGTGAACGGACTTTATGTGTCAGTTTCCACTGATTTTGTACATATGTCCAATAGTGGACGCTTCCTTGCTGCTGCTACTGATGATGATGTGAAATCAGAAATGTGGTTTGTTTTACGAGATGAAAGCTAAGCTCAGCGATCTCGTTGTAGATAAATCATCAATCATCAACAGCCTATACATAAGTCCCCACTGCAGGGGCTCAGGCCTACTCTTCTACAGAGAGTGTTAGGGAACGCGGGCCCAGTGCGGTTTGGCAGAACTCACATGCCTGTTCAAGACATGCAGGTTTCCTCAAGATGTTTTCCTTCACTGTTAAGCAATCGGATAATGTACTTGAATTAAGAAACAACTCATAGGTACATGGCTGGATTCGAACCCGGTACCCTCAGATTGAGAGTCCGCGCCTTATCCATTGCGCCACCGACGCTTCTGTAGATAATAGATAATAATAACAAGAAAACATATCTCGCAACCCTGAAGCTTGTCAAGGGTTAAGATATTTACAGATTGACAGGGACGGGACTCTAATCCAATTCCGAGGGCCACACAAGGAATCTCTTTCAAAGTGCAAAGAGCTGTGATGAAATAAAATATCCTAGCTGTATAACGGGGTAAGGGATATTAAGAGTTGAATGGAATAATCTCTTCCTTATATATTTTATTTTTATTAAATAGATTCCTACTTGAACTTATTTTGAAATCCTGTATGAATGACCAGGGACTTACAGTATGTTTTATGCTAGAGTGTTAGTAGGAACATTTTTTAAAATTGTGTATGCTAGGTTTAAATTAGATAAGGCCGTGCGACTCAGGCGCCTGAAGCTGATGATACATTTTTTGTAGATAATTTTATGATCTACAATTTTTGTGTGAGGTATTTCTATGATAAAACTTACCGTTTTGCTGAAAATCGGGAAAATTCATTTTTTTGACCTTTGACCTCGAATAAAAAAATTCCTTACAGGGGAATGATGGGGAACTTTCAAATTTTATTTTTCATTGTATTTTAAACAATCTTACCGATTTTCAGCTTGGTGGGAATTTATGTACCTTCACTCTTATTTTTTGGTCTAATTTGACCGGACTAAAACTTCCTTAACACGGTGATAGCTATCCAAGCGGATATAGAAAATGTCCTACCACTAACAAAATTTTGAAGATAAAATCAAAGTAATTTTCTTTGCAAATCCCTGGCCAGCTCGAAGCAATTCCGCTTAGTACGTATTACAGACTTTTTTATGTATCGCAAGAAGAATGTCGTAATATAATTGCCGTGTGGTCTCAGCTTAACAATAGGACCTCCCCATGTCATTCCACAGATGTCGTCAAAGGCGACTAACGTGCTAAGCCATGGTAGCTCAGTTGGGCAGAGCGTCAGTCCTTGAACAATCGAGATCTGTGTTCGATCCTAGCTAGTACCAATGAGTTCCAATATGATAAAAATCATTACCATTGCCTTTTTGGTGAAGGAAAACATCGTGAGGAAACCTGCACACTCCTGATAAAAAATCTAAAGTTGTGTGTAAGTCTACTAATCTACACTGGATCCGCGTGGTGGACTATGGCCCAAAAGCGCTAAATCAATTTCGATAAAATTTCTATGGGACCAACTTTGAAGTATGATCAATAAAACAAAAAAAGAATCATCAATATAATTGGCGGAGTTATCGCACAGTCAGTTAGTACAGTCAAATTGAAAACCTCATTTTTTTAAGTCGGTTGAAAAGTGGACATAAGATCTCCCTTGCTGATGGAATGTATTATTTTCATCGCCGTGACTGATCCCTACGGAAGAGGTGCGTGTACTGATGCCGTCATCTAATCCAGTTATCCAGCTCAAAGATCAATAAATCCCCACTTAGTGAGACCGAGAAGCCTCCAAGCAATTTCAGTTATAAATTTCACAGAGGATATTAACGAAGGCAGATTACTTGATTAGTTAATTATTCAGGAGTAAAGTTGTAAAATATCTTTAGTGAGCTAACCGACGGATTGGAGGCAGAATGGGATGAAAAGTAATCCGAGAGTTTTCAGTTAAGCGTTATCAGAAATATTTTCAGTGTTCGGTCATCGACCCCGACCGACATAGCTAAAATTGCCCCCGATCATCACGAAGGCGATTAAAGGTATAAAACTTCATCTGCTTACGAATATACATGATTAAATCCTCCTGCTGCTATTTGATATTGACAAATCTCATGAAAACGGCCATTAAACAGTTATTTACGAATTTCATTTTCATTTATTAATTATCGCCGCTCGCAACTGGAGCTCCTAATTTAATTATTTCGCAATACATGGCTGCAAATTACTGCGTGAAATATTTACTGCATTCGCCTAACGCAAGAGCAGGACGGAGAATACTCGTATGGCAATGACGTCATGTGGAACGAACGCGAAACTGATAATGTTTAAATTTTCACACCAGAATCCTTTAAGGTCCGGAATGAGAAAATCCGTAGACGAACGGCGGTCACCGACATGGCTCGATGAGTCAGTGAGCTGGAGTGGCAATGGGCGGGCCACATCGCTCGAAGAACCGATAACCGGTGGGGAGTAAAGGTTCTCGAGTGGCGACCACGTACCGGGAATCGTCTACTAGGCCGTCCTTCTACTAGATGGACCGACGACCTGGTTAGAGTCGCAGGGTGTCGCTGGATGCAGGTGGCTCGGGACCGGTTGATGTGGCGTGCCATGAAGGAGGCCTCTGTCCAGCAGTGGACGTTTCCCGGCTGATGATGATTCACATTTCGAAAGGCATTCTATAGACAAAGGAAAAACAGCGATCTCCCGTCTGAAGTAATAAACAATGTTGTCATTGAATATACAATCTTTTCAACAATACAAATACAATGTACTTTGGCTAGTAAAAGCAAACCTTCGAACAAGCCAAAAAGAAAACATCAATTTGCTAACCTATGCAGAATCTCCCAGTATTTCAAGAGCTCTCATCCAATTCCCAACTAGCGTAGAGAGCCAATTTTCGTCCAGCGTCCGCTTCGGGCGAAGGAGATTTTAACCAAGAATTTCCATGTCCGGTAGTATGACGTCCACAGTCCCATTTGTGCCGTCTCAATGGGCCGCAATCTAGAGAGTGGCTCCAGTCGTGAGCTAGGCTATTGTCGATGGACTAAGACGTGGATAGAACGAGCTATTATTATGGTTTATCGTTTCTGGTTCAAAGTCATTGACGATTTTCGTGCAAACAAACTAGAGAGATTTAGATATAGTAATATACTAGCGGCCCGACCCGGCTTCGCACGGGTGGACATTTATTTTGGCATAAACGTAAATGTAATCTCTCTAGGTCATTACAGAAATTTTCAGAACTTTCCATAAGTTCTCATATAAACTTCTTCACTCATGTGAAGTTCACATGAGTTAGACAAGGACATATATATTTTTCACATTTTTGCCACCCACAACCGGCCACATCCACCCACCGCGACCAAACTCCCTTACTTTCAGCAGGAGACCAAGGGGTATTCACTACCCCAAAAGAAAGTTGATGGGAGTTGGTGGTGATAGAGAAAACCCTGTCTAAATGTACTAACATTATATATGTAACATATATATAAGATTAAAGAGCTGGCATCGGAAAACTTTTCATAGAAAAACTTTGATCTAGAAAGTGTCAAATTTATTGTACGGGCGTGTGACTAGACTGAGTGACTTATTACTAATTGGTAATAAGTTTAGGTTCAACATTTTCTTTGCTTTGTCCAGCGTATTACTTGACACAAACCTACGAACTCTATTATATTATATTTTGCATGTATTTGTAGTTTTATGGTCTCAAAAAGCGACTGGTACATCATTATCAGTACGTTAATGAACAAACAATAATTAAAACTGTAAAGTACATACAATTTCTTCGCTGATTAAAAAATGTACTTTGGTGTCGCTTTCGCGGAGATTTTTTTTTTTGCGGAGTGTAATAAAAGAAATAATAGCTAAAATCTACTCATAAAAGCCCTGAACCTGTTGATTTAAAAATAATACCAGAGTTACAACAAATGAAACCCCATAGAAACTAGGAAGAGGAATTAGGAAGCGTAGCGTCTTCTACTTTAAAAATCGAATGAAAAGTTTCGTATTGAGTAAGACTTGTATCAAAGTCCTACACCAAGCTGAGGCAAAATCCAACCAACTGCAACTTTGGTCCATCTGTCGCCAGAGCTGAAACGCAGTTTAAAAGTTTAAGTTCTTTACGCCTTGCTTGGGTCAACAATTTTCAAGCGATTTGGCATGGCGCAATGTATATGGTGTTTTTGCGGCCTCCAGAATTCTTCTAAATGTGGAATTAACTGTCAGCATCAACTGCATAAGATCAGTGATGAATCTAATCACAAAAAAACTTATACCCCCTGATTTCATAACCATATCATTTAACGAAATATTGACAAGTCGCATGCCCCATATTGTTTTCGCTACAGAATTTACTTTAAAAAAGCTAAGAGTTAAAATAACACGCCGTATGTATGGAGATATAACATTGTCCTAAATGTGGAAAAAAATCAGCAATGTGCGAGTTAGACTCTGTCGCAAAGATTTCCTTACCGCCGTACAATATTTAACACAAGTTGCAGCAAAAAACGCCGAAAATACACGTGTCTTATCCCCGCTTAAATATTTAGCTTACTTAGTGTTATTGGTTACACAAATTATGTTAAAAGTTCAATAAATACAGCCCTGTGACAGAGGGACGGACGGATAGGGGAGGCTTTGTTATAGAAACCCGCTGATCATTCTTTAGGTACATAACCCTTAAATGTCATAAAAATACTCTAATTATAATCGAGTATCCGAATTTTATAAGATTTCCTACAAAAATCCTTAATGGACTCATCAAATCTTACAAAAAATCTTTTGCAACATATATCGCGTCATCTGGACTCACTACTCAATTTCCTCTACGCAGACATCCTCACAACGCTCCAAGACCATTAGTGGAATCTTCCATAGTCCACTTCCAACAAATACCGATTGCCCATTCCATTCAGGATTGCCATTGACATTTTCTCCAGTCGAACATTCGATATCGTCCGGCTTCAAGGATCCATTCAAATGTCCATTACCTAATTGGCTTACACTGTCATCGTTCGTTTTGAATGCGATTCAAACAGACGTAGAAGTAGAAAGGGACTCTCGAAATTTTACCTTAACCGAGAGTAGTATTTCCGATCGTTATATAAAGTATATTTGCAGACCCTCCTCCTCAAAGGATTTGAATGCGCTTGGCAGGTAAACTGTTGATCGCAGTAAAATGTTGCTGTTACGTAGATAGATGCTGTTGCCAGTTTCCTGAATAGTTTCCCCTTCGTTGTATTTTACGACACCCTCGCCGGAATGGGGTGTCCTACAAGCCGAAACTACAAATCACGATTTAATTTGGAATGGTTATACCCTATCATTGTTACATAACAAGGATTAATTCTTCGTTTCATTTTAACTAGGCGTTGCCGCTGGATGCTGACGACTTGGGTCAGATCATTACCACTTCCTGGATGATGATGATTATACTAGATATATTTTAGTTGATTGAACAAACACACACCACAGATTTATTTTTTAAGTCACCGTATGCTAATCTCGCCGTTCCCGAATAAATCTCTAGAGAACGAAGGAGCAATCAATTCGGTGTACCTAAGCTTTACCGGGGCAAATCTGGATTATGGCAAGGCCAATGCCTCGCTACCACGGGCTGCCGATGTAAACGTATTTCCGAAAGCGGATTACCGACCGTCAACACCTTCTTCAGAAACGATGTTTCCCAATTAACAACGTCAAGGATTCCGAAGTTCCCTTCTGTTGCACGACGGTAGTTAAAAGGGGATTTGATTTGTATAATGAATGGTCATGTCGTAGTCAAATGAGCGTAACTCGTTACATAGATATCATCATCAACAGCCTATATATGTATGTACAGTAAGGTGGTTCTTAATTCGACTGTATGTGACGGGATAGCTCCGACAATTATATATCGATTTTGATGATACTTTTTTTGGTTGGTTGATCGTCTTACTTCAGAGTTAATCCCATAGAAATTTTATCGAAATTGATTTAGCGCTTTTGGGGCCATAGTCCACACGGGCCCAGTGCGGATTGGTAGACTTCACACACATCTTTGAATTTCTTCTCAGGAGTGTGCAGGTTTCTTCGCGGTGTTTCCCTTCCCCGAAAAGCCAATAGTAACGATTTTCATCATTCGTACATAAATTCCAAATAGCAAATTGGAACGAGCCAGGATCGAACCCAGACCTCGATTGTTCCAAGGCTTGACGATCTACCCAATTGAGCTAATTTAATAGCTATATTTGAATGATCGGCTAGTAGAACAGTGTACCTATGCAGGTAACAGATGATTGGTACCTATAATCTATTTAGTACAACTTCGGGCAGCATGCGTGACCGCACAAAGCGGCCAGCTCCGCGGCACACCTCTGACATGGTTCATCAGACAAATTGACTGTGGAAGTAGGGCGGAGCGGGTGCCACGGTACATTTTCATATTTCGAACGCGATTCCAACAGAAAGTGAAACTAATGTGTGCTGGAAGAATTAGGTTAAGGCAAAGTTATATGTGAATTGGGACTACAATAGAAACACTCTAGATTTCTTGCCAGTTCTATTAACGTGGAGACATCATGTATGTTTCATTCCAATATAATAATCTTAAACAAACAACATCGGATCTCTCCGTAACAGAAACGAAAATGCAACGACAGCTCCATCTCACTTGTGGTGTTCAAAGTATAATACAATCTACTTACTTACTTTGACATTGTCAAAGTTTTTATTTATTTATATGTATTGGATTGAAATGAACTTTACCAGAAACTCATCGAAATCTGCCGCCAAGCGATTGATAACGCCAGGCAGACGGAAGATGGCCACACTCGCTGTATTCACACACTTATGTGTTGTGTATCAAGAGAGAGAGAAAGGGGTTTATTGTTATTAATATAGATGTAAATCGACATAAAATTTAGATTACTAAACATCTTGCCTGCTGAGCCTCTCGTCGTCAGACCTCTCGCCCCTATGATACTTTGAAAAAGCTAGTACTACGCCACGAGCTCAAACATTGATGACTGTCACTATTCCATCAAAAGTGCAGTGAAGACATACAAACGAGAAGAAAAAGGAAGGATGATTAAAAAGTATCACTACGGACACTAAAACTAAAGTAACAAAGTAGACTTGCACCGCAAAATTTACAAAGCGGCGCCAAAAAGCATGCACAAAAGCCAACACTGACGACGTAGTAAAAGTGAAACAGTATTCACCGGCCAGTACACGCTTCCCCCGGCAAAGTTGCATAGCGGCCGAGCACTAACGAGTTTTTAACTTTTACGATTAATAAACAGAAAATAACGCCCGCCCGCCGTGTAATGCTAGGACCAAGTTTAATAAGCTACAAAAAAAGATACGGCGAAATTTGCTTTTTAAAATGAGAACTGATAATCTCTACGCTCTTTTGCTTAGTGTACGACGAGGAGAAATAGATTTTAGGATCGGAAGAGACATTTCCAATTAGATTGTTCCGATATTGGTCGACGAACTTGAACGATGCAAACGGCTCTGGTCTATATTGCATAACAAGTAAATGCGTTCAAAAAGAACTGGAAACCGACTTCCATCTTTGTTTTCAACGTCAAATATTACCTGTTTCGTGCGTTTTATATGTTTTTGTACAAATAAACGAAACCAAAATAGAGAAAAATCTCTTTTATTTGATAATGTCCTTATAAGTGTACAAGACCGGGCCTTCGCGCCATACATTCGCGGAACGTGTCATTTGTAACTTAAACGTATTGGTGGCACCTATCTGGTGAAAAAAACTGCAAGCAAATTCTGGGATACTGGAGTAAAATTGCAAGCCTTTCGGTCTTTAACTGGCCTCTTTTCGGAAAGTTTGCTCGAATGACACGACCGTATTCCACCCTCTGTCTTCTACAAATCCGTCAACCAGAATATCGGAAGAGTTTATCTTCATTTTTCACGCGCACTGAGTAAAGTTCCCTGCTAGCTTCTGCTTCCCGAGCACCACAACGTCGATGCATTCAAGGCCAAAGAGAATAGGTAACTTTTCGGTAAGCGTGTATTATCCTAGACCACATTGACACACATAAATCGATATATAAAAACCTTTACTTGTATTCTACATAGACGCGGATCATTTTCGGCGATACTGAAGCGCAGTGGCTGACGATTTGAATTTTAAGCCCGTTACTGCATTAGCTAACGAACCGTGTGTCGGCGGCGGATTAATGACAAACCTGATAGCTACCGACGGTTAGTGCCGGCACAGATTACCGTAGTCTAGACAGGCACATTGACATGAAGGATGAGCAAGCTGAGGAGGCACATTTTTGACAGCTCCTGTTCAGACTGTTGAAAAATTGTTTATCTACTCGTAGTAACGCCCAATGTCAGTTCTGGACAAATAATTCAGCTGAAATATTTGAGACATTGGTAAGTGATTAATATTGTCTGACAACATTGAATAGTAGCAACTTCTATATTTTAACAACGCACCTGTTTATAATTCTAGGTATGTGGTCAGATTTAGTTCAAAAATTCAAACTGTCCCATTTTTTATACTACTTATCTCGCGACTTCTTTCTGCGTGGACTTCTGAATGTATCTCACGAGAACTATTTGTTCGATTGAGATACAAATAGCCTATGTGTATCTCCGACACGTAGTGAAAAGAACAAACGAACGAACACACTTTCCCATTTATAATAATAGGGATTTCTGTAAAAATCAATTGAACAGTCATTCAATCGTTACAGTTTTGTTCCTTGTCAATTTGTGCTAATTGTCCATACATTTAATTAAAGTGACAGTTCTGTTGTTAAGCTTCTTATGAAAAACTTATTAATTTATACATGAGATAGCACACAGACAGATTTGAAATTGACAGGGGAAAGTTATCGGTCTACCTGTGATTGATATCTGGTATTAAAGGAAGTATTTAATGTTACAACACGTTCGACCCTTGCAATGGACGGGTCATATAATGTGACGTAATCAAACGCTAGCGAAACGTAATATTTAATTGGATATTTCGAAAGCTAATTTATTTTTGTAAATATAGTAGTGCCTGTTATAAAATTTCTCAACCGCCTTATATTCATGTACACTCGAGTACAAAAATATGTACCCACTTTTGAATCATGTCACATTTACCCTTTCTTGTTATTATGCAGCGTGTTGAAGGAATGACAATTAAAGTCACACATGTAGCAATACGGTCATTAAAACATTAACGTTTGTGGATTAGGCATAACATACAGCAAGATAGTGGAATTTGTATTTTTGTATAATAAACGCATACAAAAAGAACTAATAAACGCATACAAAAAGAACTAAGGAACCGATTTCAACTGTTTAAAAGTTTACAGCATTAATACTCTAAAATGTTTACCCTTAGAAGTGGAATTATCTGTTTTTTGTCGGTTTTCTCAAAAAGAACCTTTACTCATTTCGATAAGATTTATATGGTACCCCCTTTGAAGTATGATCTATCTAAAGAATTATCAAAATCGATTCATAATTGGCGGAATTATCGCGAACCAAAAATACATAAACATACAGTCGAATTGAGAACCGCTTTTTTTGAAGGCGGTTGAAAATAGATAGCCATGGAATACATTTCATTATGATTTGCATGTATCTAGTTTTTATATTGTACGTCCTTTTACTTCATATGGGAAGCCTGGTCTCCTACAACACTGATGATCTTAGACTTTATGAGAGATTATTTACTTACGTGGGAAATTTGAACATTCAGATTTCTATATTTGTATGTACTGTACGGATAGCTATGTCCAAATCAATCGGAGCACGTCGTTCTGCAGCTGTACTAAAAACTAGGCCACAAACATATTCCCGGCACAAATACAACATAGAACTGTAGGTCAATTTATTTAATCTCGTAATGAATTGCTACTGGCCATTCGGAAAACAGTATACGTGAACAACCTAAGCAAAATACCTGTTCTATGTGTGAGTAATGTTCCATTTTTGAAATTTATCTTTTCCCATACTCAAAATCAAAAATGTTTTATTTACATAATCTCATATATGTAACAATAAATATAAGTATAGAGACTACCTTTTAAATATAGAAATAATTGTGTTAGGTAGCCTCGCTCTAACAGATTTAGTTATTAGATTACGAGTATACAGTGGGACAGTAAAAATTATTAAGATAAAGTTAGTATACATTTTTAAAAGACATTAAGTTAGTTGTATGTTGTGTTCTTTTTTTCCTTTTGAGGTACGGAACCCTAAAAAGGAGTATTAATTTAATACCCATAATTCAATTTACGCAGCAAAAATATATTTAATCAACAAAAAAGGGTACACGTGACGGAGCATAAAATTGAACACAACATTTTCTAAACAAGCAGCGTTCACCACAAAGTCACCAAAACAACCCCACTGCGATGCCTTGATATAAATTCACCAGCGGATGTACGATTTGATTTGTGATTTTCTTAACGCAAGGGCAATCTTTTCCGACTACCGGAACACACAGTTGTCACAGCTATTTGCAGATGTTCAAAACAAAATAGCCAGTACCGTTTCGCGCGTAGAAACAGAAGGCAGAAAATATCGGGACTATAACTAGATTTAAAGGCACTTCTGAAACTAATGACGACACAATGTTAATCTTATTCCCGACTACCGAAACACAATAGTTGTCACAACTATTTGTAGATGTCTGAAACCAAATAGCCAGTACTGTTTGGAGCGAAACAGAAGGCAGAAAATATCGGGACTATAACTAGATTTAAAGCCACTTCTGAAGCTAATGACGACACAAGGGTAATCTTAGTCCCGACTACCGAAACACAATAGTTGTCACAACTATTTGTAGATGTCTGAAACATAATAGCCCGTACTGTTTCAAGCTAAACAGAAGGCAGAAAATATCGGAACGATAACTAGATTTAAAGCCACTTCTGAAGCTAATGACGACACAAGTGTAATCTTATTCCCGACTACCGAAACACAATAGTTGTCACAACTATTTGTAGATGTCTGAAACAAAATAGGCACTATCGCTTTCTGTGTAGGTGTAGAAGGCGATAAGATTGCGACGATAACAAGGTTTTACGAGGGCCGCTTCAATCAGAGCAGGAGAAGCAATTTGCTACAATTGAAAACAAATAAATGACCGACGCCATAGCAATTGTGCACGCCTCGCGATCTCGCCCGTAACGATTTTATCGGACGGTTTTTTGTTTTATTGTCGCCGAGTGAATTGTGATTTCTTTTTGTGGAGCACGTTGTTTCTAGATAGGAGCTAAACGGCTCTAATTTCATAAACGAGCGTATAGTATCATTAAAGAGATGCCTATCTATTCAATCTAAGACCTAAGAAGAAAAGCAGGTAAGAAGATTGTCAGCTTATCTTCTCTCCGCTATCTTCGAGTCTATTCATTTCGCGTGCTCTTTATTCGCTTCATGAAATGATTTTAAGTAAACGTAAACGAACATATTTAAGAATGTAATAATTTTTGTTTGATAAAGTCCCGGGTAAGTCCCGGATACTAAGCAACGAAGCGGAAAATTCCAAATTATTATCAAGACTTTGCTCGAAATATGTTGCGCTGTAAGTAAACATGCGGAATTGATTTTTGGCGAATTCTACAATTACAATATGGCTAGCACTAATCTGTAGATGTGTATAGGATGTTTACAAATTAGATGCGGGTATTTTATGGTTGATTAATAACAGTATATATAATAACTTTATAAATAAAGTTATCTACCTCTATATCGCTTTATTACATATTATACCGAGCACATTCCTAACGTAAAACCACTTTATACTATCACTCACCGCTTACTAACACTAACATAAAATTATTGCAGTGTGTAATAATTTATTTAATTTATTGTATTCATAACTATGGGTCTTGCTTCCTGAATTAAATGAAAAATAATAATAGATGTATCTACTTCTTGATATTAAAAAAAAAAACAAATAATTTATGCTCCGACAGTTTTATTTTATAACACGATCATTTTTATAGTGTAATTAAAATTAAAAACAAAAACAAATAAAAATGATTTATATCTACAGAATATAGTAATAATAATAGTGTTTTAAAACAACCCTTAAAATATCCGAATGTAATTTGAAAGCACCTCACAAAAATACTTCCCAGACTTATTGATAGATCAACTCGAAGCTCGTAGTTTGGTACGACTTAAGACACATCAAAATTTGGAACATTGGGATTTGACGATATAAGGCCACCTAATACCACTAAGGAAACAAATTCAATTTCCTACATACCAGTTAAACATACACAAAATTCTACATACCATTTCGAGAGATAACTCGTCTCAGCATGTGACCGAACCGCCTCGCTCCCATACACTTCTTCTGCTCTCGAATCACTTCATCCAAACAATCACTGTCCGTAATAGAATCTTCATCACTGTCATCATCTGACATGAGAGATCCACGGTCCTCCTTAAAACTCAATATGGGCTCGCTCGCATTTAACTTAGTATTACCGTCTACTGACCAATCCCCTTTATCATTGAACAGATCGTCTAAATTCGTTTCTAGTAAACCTTTGGCACTGCATATCACTTTGCATTTGGTATCGTTGTGAGCGATCGCGTCGACGCTGTTAGAAAGGCACTTGTCTCTCCTCATTGTTTGCGCGTCGTCTATTTCTTCCATAGCATTGATGTTTTCTCTTGTTTTCGTTCGATCTCTTACACGCAGCGAGCTGTGGCTTACTGTGTTCTTGTCTAAGTTTTCTCCGGGGATTACTGTAGTTATTTGCTTTTGATTTTGAGGATGGCTCGCTCGGAATATGTTTGATAGCACCAACATTTTCACTGTTTTTAAAGCACTCACATTTGTTATGTATTCCATCACTGCATTCCTTAATCATTTCACTGTTTTATTTACTGGTACCGCGTGCTGTGTAAAAATATACATTGGAGATGGTTTTGTGTTTCTCTTGTTCTTTTTTACACACGTGTGGCATGTTTGAACGGTTCAGATATTATAAGATACAAATAAACACGAAATATATAAGAACTCGAGTGATGAATCTACTAGAATTGGCCGAACATCTGTGCATAAAAGTGTTCGTCGCTTTTGGAACAGATGCCGACAAATAGTCGCAAAACTTTGTCCACGAACTCCTGAAGTAACACCGACTAAGATTCATTTGAACATGTCCCCTGCAAGGCTGGTTCTATCTTGAGATTATCTACATTAATATTCTACGAATTCTTCGGGTTTTTCTGACTGACAAAAGCGATATATTATTAGTGAGTTATCCGTAATAATAGAAGAAGATTTGAAGATAACTCACAAGTGTCAGTTGCTATAGAAAATATTCATCCGCGACATATTTTACGATCTGTAAAGTTGAGGTTAGTTTAGAACTATGGATCAAAAGTTTTAAACCATTTAAGAAGATACTCGTAGCTCTCAAGCCAATGCTGACACATTTGCATAATACGCTCCAGCAAAGTTTAAAAATACTCGTAGCTTTGTTGTTGCGGGATAGGTCTGTAAGGTTAAGCAACGCCTTGCGTAATGCGAATAACAAAAATAGCCCAATAAAGTCATTCATAAACCGTTATAATAACTTAATGAAATCGAACAGCAAACAAAAATGCTTACTACTAAAAATACATAGCCAAGATTGAATTTTTCGGTGTCACATCATGTGTAGTCAAACTCCTTTCACACTTGCAAATGTCGTTTAACTGTAGAGTAAGTCAACCATATTCTTCGGCGTTCTAATATTGTTTATGTAAATGTCCGAATCGTGATAAATAAAGATCACGAAAAATTATCCAAAAAGAATTATCAGAATGGGTCGTCGATAGCGTTTGTAACAAGGCTTTAGAGCAAACGTAAAATGAGCACCGGCGTCATATCACAAGATGATCCCATGCGGGGAAACTGCCTGTTGCAGTGCGGCGATGTATGCAAATGCATATTTTATGTAAAACTAGGCATTATTCAACCGTGTAGAATATTCTCAAAGCCCCGGGTTTTGGTGATATTTCGTCCGGGACGGACGTCCGACGCTGAGCGCTGAATAAATAAAAACTTGTGAAACAATTCTCTTTTATCAAACTTGGCCTAATGCTTAAAATGTCATGGTATGGGGCGAGAAATGTGATTAATGGACACGTGGATACGCCACTTGTAGAGGGTTTCAATTTGTAAATTTAGCAAAATAGACCAATTAACTGTATCTAGAACTTACATAAAAACAAGTGAATGAAAATTAATTTTTTTAAACCTTTTATGATTTGAACATACGTTAACGACACCTCTCAAGCTAAAATCCACCGAGTCGTACTCGTACATACTCTCGAACAACATAACTCTCTTTCTGACGCAGTCGGGTAAAAACCATCGGTATAATATATTAAATGCTTCCTTTTATGCAACTTCCAGCCTAAACTGCTTTAATTACAACCTTGAAACCTGCAGTATTTGACGAGCTAAGACGCAGAGGACGTCGTCAAACAAAACACACATGCTACCGTTTATTAAATATGATCAAACATAAAAAGAACATACATATTCTAGTCATTGCTCATTACGTAAGAACTCAGACACGTACATATAACTTATTAAATACTTAAATATCCCAGCATCGGTTCAACTAGTACAATAATCATAGTTATATTGCATTGGTTTTCCATCATCAAATACCAGATTTCCTGAGCGTTAAGACATCAGACCAAGCCCTTAAACCTCTTAAGAATCCAGTGTGGGCGGCCAGGCTCATCTCACGTCTAAGAATCTATCGTAAGACGCAATGACTTGTAAAAATACTAGCAACCATGTCTCTCTTTTATTCGATAGGATTCTCTATATATTGAGTAGTTTGTATTGTATAGTGTTAAAATTCTACCCACACATTAGGCTTGTTTAATTTAAAAAATAAACAATGTTATTTTAATCACTCATATTAGTTTAATTTAGTTTCACGTTAGTTCTTTATGTTACATATTAAAATTCATTTAGTATTACGTTTCTTATATAAATGAATTTTGTAAATTATTTTAAGAAATAAAGATCTCTCGATCTGATTTTATACAAAAATCTTCGTTGAGATTATGTCGTAGTTTTATTAGGTTCCAAACAACATCGATTAAAATCACGTTACAGCAGGTGGTGACAGCATAAATCATTTCATCATTGGCTGGGCTTGAGTTTTATCGATGAGATAGTTTTGAGATGTCGACATCTGGCCAGGAAATGTCCACTGCTGAACCTACTTTATCGGGACAGATATAGTGTCCCGTTCACAGCTCTAGTTGTGTTCCCAAGTCACCGGTAAGACCCCGAGTGTAGAAATCCCATCTGTCACCCAGGAACAAAGCGGCGTTGTCTGGGAGGGGACGTGATAACATTTTGAGCCACGTAAATGTTATCAGGGCGGGAAGCTACCTTCTTACCTACCACCACAGGCTAGAAACTAGTCCTACAGTCTTTACAGACGTGACACATATCAAATTCTCTTTAAAACATATATATCTCTCTTTCATATTCACAATGTGCGATGTTCAAGTACATCAAGCAATGCCAACATTGTTCTTTTTATTCGACTGCGCCAGAAGGAGGGTTGTTTTTCGAGAGTATGTATAATTGTATGGCACGCTCTGTGGCCTGAACGGATCGATGGATTTTAGCTTGAGAGGTGTCGTTAGATTCGTATTTACTGTGAGAGCGACACATATATATACAAAACATAAAAAGTTCAATGAAATTACGCAGTCGGAAGTTTTAAAATTTACTATTCATTCACTTGTTACGTAAGTATTTATATGCAAGCAGTGCGAATGAAAATCAAATAAAGAGCACTTTTGCTTATATCTGCACTTTATTATGCATATCATACAAAACATTTACGATTTTCTTGAATAAACACAAAAATCTTCACTACAGCTGCATAAGTCGCGACAGCAAAACTGTTTCCGCCTTTAAGAAAAACGTCAAGGAACATTTTCTATTACTATAAGTTCATAAGTTAATATATAATTACAGTATGTAAAGTATATATGTATTATTATTGATATATATTAGTTTGTTTTTGTATATCGTATTTATGTAATCGTTTATTATATTTATTATATCGTACACGCTTAACTGCCCTCCTTCTTCTTTAATATTTCTCCTTAACCTAGGACTGCTGGAAGAAATTTCTTTTAGAAATAAGCTGTTCCTTTTGTATATATTTTTTTTCTGTTTTGTGTTATGTAAATATTTTCCGTGTACAATAAACTGTTTAAATATAAATAAAATAAAAGTCTACAGCTGAACATGAGTCTCCCTCCAAAAACACAATGAAATTCATAAAATATATAAACCATACAAATACGATATGAATTACAGCGAAGAGTTTCTATGTTGTTATGGTTTGACATGTGTGTTGCCTGTGCTTAAATAGTGCTAGTAATTAATTTGTGGATTTAAGAAGTTTGTCACCTAACTTACGCAGAACCTAATCAGTATGAGTTCCAGGACTCGGAAGTCGCGCCACTTTACCAGAGCCATAACGAAGTGAGAGTAAAGAACTCCCCAACGAAGAATCGCGATGGTACATACATATCAATGAACGAGGATCCGGAACTTTGCGTTCCATATTTCCTCAGGTTTAATCTGCAGATTGATCCAGTATAATAAAGTTCCAAGTAATTCTGTTAAGAGATTGAAGTTCAATAAATAATATTGACTTACGGCACGGCTTCGGGAATACGTTTAGAGAGCTGCCATACAACATTTATTTTGTCGTATTCTTTTAAAACAGAATAGCTAGACTTTGATGTTTAAATATCAGCGTACAACTTCACTTTCAGCTGCAATAGCCGTTACACCGTTTTGAATAATAATCAAAAAAAGTGTGTGAAAATGAAAATTGTGATTCACTGTTAACTTGTATGTTACTGATGCCCATTTCGCGACATTACAATCCGATGTCATATTTTTAGATCACCATCATCAACCGGAAAACGTCCACTGCTGGACATAGGCCTCCCTCATGGTACGCCACATCGACCGGTCCCGAGCCACCTGCATCCAGCGACTCCCCGCGACTCTAACCAGGTCGTCGGTCCATCTAGTGGGGGGACGGTCTGGTAGACGTTTCCCGGTACGTGGTCGCCACTCGAGAACCTTTACTCCCATCCGGTTATCGGTTCTTCGAGCGATGTGGCCTGCCCATTGCCAATTCAGCTCACTGACTCGTCGAGCTATGTCGGTGACCTTCGTTCGTCGACGGATTTCCTCATTCCCGACCTTATCACGTAGAGAAATTCCGAGCATAGCTCGTTCCATTGCTCGCTGAATTTAGTTTATTTATGATTGATTGATTGATTGATATTTTCATATAATTACTGCATAATGCCAGCTATCCTATTTTAAAAGATTACGGTAAAGATAATTTAGTATGAAACTTTTATCGGCAAAGTCAGCTTATGTAAGTCAATTCGTTAAATTACTTGTTGGTCAGTCGCGGCCCAATTGGAAATCCGTTTCTTAGTTGATCTCTAAATCGTTCAAATGAAACAACGTTTCCGCGAGACTCAATTAGTTTTCCCATTAAGAAGTTTTCACCTTTATCCATACTCCTAAGAATCGAACTTACATCATCAAATAATGCGAAGTTCTTATTATAATTCAAGTTCCAGAGAAACTTTTAAAAAATATATGCGTCTAAGTGACGAAAAGGCCCTTGGATATAAAGTGTGCGCACACAAAAGTCTCAAGCTAATTAAGATAATAATAATAATTTTATGTGTATATAGATTTCTAATATCGTAGACTGTGGATCTATGACATCGTCTAGAATAAGATCACTCAATATCATCCCGTGGGAGTCGGAAAAGGCGAAAGGAAAATTCACAGGATATTTACAAGACATTTTTTGCGATCATCGTAGTGATTCTAGCAAATCGCTAGTAAAAAACAGATAGACTCTCGTTCAAAAGTGAACTTATGAAGCCAAATGAATGGTTCAACAATATCTGATAGTGAATCCACAATTTCCAGCTCGTATATAACAGCCAGTGGTTCCGCTAGTTCCGGTTTATATTTACCAACACCTGACAGTAATTCCACCGCATCCAGCCCATGCTTAACAACAAAAACTATTCACACATACAATCCCGCCTCGTTTCCGTTTTCCCAGCGAGGCACGCGTGCGGTGTGCCCTTTCAAGCGTACCACATGAATAAAATAATTCCAGAGCGGAGCCACATTTAGGTGCTACTCATATCGCGGCGCTCGTTAGACATGGAAAATTTACTTCACTTTGGAACTGAAGCTGAGTCCCTACTACGGATCCCACGGTGAACTCGAGACTTTCTCACTTGAAAGTGCGATTGGAAAGAAAGGTCAAAGAATAGTTATGTTTTATGCAAGACTGCAAAGTTGTTGTTAGACGCGAGTTCACATATTGAAACCCGAGTTCACATAGCGAAGGATTTTAGGATAGGATATAATTGAATCCTGAGCGTAGCGAGGGTTTCAAGGCACGAGACGAAAAATACGATGAAAATGGCAGATTAAAGGATTTTTTTAACTGTTCATTCATTGTTCATTGACGTATAATAACTCGAAGAGGATACATCAAATATATTTTTAATCGAAAGAAAAATTCGAGTTATCGTTCATCATCGTCATGTTCGAATTTCGAAAAATATTTCTACGATTAAGAGCTTTTCCACGCAGATTTCGAATAAACAAGAAAGTCTTTCCGAGCTATTGAGATTAAAAATAAATTTATTGCTCAATAAATATACCTATAGTTACAGGAATAACTATAATAAACAGAGAATTATATTTTTTTTCAAAAGTATTATAAATTTCCATACACATAAAGCAGTATCTATTTCAGCGCTGGTTTTCATCTAGGCCTCGGCTAATACTGTACTAGATAATTTATAAATAGTTTTTAATTGAGGCATCAGCCATTTTACCAAAAACAAAATCAAAGTAATTTTAATTAAATTGTTACTTGACTTTTCAATGTGAGTCGATGCAAATCTTCTTCTTCTTCTATCTATCTTCTTCTTCTTCTATCTTCTTCTTCTTCTTCTTCTATCTTCTTCTTCTATCTTACTATAATAAATCTGTAGAATCGACGTGTCTGTACATTGAAATTTTGTGCCAAAAACTGATTGAGGGTGACATAAGAAGTGTAACAGAACACAATAGGACCATTTTTAAATATTTTGTCTGTCTGTCTGTCTGTCTGTCTGTCTGTTTGTCTGAACCGGCTAATCTCCGAAATTACAAAAGCAAATTTGATGCGGTTTTCACAATTAAATTAGGTGTAGGTCAAGGCAACATCTAAGCTTTATTTCATCAAAATCGGTTCACGCAATAAAAAGATATCTTCAAAAAACCTGTAGAATCGACTTACCTGTATATGGAGAATCGACGCGTCTATCTGTACATTGAAAAGGTTTGCCAAAAATTGTTTGAGGGTGATATAGGTAGTATAATAGAATACAAAAACCAATTTAGTGGGTTCTGTCCAGAATTGCTACAATGCCTGACTAATTTCAAATAGCAAATACAAAATAAGGTGCTTCACTGGTTAATGTTTAAAAGTGTTTTTGAAACATTACCTCAGCGTTAGAAGTGACTGAGAGACGAAACCATGTAGGGTTATGAGATTTTGACAATATGTTCCTTTTATGATAGTTCCGCAAAAAGAATATGTGATGCAAGTTTGTGTTAAAGTTTGCAATTGCCGTGTAACGTGTATCGGGCCGTCCCTGGCCTGGTTGGCTGCATGAGTCCACTGTTGGACATGTGCCCCTCTCCCCATATAACGCCACATTAAACTTTATATGATTGGATTTGCAACAAGCACCACTGTTGGTAGGTGGATTGGTGATCGCAGTAAGATGTTGTAGTTACATAGCTAGATTCTGCTACCCATCTTCTTAAAAGGCTTATACAACTAAGACCTAACGGAATGTGAGGTAAAATTAGCGATATAAGTTTGTATAAAAAGTTCGCAAATAGTTGTTTTTTGTATGGGTTTGTATTTGACCTTCATCTAACATGATTTTTTTACATTCGATAGGCTTCCGTTTTATTACAATATCACCTGATGTTAAGCGACGATGTGGTCTAGGATCGTTCACGGTTGCATAGAAATAGTCTATTCACTCTGGCCTTAAAGTTATCTAGGTTGTATCGCTAGGGAAACACAGCCGGCTTAGCTGTACGCACGCATGCAAGGCCGTTGGATAGAAATCTTGCTTACCCAGGAGCCTCAAACTAATACAGGCACTGGTTCTGCTACCTTTCATACCGGAACACAACAGTGCTATTAACAATTCTGGTTGGTGGAAGACTTAGGTAACATGGAGGTAATTTTAACGAAAAACTGAACATTTTAATAGACAAAACAAACTGTTATAGATAAAACGATACATTTCAAACAATATTCACATAACAGACTAAATATAATAAAAGTCAGGTGGGCATAGAACTTGGAACTGGGCACTTTGTAAAGTGAAAGTATTCGCTAAGAAAGTATTTCTCGAAATTCCACCCCTAACAGGGTAAAATAAGGGATGTAAGTTTGTACGAGAGTCCGTCATTTTTGAAGATAAATCCATGAAAATTTGTACGTAGTTTTTCGGTGTAGTGTTTCACAGTTTTTGGATAGACATTAAATTTGGAGGCTGTGTTCTTTGTAAAGTGAAAGTATCCGCTAAGAAAGTATTTCTCGAAATTCCACCCCTAACAGGGTAAAATAAGGGATGTAAGTTTGTACGAAAGTCCGTCATTTTTGAAGATAAATCCATGAAAATTTGTACGTAGTTTTTCGGTGTAGTGTTTCACGGTTTTTGGATATTTATCCTCAAAAGGGGTGAAAAGGGGGATGAAAGTTTGTATGTGCACTCTGTTGTTTTTGTACCCCATAACATAAAAAGTGATACTCAGTCTTATGAATTAAAAGTAAGGATAACGTGTTTTAAATTAAACAGGGCAAAATTAGGAATGCTAAATAAAATTTAAGTTCGTCATTTTTGAAGATAACGCCATGAAAATTGATAAGTGTTTAGATTAGAAACAAAGAAGTACAAGTGTCACGGATTTCTAATAGGGTGAAAAGGTGGATGAAAGTTAGTATGGGAACTCTGTTGTTTTTGAAGTCAATATCATGAAAATTGATAATTAGCATTATGAACTAAAATTAATAGTGATTTCCAGAGGGTGAAATCAAGGATGCAAGTTTCAATTTAATTTCTTCATTTTTGAAGATAATGCAATGAAATTTGGTAAGTGGTTAGATTAGAAACAAAGAAATACGTGTTTCACGAATTTTTAATGGGGATGAAAGGGGGATGAAAGTTTGTATGGGAACTCTTTTGTATTTGTAGTCAATATCATGAAAATTGATACTTAGTAAGTGGCTAGATTTGAAACAAAGAAATACGTGTGATGTATATGTATATATATACGTATACATATAAAGAATACGTAATGAAAACTCATACTCAGTCTTATGAACTACAGTCAAGGGTGACGTTTTTAGTGTTTTAGAAAAATCAACCTCTAAAGGGTGAAATCAGGGATGCAAATTAAAATTTCAGTTCCTCATTTTTGAAGATAATAACAAAAACAAGCCTTACTGATAAAAATTAAGAGTGACGTAGTTTCACACATAATGAAACAATCTAATATATAAAAATGACACGGTTTTTGTGGTCGCACTTCTGCGAAACGGCTAGACCAAATTTTGAGTGTGAATCTTGCACCTTCTTACCCCCACCTCTTACCCATATTTTAATATCGATTTTATAATTGTAGTATGAATAATCTCCAAATAATTATTCGTTGCCGGAAAGCGTTACGTCAGTTTCATATTTGTTATGTAGTTGATTTATCCAATGAGATAAATCCTAAAGTCCACGCGGGCGAAGCCGCGGGCAGAAGCTAGTCGTGAATAAAATAATTTCAGAGCGGAGTCACAAATCGCGGCGCTCGTTAGACATGGAAAATTTATTTCATTTGGAAAACTGAGTATCTACTACGGACCCGAGGGTGAACTCGAAACTTTCTCGCTTGAAAAAGAGATTTTGAATTCTTGATTGGCCTCAAAGTTACAAACTATTTCAGAGCTGAGATAAGACATATCTATGTACTACTAATATTGTGCCGCTCATTATACACGGAAAAATTAATTTCGGAACTGAAGCGGAGTCGTTATCACGAAATAATGAACTCAATACTTTCTCGCTAGAAAGACCGATATTGTTTTACTTTTAGAGGATACTAAGCATAATTCACAAAACAATTTTAGAGCGGAGTCACTCTTCAGTCAGATCGCTGTTCTCGTTAAATATGTAAAATGTTCTTCATTTATGAACTAAAAAATAATCACTACTACGAATGTGCGAACTCGTCACTTTCTCGCTTGAAAGCGTATTAGAAATAACAATTCGCTTATTGACTCCTACTAAAAAAACTAGATTTATTCCTATAAGTAACATATGAACGAAAAACGTTTGTGTCATATGTTCACATCGTGAATCTTTGAACATATTGATACTGAGCGGCCACCATGGTTGAGCGAACGCACGACTTTCTCGCTTAAAACAGCGATAACGAAATGTGTTTACACTAGCTGTATTACTGCGACATTACAATGGTAAACATAATGTAGGCAAAAAGCTTAATTTCTGTATGCTAGGGCCATTTATATATTTTTACAATGAATAGTAGTAGATATTACCTACTAAACTACTACTACACGTATGTGCACGCACGTACACTTGAGTGCAAAAGGATGTACCCACTTCTGATAATTCCCCCAACACACTGCATACAAACAAGAAAGTGTGAATGTAACATGGTACAAAACTGGGTACATATTTTTTGTACTCGAGCGTACATGAAACGTCATAATTAATCCGGCTCGTATCGACGCATTCGTTCGTTAATGACGCACTAGAATTTCGAATAAGGAACGCGTTGTTACTACGAACGCCACGGTCTAGCGAACTCGCGACTTTCTCACTTGAAACAATGATAGTGAATTGGCTTCACTAATAGATCAATGTTCGCTACCGTGAAAATCCAACACAGTTTACTTAAAATTTAAATTAATACCTCAAGCTTTTCATAAAAAGTGATGGTTCAATTTTTTTCCATGCCACTAATAAGAAACATATATAACTAACGCGTTCAAAAAGAACTAAAAACCAACTTCAATTGCCTTTAAATTGGTTTTTTGATGATTTTATCACAGAGCGATCAATAAATTGCGATAAAATTTATATGGAACTAACTCCGAAGTATGCTCTACCAAAGAAAAGATAACTATCAACTTTTCAAGAAAAAATTTACTATTGGCATCGTTATCGCTTAACATACATTTTTATAACATACGAGTCGAATTGAGAACCTCCTTTTTTGAAATCGGTTTAAAATTAATAAATACTTAAAATTCCAGAGATTAGGGATTAGTAAAAATATTATCTCGTTTAAAACATTTAAAGTTACAGTGTTATAAATACACCAAATATTTATAGATTCAATAGATTATAACAAGAAAATATTATGATTCATTTTAAATATAAACAAGATTTAAGAACAGTACATTCGACTAATGACTGACGACTTCGACTAAATAAACCTTAGCACTTATTATTAACACTCACGTATTGTAAAATAAAAATTATGTCGAGTCCCACATTAAACCCTATTATATTTATTTCTAAATATTGTCACACGAGTTAATTAATATACAACGAAGAAAATAATACACATAAAATTACGTCCTTAAAAACACACACATTCATCCAACATCTCACACAAAAATGATTCGGTTTCTTTGAGTAAGCCTAAATTCGGTAGAACATTTTTCGTCTGATGATGACAATCCAGAGAGCGGGAACACAGTGACAATGGAAGGTAACGCAGATAGCTATCGAGCCAGTATCCCTATTCCAGCACCTCCATTATGCAGTGGCTTACGGCGGCCGGCTTTTGCCCTAATCTTGTTTAACAAACGTGTTTCGCTTACAACATTTTAAAGCACGTTTTCAACGACTCGGATTCTGCAGATCAGTGACGACATCGTTATTTTTTTAGATTTTTTTTAAAGTAGCGGTCCGTTCGTCGGGTCAGTAACTTCTTTTGTTCAGGAAGTCGGTTTTAGTTAGGATAAGCGGTCTACTTTGAAAGTCTGCATTGATAGATATTGATTGCTCTACTAGAAAAGTACAGATGTCATAAACACAAACATATGTAATTAATTATTTTTAAATTCAAAAGCGCCTATATTTATACATCCGAGTACAAAAATATGTTGAAGGAAATGTCCGTTAAAGGTGAATTTGACATGGTTCAAATGTGGATACATATTTTTGTAATCGAGTGAACACACCAACGTAGCTTATATTTGGATGTTTTTGCAATTCTTTGTTTACATTTCAAAACATCGTTAAAAGTAGTTTCCGAACTGAATATTCTAATGTAGATTTGTAAGTATTTTTGTCTAAATTTATTTTTCTTATTATCGGTACAACGCTGTGTTTACCTTGAAGTTAGTTGCACATGTGACACTATTGTTTTGTAAGTTTAGTTTTTTTGTTATTGTGTGCAATTACTTAAGCCTTAATAAATAAATATATAGTAGAGCTATTTTTGTTGATTCCACCTTCGCCGTTCAAGTACCGGTCAAACAGAAGAACAGCAGACCTTCACCCGTACACTGTAGATATTCCTACAGCTCGCACGAAGCGTTTCGCTTCCACATTTATCGTGCGTACAGCAAAAATATTGAATACACTACCGGTTTCCGTGTTCCCCGAAAATTACAACTTGGGAATCTTCAAAAGAAGAGTAAATAGGCACCTTCTAGACCAACACGTAACATCTTCGACCTCATCGTCACTTACCATCAGGTGAGATTGAGGTCAAGTGTTGGTCTATCTTCAATAAAAAAAATATTGGCAAATATATAAGCCTTATCTGTCATAATACCTAATTAGCTTCAGGCTACTGAATGAAAACGCTTTTCATCCAACGATGTTATCATCAATTACCATTTGGGGATATGAAGCCCAAGTATACATAAAAAAGAGCTTTATTAAATTAAGGCTTCATAGTTTTTTTATATAAAAAAGAGATGAAGTCCAAGAGCGATGGAAATTGTAATCCATACGCGTGCAAAATGGTTTCACTCGAACGAATCCTTTAGTTTCTTTCACGTGTTCAAAATCTTAGTCTTCTTCATGGTGCTCATATGAATGCATCAAAAACTAAATTTATAACCAAATAATTAAGAAAACACTGGACTTATTTACGAAACAAATGAAACTCTGTACATTAAAATTAACATTGAAACAATAACGCCGGCTGACCACGGATTCTCACACAAACAAAGTTAATCTTCCAAGCAATCAAGATAGAATGTCCGGTCCTAAACTCTCAAGGTTACATCAAGGTCAGGTTTAGTTCCTACAGTGTAACGTTGCTCAAAATACATGGTACGGCGGGACACGTTTATGACATTGCTTATCATAAAGTGTTTATGATTCGTTTTAGCATGTGTTTAAGCATTTTAAAGATGTCATACCGTACGTTTTTCTTCTATAGGTATGTAAAATAAAAGGTATCATTGACTTGATATTTGTAAAAACCCTTCTATGTTGTTGAGTTCCCCTGGGAGTCACATAAAATAGATGTTTCAAATTCGGCCTGCACTTGTATACTATTTTAAAAAATCTATAATTAATATAAATATGTGTAGAAAAATACTAGAATTTCATTTTTGCATTTATTTTAATTGTACACAATCATTCTTTTCGTACTAAGTGACAGCGTCAAATGTCATTTTATTGACGCCATCTTTGTTTTCAACGTCAAATCTTACCTGTTTCGTGCGTTTTATAAAATTTTGTACAAATGAACTAAACCCAGAATATACAAAAATTATAACGAAATCACTTTTATTAGATAATAGCCTTTTAAAATTTTAAATGTACAAGGCCAGGCCTTGGCGCCATACATTCGCGGAACGTGTCATTTAAACCATATTCGTAAAATGTTTAACAATTTAAAATATTTACATGCATCTAAAGATGGAATGTAAGAAACTAAAAATTTATGACTGTCATCATATGTCCCATGTTCGATACATATACTTATCTTTATTACGCCAACACATCCGTATCACATGCATTGCATTCATTTTTTACCGACTTCAAAAAAGGAGTTTTAACAATTCGACCTGTATGTATGTAATATTTCCAGAACTGCCTAGTTTTCGTATAGATTAGTCTATATCAGCTTCTAAACAAATGTGCCAAATTTCAAAAATGTTTGTTTGTATATTTGTTTGTTTGTCCTCGTCTATCTCCGGAACTACAAGTTCGATTTAAATAATTCTTTTTTTGTTGTGCTAGGTATTGTTCAACTTAGGGAAGACTGCAAGTTTCATCAAAATCGGTTCAGTAGTTTTTGAGATAGGGAATGTTAAGTGTGTATTAGACAGCTGACTTACAAGCATTGCCATAAAAATAGACTTTTAGGGCAATTGAAGTCGGTTTCTAATTTTTTTGAACGCGTTTACTTGTGGCCCATCGCATCCGCGGTCTCAAATGACATGAGGTCTCTAGTTTAATTGATCCATAGACCCAATAAACTTTAGAAATTCATTCAACGCTTTGTGTAGCAGCGATAAACACCATTAGTAAAATGAACGAATCCGGAGTTTAGACGCGAATCAAGTGACACGCACCAGTTAATTCAATTACGATCTAAATTCAATGTGGTTCTGTATACGAACATGTTCCTATCCGTGTACCCCTACATGCATCCGATCACACCATATAGAGAGATCAAAGCGTGGTTTACGAGAGCTGAAACGAGGCACACGGCAAACATGACACGCTGGCGTACGATGTTCGAATGGTAGTTTACTAAAAGCAGAGGGGAATAGCATTTAGGGCTAGTTCATCTAGTTTTATTCAGCGCCATACACATCTTCACGACAAAATCAGGAATGAAGAAATCCGTCGACATACAAAGGTGACCGACATAGCTACTCGAATAAGCAAGCTGAAGTGGCAATGGGCAGGCCACATTCGACGAACAGACGGTCGATGGAGCAGAAAGATTCTCGAGTGGAGACCTCGGACCAGGAGACGCGGGGTGGGACGGACTCCAGCCCGCTGGTCTGACGACCTTAAAGATAGCGGGAAGCGAGTGGATGAGGACGACTGAGGACTGGAAGGAGTGGCGCACGTTGGGAGAGGCCTATCTTCAGCAGTGGAGAGACACGGGCTGATAAGTCAAGTCAAATACACATCTATAACTGTGTACCATGACACATACATTCAGTCTTAATATTATTGACGGCCTCCGGGGCGCAGTTGTCTGAGCGTTAAACCTGCAATATACCAGAAATTAATAAAGGCTTCATACATCGGATCATTTATCATTTCATCGGATAAATCGGAAGCCATTGCGTCATTTTACCCTCACGATTTGCAACAAGTTTTTTGTAATCATTTCAACGCATCATATTGGGCCGAGGGCGGAGTTTACTGGCGCTCTTTGGTAGGTACCTATGTCCAGTGGATTTCCACAGGCTGTATATGATGACGTACTTGAGGAAGGTTTTTGCCGTAGAAAGATCTATTTTCGGAATTATTTGTCTTTCTACAAAATATGCGGTCCTTTAGTAACAGAATCTATTCATTATACATTTCCTTGATATAAAACACCGGCACTTTGCCAGGTGTAGCCATTTTAAAAAGCAATCCACACAGAAGAAGGCGTTCTTGGATTTACGCCAGATATCTCTCATCTGAACCACGCTTATTAAAACTACGATGACAGGTAATTAACAGCTATGATCCAGTTAAAACATACACAGGAAACAGGCTCTTGATTATAGCGATACTCGTGCAAACTGTTCTTTATATTTTGAATTCGGAACAAGTCGACAAAGATGGCGCATGTTGGGCCAACGGCAACATGATGCTGTCATAAATCACACCATATACTAGCTCTTGCCCGCGACTTCGTCCATGTGCACTTCGGAAACTATCCCACGGGAACTAATTGCTCGATCGAGATTAAAAGTACCCTATGTCCTTTCTCGCTCCTTCAACTACTCCTATACAAATAATTAACGCGTTCAAAAAGAACTAAAAACCATCTTCAATTGCCTAAAAATTTGATTCTTGTTGATTTTCTCACAGAATGATTAATCAATTTCGATAAAAAATTAAGGGACCACCTCTGAAGTATGTTCTACCAAACAAATTATTAAAATCGGTTCACTATTGGCGGAGTTATCGCGTAACATACATACCAAAAAACATACGCGTCGAATTGAGAACTTCCTCCTTTTTTGAAGTCGGTTGAAAATTAAAATCTAGTCAACTGACTGAACTTCGCCGGGAAGGAAAACAAACAAACTTTCGCGTTTTGCAAATTTTAGTCTCTCTCTAGTCTGTTTCTCACATTTCTACGACCCTATAAATAAAGGCTTCATATCACCGGATGATGACGATAAGGCTACTGGGTGGAAAGCGTTCTCACCCATAAGCTTTGTTACCATTTGCTTTGCCATTAACTCTGCTGTTTGGCGGCAGACTTAGGTAGGAAAGCAGTAGCTATTATCAGAAATACATAGAAAATAGACCCCCCAAAACAGAGGGAATCGAACCCTTTCCGGGGTATGCCAATTGTTAAGCCACTAGGCGACAGAAGCAGTTGAGATTCTATCGCCGTCAAATGTTAAGCGATTCAAATCCCTAACAGATATAAAATATCGTAACCCACAATCAATTCGACTTTTAAGTCTTTGTTCAAATGACGCAATACATGACAGCGTTTGACGCCAATAAGTCAATCTATTCGCGTCGTCAAATTTACGAGGCGATCGGAGAATTATGGGTCGACGCGGCTGTAAAACTCACATATTGTTTTGTTTAACGTTACACTGAACTCGTTTTTGTGTTCATTGAACAGTTTTCGAATAATTGAATTATTTTTCCATTATTGTTTCACACTAGTTTTTCCTCTGCAACTTTTTTACATTAACCTCAAAATTTATTGCACCGAAATCCTTTATATAATTAGAATCTGGTATAGGAGTTGGTCCTTACGCTTACCACACATGCACACATCCGTCATTGATACTCTGACACTGACATTTAGTAAACCAACCCATAGACAAACGAGACAGTGTGAGTATATGCTGTGGCGCATACACTACCTCCAGTTTAGCCGTTTAGTTTTAAAAAGGTATCAAACAATATGAAACAGTATTTTCGTCTTTAAGATAGTATTTGTGTGCTTTTCATGGTATACAATAAAGCGTATTTGCAAAACAAATAGCAAAGGCCTAAACAGTCTGACCATATCTCTTGCAGAAGTCTCTCAAGTTTCCATTCCACAAACAACTTTGTTCCGGGACCTTTCGAACAACTTTCTGTGTACGTGACTTACATTTGAGTGGGAAACTGTGCTCTAAACACTTAAGGGCCTATAAAGTACTTCTTCCGACAGCCTTTACTTCTCGCTGCAACTTTGATGTCTACAGTGAAAACGTATTACGCTTTGGCACATTTCTTTCTTGGTCAGTATTTTGTATCCGCAGCGGATCTGCACTTGGCGTTCATGGCATATGTCTATTTAATACGTCACTGCACGTAAGTTGTATTGGGCTATTGAACGTAATAGAAACTACCCACAAGAAAGTAGAAACATCAACTGAATCATCAAATCCTATACCAGACAAATACGCGGCTGTAAATCGAATTCGCGACCTTTGAATCCAAAAAAAATCGCTTAACTACTAAACCAAGATGGCTGACAATTAATATTCTAAGTCTAAATTTAGCAGAATATCAGCAGCATAATAGCAGAAATCGATCAATTTAAGACAACCGTTCAAATAAGAATGTTGCCAGATCGCATCCGTAATGTGCCTCTTAACGCAGCTCTAATCGATCTTACGAAATCTATTAACATGCGTTAAGAGGGAACAGCAGGTAAAAAATTTCATACAACAAGGCATAGCTGTTTGCTACCCCTAAACCTCCACCATTTGTGACGATTTTTGGACACATGCAAGATCTTACCGAAAACTAAGACCGTTGGTTTTGCTTTTTTCAATATTTTGTCTACAATTAGAATTATGGGCATCTCAAAACTCAAAATTTCAGAAAAAATTTCTTTCAACTTATGGTACTCATTATTTAGAGTAAACGTAACATTTTCAGAAAAAGCAAAACCAACGGGCCTAGATTATTCTTTGATAAAGAGAATAAGATCAAAATGATTGAATTTGGCTAACGTTTCGTTGAGAAAACAGCTATATCCCAAACCCTTAATTTCACGGCAAAACTAGGCAAATACCAAAAAAAGCTTCAACTGTCCTTCTCGCACAGTTCGGTTCGGGAGGCAGGGTACACTATATCACAACTATATACTGTGTATTATATGTATAAAAATAAAGTAAGCATGCATTAGTGATGTCAATAAGCTTTATCGATTTTTTCAACTAATAGTGGTGGGAAAAATATATCGATAGTTACCTCTTTATCGACCTATCATGGTTTTACCTGTTAGTTTTAATGTTTAGACTAATCTAAATAAACAAATATAAAGACAAATAATTCTAAGGAAATTTATATTATCTCTAGAACAGAATATTTTTCCCTGAAATTCTTAAAAGTTGTTACGGTAAACATTAAAATGATTTCAAGTTATGTTACGTTTGAATAATTAAATATGATTTATGAATAAGTGACTTATTTTTCAAATATTTTTTAAAATGTTAAAGTTCGAGTCGTACTCGCATACAAAGGGTTCCGTACCACTGTAAAATATCTAAACAGAAAAACACAGAAAAAACATAACATTTATTGCATGGACATACGTTTATTTATAACTTTTATTATTATTATTTATTATTATTGAAAGTTTTGAGAGATAACGAGAAGTTATATTGACAGCAAATCGCTACGGAGGCTATATGACCCGACACTTTACTGAAGATATCCCGGAGATCAGCCAGCAAGAGCTTGAAATGGCTCTCCGACAACTCAAAAACCGGTCAAGTGCAAGTCGGACTCGTGCACCGAGGATTCCGTACAGAATATGAATTAATGACATACTGAAAATCATAAATAATAGGTATGGTAATATGCACCCAACAATGCTCTACCGAAAATGAAATTCTAAGTTAAATTACATGCTACGAAGTTAAGTTTGTAAACATTAAAAAATCAATTTTACTGTGTTACAATTAAAAAATTCAGATTTATTCCTATGGTTGTGCTGTAAAAACATTCTTCTTGCCAAATTTCAAGACATTCGGTCAACGGGAAATACCCTATAGATTTCGGTTCCTTTGAATTTTGTACGGAAATGGTCTAAAATACAGCTATATCTTTTTATTGCGTTGACCTATAAGTTTCATTATTTCACAGATCTAAGGGACAGCAGACTTCAGTATTCGATATCAAAGTGATCCTCTAAGGATTCCTTTTTTCCTTTTGAGGTACTTAAAATATAAAATATAGTATATGAAGATATGAAGCATGACAATAGGAAATACGATAGATTTACCTGATATTTGTTTACTCTGGCCACCTATTTGATTTAATAAGTAATTATTTTTAAACAAAATCTGAAATTCAAACAAAACGAACAAAATATAGTACTTGAAAGTATGCCGGTTGCCATTTTTATAGTCCCGTGTTTAACAAGAAACCCTTATAGTCTTGTAGTTTCGCTTTGCCCCTCTATTTTCGGTTTAAATCAGAGACTCGTAGTACTAAAACCTGTAATATATAGTAGTATTTTATTATTATTCATGTCGACAAATAAAAACTTGAAATATTTTTTCCCAGTTATACATCTCATACACTTACAACGGGATTTTTAACTCGTCTATTCCATTGTGTGAAGTGTCGTGAAATTACAGTTTTTAACCGACTTCAAAAAAAGAGGTTATCAATGCGACCTGTATGTATAATATTTCCAGAACTGCCCAGTTTTCATATATGTTAGTCTATACCAGCTTCTAAAGAAGTGTGCCAAATTTCTAAAGTGTATGTATGTTTATCCTTGCATATATCCGGAACTTACCTAGGTATTGTTAAACTTAGGGAAGACCGCAAGTTTCATCAAAATCGGTTCAGTCGGTTTTTGAGACTGGGAATGTTAAGTGTGTATTAGTTAAATGTTTGTTACCTCAGAACGTTTGACAGGGTGAACCGATTTGGATAATTCTTTCTTATTTGAAAGTTGATGCTTTCCGTGTGGTCCCATTTCAATTTGGTCCGGTTCTTAGAATGGAATCCATAAGAAAACGATATACACCTTAAATTTTCCTTAATAAAAGTAGACTTTTAGGGCAGTTGAAGTCGGTTTCTAGTTCTTTTTGAACGCTTTAACTTGTTAGGTCTTAGACTCTAGCAGTTTAGGTACTAAAACACATCTAGGTCACCTAGAGTATCGTTGGAAGACGAACGTTCGGATATGGTGAAACTAAAAGGTTTCTTTGTTGACTGTAGAACCCTAAAATGGCAAAGTCATAATTTATGTTGTATTTATATGTGATAGGTACTTACTAGTCAATCATATCAAATACAACCACAATATGTCGAGACTAATCCAATATGCGAACAATAATTTCTCAAAACGTAAAAAAAGGGTGACGCACGCTCACGTCAAGTTTATTATAATTTTGAAAAATACACTCTAGCCCAGGCGGAGGGGTAGCGTCTATGCGCGTCGCGGCAGGGGCCTCTTTGGGAGGTTACGCAGCGTTATTTGTGTGAGTGAAAGCATGTGAAAGGCTGTATGTGTGCGTACCGAATCGCGACAGCAATAACATATTGAAATACCTACTATTCTACGGAGACTTTGCTTCATATCCCTCTTAAGTGGGCTCGAATTGCTAATTATGCGTTCACACGTTTCAGTACGATTTCCGTAAACAGACTTAGCATCGTTTTTGTAGGTTGTTGCAAGTTCATGATTGCACACCGTTCACCATAAGAAAACCCCTAGTGACATACAGCGTGATACGGCAAGAGGGGTGTAATTAAGATGAACGTCTTTAACCTTGTACACGCGGCTTCACATCAAGCTATACATTTCCAAAAAAGTATACTCTGACATCGCATTGAATGTACTCCCGCACGATGCTAGTTCAGTTTATAGCATGACCTGTAGCCGTGGGTTAGTACCCATATTGATTTTTACGAAAGGTGGCAACTTTTATTATATGTCTAGGTATAATTAAATTTGCTTGTTTTATATGTATGGTAGGTGACGACAAGGCCGTTGGATGGTACAGCACTCGCACACCATGTTTGCCTCTCTGAAGTTAGCTCTTCGCAATTTCAAACATGTGCAGACGGAAAGTGTGTGTATTATTTTTGATAATAACTATCCCTAGATGACATACAACACTAGAGCATTTCTTTCCATCCGCTAACTTGCCTTACCTCCCACTTTACGTTAATCATTGATACTTCGCGGTCTTTTGTGACTAACTTCAGAGGGGCCAACATAGTCTGCGAGTACTGTAAACGTGCGCGTTTCGCACCCAGACGCCTCAAGATAATGAGGTTTGCATTTGGTCATCATCTCGTCTGACGGTAAGTGACGGTAAGGCTGTTGAATGGAAAGCGTCCTTACCCAAAATCCTTTCATACTTCAACAGCACAGTTTACAGTTCAAATTACACACTAGCTTAATTGACTGGCAGTCATAACAGTTTAAAAGAGTAAACGATGACGTCACGATGTATCCAAAACGAAGGTATCTTGTCTTAATTGTATACATTGCATTTAGATTGCATGTCTGTGTTTCTAGATTTATTTAAATTGCGACACGGTCATTTCGTTCGTCGTGAGAACTGAAAACGAATTGTGAAAGAACGATTAACTCAAAATTTCGTAGCTTAGGTTTTTAAATGCTTTCATTTAACTTGCAATTTTTTGTGTGTCAATTTATGTATATATGTTTACGTCAAATCTTGCAAGCTGAATGGGGAAGATGCATGGAAGAATATTTTTGTCTAAATCGATAGTCCATGTAAAAAGGTAAATACCTCAACCATTTTTTCCCGATACCACTAATACTTTTTTTACTACAACCCGTCGAAAAGTAATTTTAGTCGCGCGGTGCTAAAACGCTCCATATAAATCTGGTGACATTTGTGACGTCACACGTGTTTTAGAGCGTTAAAATGTATGGAGCTTGTTCGATATTTTGAGTTATCTCGTAAAATGTCTCGTTTATGTGTGATATACCCCTATAATAAAGTTTTCAAAATGCAATGAGAAAACTAAATCTAATAAGCATTTTACTATTCGAGGAACTAAATTTTTGCGACATTTAGTCCTTGCGAAATCCAAATAAAAAAGCAAAATTTTTACGTGTATTTATTTTGGTGGGATTTATTTTAATGTCCGTTAAGCTATAAAATACAATTCAACCCAATCTAATTTGGTTGCATCTTCCCTATTATAATCACTTCCTCTTATTCTCCGGAGTTGAATTTTGGTTCAGTATAGATGACAATGCACTTTCATGATACCATCGAGCTGGTCTGATCCTGGAGACGGAAGGCGACCATGGTAACTCCTAAGCTACACATGAGAAGCCCGTCGAGTTTGGGTTCGTTTGATTTGTCTTGCTGAGTACTATGTAGATCAGATGCCAATGCAATAATAAAGTATTGCCTACAAAAACACTTGTATTGCAAATGAAATTTTTAACAACATGTTTACAGTATAATAGGCCTTCTGAATTTCATCCGAGTCTCGTTCCTTTTTGTACGTGAGTAAAGAGGCATTGGAAAATTTAGGCGATTTTGGTCTGACTACATTCTCAACTGCGTAACAAAAGTGTAATGTTATCTACATTGTACTTCGACTATAGTTCATTTCAATGCAATAGAAATAATCATAAACAAATAGAAACATAATATATTTGAGTAACTAAAACAAACATAGCACCATCAAGACTTTCCATGAAGTGTAAGTGTGTACAGTCAGTGAAGACCATATTTATAGTCTCGTTTCGGTGTTTGTTCACATCCGTTTAAATCGGATTGAAACTAACTTTACATAATTCGACCAGAATTAGATAGATGTCAAGTTTGTCTAACGAGCTAACGGTCAGCCATTAATTCAACTGCGTCTAAGGTAAGGTTATAAAACAGTGTTGCTGACGGTTGATTTAGAAATTAAAAGGCACAGTAATCAAAGCATTGCATATGTCTAAAGTATATAAGTAGGGCCACAAAATTAATACTACGTAAAGAACCGGACTTTCATCTCCTCAAGAAAGTGGCCCGCTCAAGGATAGCGTAAGATACCTAAGATACTAACGTAATTACATTTCATCATCTATACAACGCATTAATTTAGTAATAACAACTCGTCAAACTGTATCCAAATCGCACGAGACAAAGCCTAAAGTAATTCTAGCTCAATACGAGAAAGCATTCCCCAGGGCACATTCCTAGTACTCAAAACACATTTAAATTGTGCCTGTTATTCCAAGACGCCATATTGAGTCTAAATCAGCAGCGAGGCGCTCAATTGCGGCCAATTATCTCCGCAAATAAGGGCTGGGACGCACTGCCGCCGCAGCCGCGGAACAATTGTCAACATAAATTTTGTAAAATTACAGCCGAGTATTGTTGAATGTTACTGTTTGCCGCGGAATATTTGTTCTGTTGCGAGTAGGGAAGTTCCTTATGCGTACAGTTTAACAAAGTTTAGTAAAGCCGCTTTATGTTTTCAACATAAAATTGAAACTAGGAGCGGTTTTATAGCACAGTTTACTTCAATGTACTCGTAAATCTAACAATAAGTCTTTATCGCACTGCATTTTGTTTGTTTAAAAACGCTTTAGTACTTATAAATTAGCAAAAAATAATAGCCACTCAGCGCTCATGGTACCGACTGCAAATCTGCGTACATTAATGCATAAGAAGACATTTTTAAGGATCCGTACTTCAAAAAGAAAAAAGAAAAATTTATAGGATCAGTTTGCCGTTCATCTATCTGCCTATCAAGACTCATTGTCTCAGGTATCTTTTCCTATGAATAGTGTTTTCCTAATAAAACACTACATAGCACAGATTATTCTACTGATGCAATGTAGCAACTTAGTTTTTGTATCACTAATTAGTATTTCAACGTTTCAATTTCAATTTTTGTTCTGTAGAAGCAAATTTGCATTTATATTCAAATTTTTCACAGATCGTTTCCTTTCGATTGGATTATAATTTCACGCTCAATTTTTTACGGTCTCTATCGCATTTCTCTACAGCGATCAAGGTCATGAGAACCGCAAACAAATACCAACTTTTTCACAAAGAAAGAAAGTGTACAATGGAATACTAGTAAAATGAGTCTGCAATAAAACTTAAACTACGAGTAGCATACAAAATTTTAGGATCACTTTTATTCAGAATATTATTGTGATACAAACAGTAGCATTAATAATATTCAACACCAAGCCATCTGTAATGGTCCTTCCAACCTTCTTTTGAATTTTTTTCCTACAGCTTTTATATTTTGTCACTGTGTTTGTCTTTTGTTTTGTATTTCTGTATGGAAAAAAGTTACAGCCCAATGTGTACAATTATATAGGTACAAACTTTTTACAGTTAAATGTGTGTCAACACAGTCGCCTGCAAACTATCACGGGCGGAAAACATTCAACATGAGCCTACCTTATTCGATAGTCATTTCATAATTATGCATGACCAAAAGCTTGGCTTGGTAATTACAGTAAAATATCGGTGAATTCCACCATCTACCAGAGGCAAGGAAGAAGAAGGGACAAAAAGCAAGGAACTGGCTTAGATTAAATTGGTGATTGCAAAAATATGACAATGAATTACGAAATTTATCAGATGAGCAAGAAAGACCCTAGCTTATGGCTCAGTTTGAATTAGCAGAAATGTATTTTTATTTTATTTATTCGGATTTCCAACAAAGAAACAATATAAGTAATCACACAATAACAACAATTTAAAATAACAGTAAGTTCTCCTTCAATGACAGTAAGCCACCGCATGCAAACAATAATAGAAACAAAAAACAACAGCAACAAATTAATATAAAATATAGCGAAAACAAGTGAAGCAGTGACTCAAAAGGAGGAGGTGAGGAGTATCTGTGATATTAGATCAATTGTTGTCACTGAGAATGTCCCAATGTGCACCGACCCTAACAACACTCCGGTCAAGTGTTGCTGAGCTAAATGATATACATTAGCTTCAAGTGTTATTCTTTATGAGTTGAGAGAGAGTGACGTCAGCGGTGATTGTTTTGGGAACGTTATTGTTACGTTTTAGTATCGGAATTATGTCTCAGAACATAAAATATTAAATCAATCGTTAGACGTTACTGGAACAAACTGTTTATTGCCAGCGGAGCTAGCGGATCTTAGAGGTGAACCTATTGAAATAACTTTGCTTGGTTGTGATTGTAGATCATGTATTAATCAGCAAATACTAACAATATTCATTGATTAAAAACGTTAATAAAACACCAGTATCTATAGTGGAAAACTGGAGCACAACGATGCGAAGTGATTCAAAAACTAATTAAGTAATCATTCATTTGGCATCGGCAGACGGCAGAAGACAGTCAGCATGTTATAGTCTAGGTACAAGATCGAAATAGACGAAATAGTCAACGTATCCGACCGACCTAGCCTAGTTTGGCCACTTCACACGCCGATTGACGATTTTGGGTGTAAGACATAAACTTTTAGACAATAGAGATCGTTAAACAATTGCTTTGGCAAAGCTAGTCGGAGAAAGAGTATAGCTGGCAGCTACGAGTATATTCGGTCGCTTTCAAAAATTTCGACTATAATTCGCAATAAACTTTTGTCTAATAAAATTCATGACATTATTGTTTTTACTTCTGTTGTGTAAACATTTCTTTAAAAATATCTTATACAAAAAAGATCGGCGCGCATGTCTAAAATTCTAAATCTTATTCAATACTTTTTCGACGGACTATGACGGACTCTTGAATACATTTTAGTTGGTTAAACGATCCAAAGCCAACTCATGTCAACTCGTGACGTAACACAGATCTCGTGGAAATTTTTAGAAAATGTATCAAAGGCCTACAATCATCAGGCCGCCTACCGCGTAGTAACTATCGTACAACCCCTAAAGGGTAGGAACGAGAAGGAAAATCCATGAAGGAATCTTATGACTAGCAGTACATGCAGTTGATGAAAAAATAAATGAGCCAGTAATGTCCCATTCAGTATAGATTAGATACCTCACGGAAGATAAAGCCTAGGCCGACAAAAACTTCAAGATCGTCCATAGAGACCTAAAGAGGAAGACTCCAATGTCGAATTATAATGCCAGTAATTACATTTTGTAATAGCGTTCGGCGCAGAGGTCACTGACGGCGCACACCGACCAAACAAAGAGTTAAAAAATAATCGCACCGTAGATGAGATTAGACATGTCGATTGTTGAGGTCCAACGACTAAGGTAGAATCTGTTCTATACTCGGACTTACTTTAGATATTGTGTCAAAATACATCCGCTTTTGCTCAACTACAACCAAGTCAGCGAAAATGAGGGAAATGTTTGTGCCGCAATATAAAATATCTTCTTAAAATACTTAATACGTCAAGAAGAACTAAGAAACCGATTGCTTTTTTTTTTTTAAAGGCTAACCTGGACGTGAGTGAAATTCTAACTTACTCCCCTAATTTTCCCCTCAGGGGTAAAATATTTTCTTCAAATTTAAATAATACCACGCTTGAAATAGCGTACTGAATCATCAAAATCGTTTCATAATTAGCGAATATATGTTGTGACGCTCAATAAAATGATTTCCTAAAATAATCAATCACGTACGATGTTGAATAAGAACCAAGTAACATATTATTTACATATGTTTTGGGGGTAAAATACTTTCTTCTAAATTAAATGGACCCTTGAGATAGTTGAGGAAGCATAGAAAAACAATAAAGAATTTAAATATAATATTACGTTATAAACGACAGTATTTTTAGTATACATTTTACGATAATTGTATATAACTTGAACAACTTGTAAGTCTGAAAACATGAAGATAATATGATCGACATGAACTCCAAGTTGCGAGACAATGCTATAAAATTGAATATAAGTGTATATCAAACAATATAATTATCTAAAACTTATCTCTTTGTGGCCTGTGTGAATGTTCGCACAGTTGACATAACGAACAAATGTGACTTTTTGCTGTACGTTTCCAATTTTCCAGCGAATGATTAAAATAATGTTTGCTCGTGTATCGACTTGAAATAGCAGGCATTCTGTTTCAACCCGCTAATTGACACCCGAAAAGTAGGCGCCTCGCACTTGCTTTAGAGAATATTCTTCCGAAGAAGTCTCGACTGTTGACTAGCACTTCATAGAAAGTAGTTTGATCATATTAAGAATTTTAAAAAATATATACTGTGTAACTATTTCTCGCGTCGTCCTCTGCGTGGAAAACAGAAAATATCTCTCGGGCACACTTTGTCATAGTCCGCTAAGTCCACTGCTGGACATAAGCCTGCCTCATAGATCGTAGCGTGTGACTTTACATCAGGATTAGGATTACGATTTGCTATAAAAACGCGAGGCAGGCTGTATGGTGATCGCAGTACAATGTTGTTACATTGGTATATGCTGCTACGCATCTTACACCCCTTAGGAGCCTATACAAAAAGCCCATAAACTATGTTATCGAAAAAATCTCGTCGCACCGTTGCTGCATGAAAGAAAAACAAACCAACGAGCACATTTTCGCGTTCATAATATTATTCGCTTGAACCAACTGGGACTCAGTTTTCGCGAAACAGGCGTACTACACCTAGAGTCGTATTCTTAATCTTCGCACGTCAATGAATTCTTGTCTGTATTCCGGCGTTTTATCAGGTTGTTCACCTAATTTAACGAGCGAACAAAGGAAGTATTAAAAATTACCGGCGGAGCTGTTGTTTGTATTCAAATAAGAACTAACCTAAACAGATGGGTTCAAAAGAGTTTTTATGTTGCAACAAACATATGTCTGAAATACCGGATTTTATCTGCTCGCGGCAGCTATAAAATGAGAGACGATGGATTGTTTCGCACTCGAAATCAACATAGGACATCGTCATTTTATCTCAGCCCATTAAGTGATTCAGTCCAGAAGTCATCGCAGACGATTTCACGGTCAAAAATACTATCATATATATTTACTTAGCATCGAGCGTTAACTATATGTACATTATATTAAGCAGCTTATACATATAGCTATCTTAAAGTCTAAACAAGGAAGCCTAGTCAGTCACGACCAAATCTAAACGAGCGACCTTTCAAGGCAAATCACGATATTCAAGTCCTTGTGCGCAGGATTGCAAAAAAAAGTACGCCACGAGTGAGAATTGGGTATGTGCAGTTGTGCACTTAATATGTACGTGTGAGAAATATCCGCCAAAAAGATTTTAAGCACCCAAAAACATTTTTAACTCACTTCAAAATAGAAGAACATTACTGAATGCGACTGCGTTTTTTGTTACTTGATATAATCACTAAAAACCAACTTTAATTATTCTTTTTTTATCGAATAGCTCTCTATTTAAAATATACAGAAAATATTTCACCATTAAATATAGAAAAATAGTGGAGGAACGCCGTTCATAAAAATTTCTCCCTTTTCCCGTTAACAGATTTTAGTAAAAATTGTAAATAGACTCCGAGGGCGTCCATCGAAATAAGAAAATAATAGAATAGTACATAAAGTTATCGAGTATGAGCCTCGATATAATGACGTACGTTTCGCGACAACTTTCACCCAAGGCCGAAAATGACCAATCGCGGCGCCTGCGCACGTCGTCGGCGCGCACCAATGCACCCGGTCATGCGCCGATCTATGTGTGTCACTTTCGACCAGGTGGACGCTATACTATATATACTATGTGTGTGTTTTATAACACGTATAACTGATTGATGTCTGTCAGACGGATCGTTAGAGAGAGAACGGTTGAAAGAAATGATTACGTCATATTTTTTCGTATAAAGAAATAGAGAGTAAGTTACTTAGCTGCAATAGTTGCATGGAGTTTTTTTTAAATGTATTTATTAAAACAGTTTATATACACAGAAAAAGCATAAACATGTAATAGAGACAAATTTACAGTCCATCCATCTATACTACTCAAATCTTATTGTTTTTATTATTATTATATCGTAACTACATACGACGAAAAATTATGTTAATAGATTTCAAATTGCGTAAAGCACATAGCACAAAATACAATAAACCGAATTAATAATAAATTACGCTACGTTTGTCTATGTAAAAAAACAATTACAAAATTTGTACTTAAAATTTCGTTAAAAAGAGTAACATGTAATGTTATCAAACAAAGCTGCGTGAATCCACTATTGGACATGAGTGAACTTCACTCATAGATCGGACTTTCAATATTTGATATTCTATGTGGGGATTTGCCCAGACCACTAGACTTCTATCAACTCATTTGAGTTGTTTCAAACCAAATGTGTTAATTCATTAAAATAATTTAAATTAAACATAATTAAATCTGAGCCGGCAACAGAAGCGAAGCATAAAGGTACCCCTTGATTACACGTACAAGCTCGTACGAATTTATAGCGACGTAAGCTCGCTAAGTGTTCAACTATTGTACATTATTTATGCAAATGTGACGCGCCCGGGTACGGATCCAGTGAATGAATCATACCCCACTACACTGTTTCATATCAAAAGGCATTGGAATGAAAAACGAAGCAACACAACTGAATCGATGATTAGAGAAGTGACATAATTTGTCGATTTCAAATCGAATCAATTTATTTGTGCGATAGGTCTAGACAATAAATATTGATAGCTATGTTCTGGCTTACACCTTACAAATTCACATATAGTATATGACATATTGTCGGTAATGATGGTGTCGGAATTTAAAATAATCTAATAATGGTAAATCAAATCATATAAATAATAAAGCAATTGTTTTACGAGGCGTTCTATACAGATCTACGCTATATTTTGTGTTTTTTTGTACTACCTAATATATTAACACCTTATATTACAATTTGTTATTGTGTTCCCAAATGTTCATAGATTAGTACTAATTTCTTATTTTATAGCCAGAACCCATAACTGTGAATCGAACTAGTTATATCATACGAGTATAAAGCTAATTATTAGCAAGAGAATTGACACGCTGCATGTGGACTGGGCAACAATGACTAGATATATTTACAGCAATTTCGGAAAAGGATACACACAAACATGGAAAAGATGCAGTAGTTTTGTAGACGTCAAAAATATTTTCACAAATATATTTGGGACAAAGCAGTTTGAGTTTGAAAACTAAGCCAATAGTTATAAATCAAGTAACAAGGTTTCCCATGAAACAATAAACACAACCCTTCAATGGGAAACCGCTGCTTAGTTTTCAAACAATTCCAACTATTATCCAATTGAATCCAGTTATGTTTGCATAACTTGAAGGGCTCACAGGTGTTGAACATAACAACATAGCAGCTAGATAAATTACAAATATCACTGCACATTCGATGTATGTATATATGTATCCACTTTTGCACCATGTCATATTCACCTTTAATTGACATTTCCTTCAACACACTACAGAGGAACAAGCAAGAGTGAATGTGACATGGTTAAAAATTGGATACATGTTTTTGTACTCGAATGTACATATATGCGACTGAATAAAAATCGAAAGAATTATTTCATGGGTGGAAAATTACACTTCGGCACACATTAGGTTTCATCTCATTTCATCACAAACCCATAACTTTATTTTAAAGTAATAATATCTGTATGTTTTTTTCCATGGTCTGGGACCCTTGGTGCGCGCGAGTCAGCATCGCACTTGGCCTGGAGTTTTTTCAAGATTAAAAATGAGAACACGCAAAGGAACCTTCAGATGCATCAAATAGTGTTTAGAACCGGCTTGATCAACCGAAAATTAATATTAATATTAACATTACATTAAATTCAAACTGCAACTGCAATTTTAACAATCTGACTACATACTTGTACAATGTTTAAAATAATAAATAATTCTAGATTCTAATATTTTAAAATGATAGGGATGAAAATAATTGTCTGAAAATTGCTTTATCAGTTTGGATACGGTGGCAGAGCTAGGGGGGTCTTAATAAACTTATGTAAGTTCGGCCCTGTGTTCATAATTCGTATGAGTCAGTGAGATCAAGGCTGGCTTTAGGGGATATTGGCCTGTCTAAATATTAAATTTTAGCCTCAGGCCATTCACAGTCTTTGTTTTGTTTTATGGTTTGAAGGTCTAGCTAGAACCCAAACCAGATCCATCATAAATTTAATATCTGCTTTGTGCTTCATTCAAACAGGCCAGATTTACAATGTTGACATAAATAGATAATAAATGCTAGCACTGATCTTTCTTTACATACTTAATAGTTCATCTACATTTTACGTGTCACTAGTAATTTTGCCCTCGAGTTGGTTGGCGTGAACTTCAAAAATAATTCAGGGATAAAAAATAGTCTTTGTAAAAATTCATCTAGAGTTTTACTCTTGAAGAGACAAAGCAATAAACCAACTCAATTTCTTCATAATTGATGTAATAAGTTGTTTCAGAAATAAGCGAAAATAGTTTTTTTAAAACTGAACAAAGATTTGCCAACATGAAGACGATGTTACGTGTCAGCCAAGATCTAAATCCTAGTAGATGGCTGTTCGCTTCTCTGGTGCCTATCTCTAATATAATTCAGTCTTGACATTTTAGACCGGTTGTATTTGTACAAAACCAAGAGTTGTCAATTTCATTTACTTACAAATATTTCAAGAGTGCTAAAGACTGCAAAAACAAACAACTGTAACCTGAATTTACTTTCGCGGTTTATTAACGCCAACTCGAATTATGTCCAAGTCTAATCCAACCGTATCCGAAAAAGTCCGCGACCAACTCGCTCCAGTTACTGGCCACGTGATAACAGACCTTAACACGAGGAAACGTGCAGTCTGTAGGATGAGTTTGCACTTGATCTTCATCTCGATATGGCGGTTAGATGGAGAGCATGCTTACAGAAGCTTCAAGCTAATATGGTGCTGGCTATGCTACCATTCATTACGGAGCCCAATAGCTCTGTAAACACTGCTATTTGGCGGCAGCTTTAGATAACAACGAGTAACAGCAGGTACCGCCCATTGGGAATCGAATCCCGACCATTAGATTGACCAACTGTACACAGGAACGGATTCAAACCCCTGACCTTAGTGAAACTGTGATCGTCACGAAAGTGATTAATTTAGAATAGGATTCAATCTATGTACAGTGCGGGTCGTAAGAGACCATATCGTAAAATATTCACCAATCCATCTGCCAAGAATGGTGATCTTGGCCTCCTTGGACTCCAGGACGTCCAAGTTCAACAATGGACAAGCTGAACCGTGTAAAAAACTGTAGGGGTGGGATCCTACGACTTGTTCTATCGCTTCACTGGCTCGGCAGTGCCCACGTGTTCGGTACTACGAAACGACCACACTCGCCCACGGCTCTCGTGGCACTCTGTCTTTGACACTGACGTTTAGAAAACTAACCCTTAGGTACACGAGACAGTGTGAATATGCTATACGTCTGCCTGATAGACCAGGCTGACTTGGAGTTATTCCGGTTAAAAACAATCCTTTTTGCACACGATTTTATTGACAGTGGAGTACTCTTCAAACAAACCAGAGCCAGAGCTCTGTACAAGCATTGCATTCACGACAATCGCACGTTCATTTCATAGCGACATTCCTTCAACATTACTCATATTCATCCAGCCACGTAATGGCAAGAGTTATCATGAGAGAGTTACTGTCATCGCCGTGGCATGGTCTTACAATCTAGAGCTCATCAACATGTACAGCCTGCGGCAGTTCATTGCTGGACATAGGCCACTCCCAGAGTGCAACACTCAATTAAGTTCTCTGTTCTCCGCATCCATTCCCAGCTACCCTACATAAGTCGTCTTTCCACCTAGCCTACACTACGTTCTAAATCTAGAGGTCCCAGCTTCAATTTCCAGTATTACCAGAACTGGATATGGGTGGAACATTTTCTATTTCCGCCAGGCTAGCTATTGATATGTTGGCTAAGTCTACCGACGAACCGCATTGTTAAGAGCAGACAGAAAAGTTGAAAGTTGAATCCATATTACATTATATATAATAAATGCGGTAAGTTTGTTCGATCTTCCTTCACGCTGTAACGGAGAGCAATATTGACTGGATATTTTGTATAGGGATAGCTAAAACTGACCCTTTAGCTATTAAAAGGGTGTAGGCTAGATTATAACTCGCTCGAACAAGTAGTTCCAGTGAGATGTCGTGGCTTTCGAAGTAAACAAAATAAAGTGTAGAAGAATGTCACGTACAAAACCTGGTTTCAAAATAAAATCATTAGACGAGCTTCAAGAGTGTACCACCGCCGCGCGCTTATTTAGATTAGCCAAATCGCCGCTCCGGTTGTCGTCATCGTTACTTTTTGTTTATTTTTTGTCGGTTTTTGTCCGACAGAAGGTCGATTTGTATCTGAGCTTGGTAACTACGCACTATACTCTTACTTCCGATTCAACGGCTTATATTTTATTCACACCCAGTGTAAGACGATTTTGTCGTGTCTTTTTTATAGGCGCTGCATGAAAGCCTTTCTCTAGATTAACGTCAAGAAGTATTCTGACTTGACTGGCTTTGACTTGAAAAATTATCGATTTCTTAACTGGCACATCATGTTTAGTCTTCGAGAACATAATCAAAGGAGTGACAGTATTCAATTGATTCTATTAGTAACCGATGGAAAACTTAACAACCGACCGAATATTTAACCGATATTCGTCAACTGTTTCTGAATACTTACTATTCGACTGAATCGATTAACAACTGCAGGATAACTTAGCGAATAATCTACCTCTTATCAACCTATCAACAATTTACAAACAAATGCGATAATAAAACTAAAGATTCAACAACAAGCCAACCAATACGACACCTAGTCGATTCGAGTTTTCGTTCGATTCAATATCGTAAGTTCTATAATAACGCGCCTCGACACAACGGCTGCGGTTGAACACAAACACAAGTAAACGCGTAACAGTTTTCTCTTTGGTTTAGATAACAGAACAGAGGTACACTTTGTTTCAATAAAGTCTACCTAGTATCAATACAATAGGACTCTGTGTTGAGTGTCGAGCTACGAATGAACAATGTTTTATCTCGTTAGCCAACATTTAGGCATTGCAAGTTGACAAGCCCGAGCCAAAAACTAATGCTTGTTATAAACGATAAAGTGTTTGTTGATTTTTTTGTCTATCATGGAGCATCGCATTGACTTGGTTTTGAGCAAATAAAATACATACAAACGTACACTAACGTTATATGTTTTTCCCAATATACTGGTTAGTATGAGACAGTAAGACAATTTAATTCAAATAACTAAACGTTAGTTCAAACCAAAATTAAAAACAATAATAAAAAACAACGATGACAAATTTCGGATTCGGATAACGAGTCAATGCGTTAAAAAAGAACTGGAAACCGACTTCAATTGCCCTAAAAGTCTACTTTTATTAAGTCAAATTTAAGATTTATTTTTTTTTCTCATTTCAGTTAATGAAATGGGAGCACACGGAAAGCACCACCTTTCAAATACAAAAAGAATCATCCAAATCGGTTCACCCAGTCAAAAGTTCTGAGGTAACAAACATTTATAAAAAAATCCCGTCGAATTAAGAAACTCCTCCTTTTCTGAAGTCAGTTAAAATGTTATAAATACATTTGATATCAAGTGCGTCCTCATTTCTTTTAAATAAATAAAAATAAATATAGTACACGAAGCCCTGACCGTCTGATACTTCCGTTACTCAGAACAAATTACGTTCAAAAGTAACTTACTATTTTTATACTATTACTTCAGTTTAATAAGCAACGTTGAAACTTACGAGATCTGTCCCAACCCCAACTGAAGTCAATAACTACACAATACATAACAACTTCGACTATCTTAAACACTCATTAAAAGATAAACTCAAAGACAGGACGGATAAAGAATTGGTCTGTAAGCTTATCACAGATATCACGAAAAAAAATGTATTCATAGAAGAACCATACAAGAATGTACTTTACAATTACAAGAAAGGGATGCTAAAATCACGTAATTATAAGAGCGTTATTAATATAAGTAACCACGTGCACGCACTGAGAACAACAATTATCATGTCGAAGATAACAAACGCGTGCGCAGGAGAAATTTCGAAACGCCTTGTGCAACCCCGTCCATGTGGGTCGGCTTGGAGACCGCCACCCATTCTTATCTTTTGACACTATTAATTATATAATAAGTCGTAAGAAAGGCTGCATTAGGAACCGCCATTTTATCTAACCGGCACCGGTATTGATTTTAAGAGGAAAAAAATTACGGATTGGCTTCTTGAAAAATACTTTTATAGCTTTCCTGAATATTTCAATCATGAACATTAATCTTTTTTAAATATACCTGTAATTATAGTTTGACATAAATTAATGAGATGACTTGTGAATTATTTAATGACAAAATTATTAACATTGTACTAATTGGCATGTTATGTAAACAATTTTTTTAAACACTTAAATTTCTTGTTAGATATGTTTATAATATTTGCACACCTGTGGACAGGTTAAGTACATCGAACTAATTGAAACTACTGTCTTAACACCCTGTAAAAAAACTTACACTTGGCAAATAATTTTTAAAAATATATATATGAAAGATAACATGGCTATAGCGCCTAGCTTAAGGCTTTTGGATGAACAATTGAACATGCTTCGATTCAACGGTTATATCGTCACAGCTATCAGGAGAGATGAACAAAAAGTGCTAACCCATTGTAAACTTTTTAAAACTTACCTTCAGAAAGTTTTAGAGAAAATAAGAAGTAGCTAGGTAAAACGAGCACTTAATTACCTTTTTTCAATATGGCATTAAAATGTCGTCCTTGACAAGGACAAAACCTAACTGGTTTACCCGCATAAGATCTTAATGTACCTGAGGCTGCATATACGAAAGCAAACGCAATTGAATAAAAAATTTGCGGTTTGAATAAGGTTGAGCAAATTCGATAGTGGCTTCCAACTCCTGAGTGCAACAGCTGAGTTTGACATTTCGCACATGAAGATAGCTTACGCGCACATTTCAACATCCAGCTCAGCGTTACTTAACTTAAAAATCACTGTAACACCGCAAGTGCAACTTGGCTACAAGGCGCCTATCCCGCAAAACCAAAACAAAGCCGTCGTCGAGGCGAATGAACGTTAACAAAAAACTGCAAACCGTTTGGCAATGACAATCACAAAACCATCTCCGAAAATCACTGATCACTGCGTTATTCACCCTCATCTTTATTTTTTAAGCACACACTGGTTTTCATCCTTTTTTGGAGAATTATCGTCTCTCCACGCGATACAACTGACGCGCGAATTTTTAAGTTTGTCCGGCGCGCGAGACGCGTGCCTGGCCCCGTTTTCACAATGCCACTGGCTGTGGCCAATGCGCCGTGCGCTGGCGCAGTTCAGGCGAGGCGAGCCGCTGTCAATTACACGTCACGGCCGCAGATCGGAGCGACAAAACTCGGAACAATGAACTGTGAGATGAGGTCGGGAATTTACATAATTTTCGGATTTCGGATTGTGTTTAGATTTTGTGTATTCAGCGCTTTAGTTTGTTAGTAACTGTACTACCTCTAGTTTATGTTAGACGGCAATATTGTAATGACCTTGTCTGTTGAGATTTGCGGTTTCGACGCTACAAAAAATGTACTAAAGTACAAGGTCTAAGTATTAATATTCGGTAGACATTTAGTTGTCGACTTCAAATGGGGTCATCCAAAATTTTCTTGTATATCACTCGGTCATGATGATGGTAATTTGTGATATTGATTGACACATAACCAAAAATCCCGACGTAACAAAAATACATAACCCAGAAAGTCTAATGATCCAGAAAACTGATGGACTATTAAAGCCCAAACAAACTAGCTAGGAGATTAAGTCGGAACTCATCGATCAAGTTCCAGTTTTTCACATCGAACTGACGAGTAGTTTATACAGCAATGCGGAACCTGAATCATGTATGATTACACGCCTCCTTCGATCCCAGTTAGCATCAATATTCTCACAGGGGCCATCGAGTTACGGCGTGATCGCACAAACTTTCCAACCAACCAGTCGGGTACATGAAATTGATCTCTCTTCGTACTTTCATACCCAACGTATGAGGTAATTTTGAAACGTATCCTGGCAAATGAACAGTAAATTTTAAACCATCTGGTTTTATTTTATTATTCCTCCCAAAAATCTCGCTTTGATAGTGTCGGAACAGCCGAACGGAATATGCGATTATTCTTTTTTTTTTAATTTGCTATACACGCAGCAGTTACCACAAAGTCGCAAACACAACCTCTCACTGCGATGCCTCGGCATAAAATGCTAAATTCACTAGCGGGTGTACGCAGCCGGCCTGCATTGATATACGTTCTAAACTTCGCGTTCCTCAGTTCAGTGCAGTTCAGTTGATGACCGGATTGACGTTTTTAAGTGGAAGGCCACTTTTCTTTAGACGCGTGGCAAGCTACCATCATGTTATATAAGTCTGCGGACGAAAAATATTCTGTTGCGGTGAAAGATAACAAACGCTGAATATCCTGTATAAGGTTTATGTGTGTGATGTGTGTAAAAAAGATGTTTCGTTAATTAAGGCGATAACTGGACTTGGACCTTGAATATTGCATTTCATTTCACTTACACGGTTTTAGTAGGTGATAATAGGTAAGCTATAGAGCGCTGCGGCATAGATTTTAGTTTAAAATTTCGGTGAAACCAACATTTCAACAAACATTAGCACAGAGTACGCAACCACTTTCTCAGCTGATGGTAAACATTAGGAAATACGTAGGAAATTCATCCACCTTCAGTCAGACGCGTTTCAAGTGTACCGCAAGACCCTGGCTAAAACAAAAAACAGGAATAACAGTGGGAGCGGAGAGGAGGTGAGAATGATGGTAAACATTGGTCCAGTAGCTCACAATGTAATAGGGAAATGTTAGTGGATCAAGAAGTTTCTTTGATAATAATCGATAATCGAAGCTATCGAATACATTATTACCATTACAAACTCGTCTTGCCGGTTCATTGGCATTTAGCAATTTGATGTTAATAAAGATATTTCGTTAATAACAATCAATTCTTTTTATCAGACAACGTCGAAGCGAAGGAAGGATAAAGAGGAAACCCCTATGTATGTATTCAAACTCCGATCCAGTACATTTTTTTTCCACAAAGATCCTACTGATTGTTTTTGTTATGTACCAACTAAATGCGCGTAATGAGCAATATGAGTACAATTATGTGGCACTGTACATTTATTATTTCAGGCGTAAGAAATGGATCGTGCGATTTTAATTTAAATAAAAGCGTCCGTGGCCCAATGGCTACACGCTTCGTCTAACAATCCAGACGGCCTGAATTCGAATCCTAGTGGGGGGCACCTATCGGTACTCGGTTAGGTTGGTGGTAGGGCATTTTCTATATCCGTCTGGCTAGCTACTACCATGTTACCTAAGTCTGCCACCAAACAGCAGTGTTAATTGCACTGTTGTGTTCCGGTAAGAAAGGTAGCAGACAACTCCACATTGGCTTTAAGGTGAGTACGCTTCCCACCTAGCGGCCTTATCGTCACTTACCATCATTATAACTTGACCTTACATAAAGGTCTAGTTAGAATTAAATAATATGTAGTTTCACAAACTTCTATTAAAAGACTTCTAATAAAAGAAGAGAGAGAGAGTCGGCCTGCACTTGTACACTATTTGAGAAATCAAGTAATAATCTAAATACGTACCGAAAAATACTAGAGTTAAATTTTTGCATTTATTTTAACTGTACAAAACCATTCTTTTTGTATTAAGTGACAGCGCCAAATGTCACTTTATTGACGCCATCTTTGTTTTCAATGTCAAGTCTTACCTGTTTCGTGCGTTTTATATGTTTTTGTACAAATAAACTAAACCAAAATAATTTCCGCCTAATCACTTTTATTTGATAATGACCTGTTAAAATTATAAGAGAACAAGACCAGGCCATGGAGCCAAGCTCCATACTTTCGCGGAACCTGTCGTTTCAAGCAAGATGGCGTCGATCACGTCTTGTGCGTATAAGTATCGCATCACCCGTGTTCCTACATAACGCTGGCGCTGCGTAATCATATCGAGTAGAGACCGGATAGCAATCTCCGTGATGAGTCCAAATTGGCGCGGGCGGCGCGTGACGTCACGGGACCAGCGCACGCGACGGCCGGCGTGGTTTAATGATCTCTGGACTGGGTATGAGTTTTAAGCCTCGTCCTACACCTACCGGTTCCGTTCTTACCTAGGTAGAATTGAAACCGGTGAACACATGAAGTGCCCGTACAACAAAATTATATAGACTGATTGACGACACAGCGTTTCGACTGACTAACGTTGTTTTCACTTGGAATCTGCTATAATCACCACACTATGCCGGCAGATTGGTCAGCAGTCCGACCACAAAAATCCCTAACTTTGCCTTGTATTTCCGCGCAAAGAAACGCTGCTATTATATTCATTATTTTATTACATACGCCGCGTGAGTGTTGTAATTCTCAAAAACAGGCGCAAAGTGTCCTAAATACGGTATAATATAACGTATAATGGTGACAGATACAATTTGGGCCACCCGCAGCCGCTGCGTAGATTCATCCGCGTTACGATGATTGGACCAATTACGCCCAGTTTACGTGCACGGCGGCGGCAGCGCCTTGTATGTACACAACTGATCTTACACTGGGGAACAAGAATTAAGTATATATATTTGCATGATACTGGTAGCTTGGCCGCGTCTTTACCTGCGATTAAATCCCATCTTTAGTGTATAGTTTTCTATCACAAGTGTGTGTGTGTGTGAGAGAGAGAGCAGTAAGAAAAGATCGCAACTTTAAAAAAATGTGTGATGGTGGAAATTCCACGCGAATGCTCAAAAGCGCATGCGATTGGCGAGGGACCAGCACGTGTTCTCCTGTAAAATGAGTGAAAAAGAGTCGAAAGGGAAGGGGAGCTCACACCACACACCCTCACACCATACACACTCTCTTACACATACACCCTCACACCACACACACACTCTTACACATACACTATCTATTTCTATATATTTTATTTACTATACAATGCTTACCACACCATACATATGCTAATATAATATAATCATTCTTACTGTGAGGTGAGAACCTGGTGTCCTGAAACACGGGGCAACCTTCAGGCACCAGCTTCACACACTTCTCCATTACGGTAATTGGCATTAAAACATCTTTGGCCTTTGGATTAAATTGTTATATAAATGTGATCTATGCTAAATAATAAGTTTTTGTGTGTGTTGTAAATAAAACATTTTGATTTGATTTACGGCAAACGGCAAGTTTACCAGAAAATAATACGACTAGCTTCTAGCAGTTCTAGCATCTTTTACAAACAACCATAGAGTTGAAAGTGTCACAAATCAGATATAAACGAAATCATAAAGGACTTCAACGTGCATGCTATACCTCCATTGTATAATTTAGATACGGAATCATAAATTAAGCTCGCAATAATCATCGGCGTGGGTCTGTACTATGACGAATGACTAACTTATTAGAATAGAAAGTTGTGCAATATCAATTCGTTTCTTCCGCCTACATACTGCAATCTGTTTTATCTGACTTTCACTTTATATCATTGCTTAGTGTGATTCGTTCAGCATCATTATCAGGAGAGCTTACTGTTCTACATTAGGGGGATCATCATGAGGAAATTTGCCATAATTGCCACTTGTGGCAAACCTATCCTATAAGAAAGTAAATAAATACAAGTACATGCCACTACGATCTCGTAAACGGTCTAACAATATTGATGCAAATCACAGATTAGGGGATTTTGATGCCAAGGAATCGATTGGTAGAACCGAGAAAATTCGAGTTTTTAAAATCATAAATCATTTATATGTGAGTCATGTGTACTAGAAATTCCTTATTAAATACTGTAGGCTTATTATGTTCTGCCTTTCAGTATACAAATATGGAATGCACTACACACACAATTTTTTTTTATGTAAAACACTTTTTTCGTCACATCACATAAAGAGATTTAGTTTACTTTTTACATTAATTTGTAGGTAAACTCAGTACCTAGTAAAGATTAGAATGATTTTCTCCGAAACGAAACCGTTATTAGGGTGCCGTACCCGAAGGGTAAAAAAACGGGACCCTTTTACTAAGACTCCGCTGTCCGTCTGTCACCAGGCTGTATCTCATGAACCGTGATAGTTAGACAGTTGATATTTTTGTTGTCGCTATAACAACAAATACTAAAAAGCAGAATAAAATAAATATTTAACGGGGCTCCCATACAACAAACGAGATTTTTTGCCGTTTTTATAGATAATGGTACGGAACCCTTTGTGCGCGAGTTCGACTCCCACTTCTTCAGACAGCATTACACTTTTCCTACTTCCAGAGTGAGAACAGATGAAATGCTATACTAATGAGTAGCGAGTGATCTAGGTCTATAATTATACATTAACATCATCATCATCAACTGCCTATGTGTCCCCACTCCCTGGCCTACTCTCCTACAGAGAGCGAATGGGCCATAGTCCACCACGCAAGACCAGTGCGGATTGCCTTCGAGGAAAAAACTCAAATGCATATACGATTGGCCAGGGTCCAGCACGTGCCCCACTCGAGGTCTGGGTTTGATCCTGGCTCTTACCAATGATTTCCAATTTGTTATTTTGAATTTATGTACGAAAGGTCATTACTATTGGCTTTTCGGTGAAGGAAAACATCGTGAGGAAACCTGCACACTCCAGAGAAGAAATTCAAAGGTGTGTGTGAATACTCGTAGATAACAAGCCAGTTTCATGGACACATGTAAACAGGCGTATCACAGGTGCGTCGTAGAACACTTCGGCGCAGCTTGTCGTCAAAACTTACTAATTAATTTACACCCGTTACGACACAGACTAACACACGGAGGAGATAATATTCTGCCTAACTTTGCCAGCTCCTCGTCTACAAATCATATTACAAATGACACGTTCCGTGAATGTATGGCATAAATGCATGGTCTTGTACACTTATAATTTTAAAAGGCCATTATCAAATAGAAGTGATTAAGTTACCATTTTTGTATAATTTAATGTAGTTTATTTGTACAAAACCTTATAAAACGCACGAAACAGGTACCTAAGACTTGACGTTGAAAGCAAAGATGGCGTCAATAAAATGACATTTGACGCTGTCACTTAGTACAAAAATAATGATTTTGTACAGTTAAAATAAATGCAAAATTTTAATTCTAGTATTTTTCGGTACATATATAGATTATTACTTGATTTTTCAAATAGTATATAAGTGCAGGCAAAATTCGAAACATCTCTTTTTTCGGCGGCAATCCCTTTATACGCTTATGGACTAAAAATCGGGCAGTCCCGGGTATCTATCGCTACTCAGTGACGACATTTTCTATGTACACCTGGCTTATCTTACACGATGTTACCTAAGTATGCCGCGAAATAACAGTGTTAATAGCACTGTTGTGTTCCGGTGTGGAAGTTAGCATAGCTAGCCTCTTTAGCTTACGCTTACCTTCCAACGGCCTTATCGTAACTTACGTCAGATGAGATACAATCAATACAATCATTGTATTGCTTCTTGTATATACAAAAGAGCTTAAAGCTAAACATATATTCGGTCTCTGGTATGAACTCTGTTAAGAATGAAGGCCAAGTGCAAACCGAACATATTTTTCTACTGTCTGTCCGCCTACTCTTACGATAAAGCTGCTAGGGATTGAAATATGTTTATTATTTACTAGCTTCCGCCCGCGACTTTGTCCGCGTGTACTTCAGGATTTATTCTACTTGTTCGATAGGCACAGGTGACATATATGACAAATTATTATACAGCATAAGGTACAAAATAGTGTTTATTCTGTTACGTAGGCTAATAGTTTAAAGAAACAAAAGAAATTTCAATATCTGACGTAGTATATTCAAATAGTCTTCACACTAACATTATAAACGCGAAAGTTTGTATATAGGAATTACATATTCTATGGTCGGTTGCTAGGCAACGCGTTTTTGTTATGCCCAAATTGCCCATGTAATCCCACTAATATTATAAGTGTGATTTTGTACAATTTACACAATATGTCTTTATAAATTATAGCCTATATGTTATTCTGATGTATAAGCTATATTATTGTAAAGTTTCATTCAAATCTATTCAGTAGTTTTTCCGTGAAAGCGTCACAAACATCCAAACATCTAAACATCCAAACTTTCACACTTATAATATTAGTAGGATAACTAGTCTTGTCTCGAGTTTTTTTGGATAAAGTTAACTGGGACTAAAACCATACTCCTGTTCCCTGGAATTTTCTAGATGTAAAAACAAATCTACCTACATGAGGTGGTTGTGTAGCTTAGCCAGCTACAGCAAATACACCAAGCATCAGATATGAATAAAGTGGCGGTTCTGCAAATATCGTATATCGCATTATCTGTGACCATATCCCAAGACTCCCAACTTTCATCTGTGGCTATATTAAATTCATAGTTACACAGTGTAACTATTTAGATTAGCCCCGGGGTCTTAAGTGATGGGTGAATTTGAATTCTGCGAGACTGCTTTGGTTTCCGAAGCTGCTGCTGCCAAAATTGAAACTTTATCGTGCATTATCGAATCGAATTATTTTTAAAGAGTTATAATTAGTTTCAAGTTTGCCTAAATCATAATCTTCTTTTATTGTAATATTCTAAGTTGTTTTTTAAGATTTAAACGCAATCTACTTCGCAGACTTACTTGATAGACTTGATATATAGATACTTGACAGATGAATCCTAATTAAAACAAAACCGAGGACCCTATAATATCAAATTCAAATTAAGCGTAAAGGCACCAAATTGCCGTCAACACCTAAACCGGCGGAAGGTTAACAAAAGGCGTTAAAACACAACAATACATACAAACGTGGCGTCGTCCAATTCACGCTCAGTCCACGCGTTCAATTTGGCGGAACGGGATCCACAACCGTTCATAACACACAAAGTTAATTAAAATATCCCTAATTGCACAACGAGGGCGTCACGAAAACTCGGTCCCAGCTTGGGCGCCACCCAGGCTTCGGGCCCCGCGGTGGGCGCCAAAACGCCCCGCAATGTTTGTACTTTATTAGGACAAGTTCGTCCCCTGTTTGCATACAAGTTTGGGCGTGCTTCCGTTTTATTTGCACGACGGTTCTGTATGTGCCAAGTTGCACGGACGGAGCGGTAAATCCTCGGGGATGTAGGTAGTACTAGCTGTGCAATATCCGGGACGCGATAGTCCCGTGCGGGCAACAATAGCTTGTAGTATTTGGCGAGGGGGGACCGGGGCAAACGGGACTGTTTTGCTGACTTCATACAGCTTTATTGAAATGTAGGGTTAGTTTGGGCTATAAACCTTGAAATGAATAAAAGAGGAAACTGACTAAACTGTTAACGAGGTCTGATTGCTCAAAGATAACTGTGGATACTATAAATATAAATCATATTTGTAGAGCTTTTCCGACAGGATAGTAGATTTATATACTAGCTTTTGCTCGCGAATTCGTCCGCGTAGACTTCGGCAAGATATCATTTTTCAGCCTTTTGTCATTTTGACTCTCCGTTACGAGGGGAACTAAAGACAAACTCAATTTCACATTTGCTATATTAGCATGGATTTATTTGTCAATTGTGACAAATTCACTTTGAATAATCAATATTGACTTCGACATCCTTTCATCATGCGTGACCAAACATTATTCGATAGGCCTGGGTTTTTGAACCGACTTCAAAAAAGGAGGAGGTTATCAAATCGACGGATATGTTTTTTTATATGTTTGTTACCTCAGAACTTTTGACTAGGTAAACCGATTTGGATGATTCTTTTTTTTTTTGAAAGCTGGTGCTTCCCGTGTGGTCCCATTTCAATTTGGTCCAGTTCTGTCAGTGACATCCATGAGAAAAGTATATACATCTTAAATTTGCCTTAGTGAAAGTAGACTTTTAGGGCAGTTGAAGTCGGTTCCTAGTTCCTTTTGAACTTTAACTTGTTAACTTGTTTGGAAATCGAATCCGGGGTAGTAAAAGTAAGTTCCCAGTACGCCACGAAAGCGGTTAAAGAAGAATAATGATATATAAAAAATTAAAATACGAATTCAGCTCTCAATAGTTCCAATCCTTGCCCTTCTATAAACTATGTATTATGTAAAAGGCAATTCAGTTCAACGTTTCATCTATCCCACAAATTGTCTGGAGACCTCTAATCAAATCCCCTGAACAATCGTGGAAATAGAAACACGGCATTACTCAAGCTGTAGTCGGCACGTGACTAGCTGCTTGATTTGACTCCTGATGGAAAAATACGCAATGTGATGTAATGTCGCATATATTTCAAGATTTAAGTAAAGCTCTTGGTGTGCCGAGCGGCGATTTTGCCACGCCATCTACGGTTGTTCTTATCTTCCCTTATATCTCCTAAACCACTCGTTGTATTCGGATAAATGAGGTGTCATTGGAATCGTCGTGTTTGCCGCGGTTTACAGGCTATGTGCCCTTACATAAAATCCAACATGACATCTTGTAGCGCATGTAAAGTGCTACAAAGAATAATCATCAATCAGTAAAATATCGTGTTGAATAAAAGGTCTCCATAAGCACATTTAGAAAATACTTACTTAATACACATGTTCTCCAAAAACGAGTTTTAATATTACAGCTAATACATTGTTAAAAATACGTCAATATACACTGTGAGTAAGGAATATACATTCAAATATTAAACTCGTTTTTTTCAGTTCCGCGAGCGCTAAGCGTAACTCTCGCCCGTAATACGGAATTCGATCGAAATAAGTTTCATTACACTGAGGCTTTTGAGTACATTTCCAGCCTACGAGCTTATCCTCTCGAAGTGAGAAGAAAGCAAACTCATTATTCAAAAAATGTGAGTACAAATCTAACAAATATAGCCAGTTATTGATTCGATTGTCTGAAAAAATCTTTGTGAGGATTTACTGGATCGAAGTGTTTTATTTCTTTGCTTTGGCACTTCACCGGCCGCTGCTGCGTCTCGCTTATATCAAGTTATATCACTCGTTCACTTGCCCGATATTATAACAGTAACGAATAGCCACACTAAATCACACTTACCTACAAGCTCAAAAAACTAATCACAATGAAAAACATTTAACTACAGAATTTAAAAAGCTAAACGCCCCAAGGCAACGTAAATGTTTCAATGCAGATTTTCCCCATTTTATCTTTTTGAGAAGCTAAAAAACGAAAAGTCTCTGCGACGACGGCACGCCAATCTGAATATGGAAATGGCCGCCAACCGGATTCGCAATGCGGGTAGATAAGGATATTATTGCGAGAACACAGAATGTACCGAAAACGTTGAAAACAGCGAAACGGAGCCGCTGTCAACAGAGATCAAAATGGGACCGATAACTGGAGTGACAATAAGGTGAATACAGAGAGATTTAAATATAGTCACACGTTATAAAACGTTCATTGGGAAAGGGGATGGAAGCCTTAATGACCGGTCGCCATATTGTTTTTTTTTAAGTCGTCAGCACACAATTCTGCTGGTGTATATCGGTAGAAGACTATTGTATGAACAAAATATATAAGGAAACAGAGACCTAATATGGCGTTTCCCAGATATTTCGAAGTAAAGATGGACATAATAAATACGACGAACATAACGCGTTCAAAAGGAACTAGGAACCGACTTCAATTGCCCTAAAAGTCTACTTTCACTAAGGCAAATTTAAGATGTATATCGTTTTCTCACGGATGCTTAGAACTCAACCAAATTGAAATGGGACCACACGGGAAGCACCAGCTTTCAAATACAAAAAGAATCATCGAAATCGGTTCACTCAGTCAAAAGTCCTGAGGTAACAAACATTTAACTAATACACACTTAACATTCCCTGTTTCAAAAACTACTGAACAATACCTAAGTTCAACAAAAAAAGGATTATTTAAACCGAACTTGTAGTTGCGGAGATATGCGAGGACAAACACACAAATATACATACATACACTTTTGAAATTTGGCACACTTGTTTAGAAGCTGATATAGACTAACATATACGAAAGCTGAGCAGTTCTGGAAATATTACATACATACAGGTCGAATTGGTAACCTCCTTTTTTGAAGTCGGTTAAAATATACTTAGCGTGGTTTTTTTCGTATTGATTTGTCTTTACATACAGTAACCAATTCAATAGTTTATGTATGTGATGTTTCATTACATTTTTACAGGTTTTTATTATTATTACTCAGATTAAGGAGTTTATTTCTGGGTAAGCGTGTACCGGAAAACCAAAACCAGTGGCTACAAAACATCAAATATTTTAGATATATATGACCATTGACCATTCAAGCTAGACAACGGTCATCATTTTTCAGTCCAAAAACTCAAAAACAATTATACACAACACAATATCAAGATTAAAACACTCTCTCGCATCTCGTAAATACAGGGTGATGTAATAGTCGCTAAGTGCCCGCGCGGACGCTAAGCTAGTCAAATGGGCTGTAATTAGTCAAGACTTGGTATAATAGGCGGTCTCTCCGTCTATAACAAATGGTGGTGGTATATGATGCTCACAAACTATCCGTTTATATATTGAGAGGAAATCGCACCTCCGTGTAAGCTATGAAACGAAACGCGGTTGCGTTCTTTTTTCAGTTTTCTGTTCAATATTTAATTTTTAGGATTGCGTACCTCAATGTCACTTAGATCTGTGAAAAAATCAAACTTATAGGCTAACTTAATAAAAATATATCGCTGTATTTTTGTTGATTTCCATACCAAGTGCAAGGGAACCAAAACCTATAGGGTACTTTCCATTGACCTAGAATCCTGAAATTTGGCAAGAAGCAAGGTCTTTCAGCACAACCAGAGGAATAAATTTAAAAACCAGGATTTTTCAATTATAACACAGTAAAAATAGCTTTTTTATGTTTACAAACATAACTTTGTAGTTGAAAGCTATACATCGGGTATATAATGTAACCGCAACGTAAAGTTGGTTCTTTATTCGGATTTATATTTTCGATAGATCATGATTTTAAGTATGTTAATAATTCATATTCTGTACGCGCATTTGACCGGTTCTTTAATGTTTAGAGTTTTTCGGAACACCCTATGTACGGGTCATTGAAAATTGACCACTTAGTGAAATTACAAAAATTTCAGTTTTGTCTCAGTAATTGCTACGTCAATTGCCAAGAAAATGAATATTTAAAATCTATTGTCAGTAATTACGGTAATATGCAGAAACGATATTCGGAATGCGTTTTGCCATGCAGTTTCAAATATTTAATTCAATGACACTTGTAAGCCAACATTCCATTATATTGGTTCCACGATTTCACTGAAAATAAAAATAGTAATTTTTTTTACCCGGCTTAGTACAGTATGGCAAAAATAAACAAAACTAACTATATACTCAGATAATTATACCTCTAAAGGTAACCATTTTAGGTGATAAATGCTGTAGGTAGACTTTTAGGGTGGTTGAAGTCGGTCCCTTAGATATTTTCGAATGTGTTAATTATTAAAACTTGTATCATGTTTATGTATTACATATTTCCATTAGCTTTAATATTAAGGTTTCATAATTTTCTTTGATTCGCAATAATGTAAACCTAAAGAAGGTTACGATTATACGTAACATAATGATAGACACTCTACCAACATTTTAAAAAAATTTGCTATTTAAAGTACCGAACACTGCAAATTTTCCTGTGCTATTTCATAAAAACTATTATGGCGTCAAAAAGCTGTCTTTTTGCATTATTATAGCAACACAAGACCTCTCGACTGCCATGACACTGTCTTTATTTAAGCCGGCAACTTAGATTAGAGAAATAAGTCACACACTTTCCGCCACCAATGAATATATTCTTTAGAAACAGTGCTGCCTTGAATGACAGCAGAAAACACCCATTCGACTCATCTGCTACTGTGATTATTGGCAACACAGTACATACACCTCAGCAACACTAACGCACCGTAAAGCATCAGGCCCTCTGAACCCAGATCCATCGTTCTGTTCATGACAGATATACCGGTATATCACAAAAGATCCTAATAGGTCTCAGTGACAAAGCCACTGGCTCCGTTCCTTTTGTCCTAATAAAACAGCAGAGTGCAGAATGCTTTCAAGTCTGGTCGCAACAAGGAAAAGAGGACTTACCATGAATGGTCAGCTCAGAGTCACGATTCAGCTCATACAGCCTCAGGGCTTCGTCCAGTTCCAGTTGAGTAGATATGGTGCACGGATCGCCTTCTTCATCCACCCACTTCATTGTAAACACCTGGAAAAAAACACATTCCATAAAGTGACAAGCAATAAAATATTTTCATTAATTTTTTAAAATTGTTGTGGTATATACTTATACATTTTATTAGGATGAATCTTATATGTATATAAAACCGGCCAAGGGCAGAGGGCTCCGTACAGAATATGCATAATATACTGAAAATAATTAATAATATGCAGCGAGAAATGCTCTAACGAATGCGCCTATATACCATTTTCGCGTTTTGCTCTGCGTCACTAGATGGCGTTACTAGTACTTTGAAATGCACGTCTCTCAAGCAAAACAAACTTACACTTTGCAGTTAAACTCGATACCCAATGTATGGCTTTCAACTGCAAAGTTAAGTTTATAATCATAAAAACATGTTTTTAGTATATGAGCCCCCTTAAGTATTTTTTTTTCTGTTTATTAGTATTTGTTATTATAGTGGCAACCGAGATACATCATCTGTGAAAATTTCAATTGTCTGACTATCATGGTTCATGAGATACAGCCTGGTGACAGACAGACCGATGAACAGACAGCAAAGTTTTAGTAATTGAGTCCCTTGGTTACCTTTTGGGTATGGAACTTTAAAATTTGCACCATGGTAAGATCCTGACAAAATGTATAAGAAAATATTTAGAGAATAACAATATAAGTTAGGCTCTGCATGTTTTTGAAAAGACAATTCTTTCAGCTGTGGGGTTTGTTCATGCTTTCTAGTCGGCAAAATGCTTTTTTGAAATATTTAGGTCATCAGAAAAGGACCAAATGTCACGTTCACGTGGGAACTATTTCATTTCAATTTCTTTTTTATACACAATTAGCAAGCACTTGCCCTTTATCTCACCCAATGATAAGTGTTTATAAGAAGCCTCAAGTTAATAATGCACTGACTGGCAATGCAATTAATCATTACAGACTATAAAATAAAAAAAATGGCAGTTAGCCTGCATGAGTGCACAGACAGAATCCATTGTATCACCAGCTGAACCTAGTAGACTTACATGATGAGTGACATCATAAAGACAAACCTGATCTGGAGCAAATCTGCATATAGCCACCATCTCTTGAGTAAACTCTTCAAGCGTGATGTTATGGTTGATGTAAGCGATCATGACGTCTCCACTGTAGACCGTCTTCACGCGAACATCACTCGCATGGTTGTCCTGGCTCACCAGTTGAGTTGGCATCATGACAAGATTGTGATGTATTCTTTCTGAAATTAATTAGTTGCAACAGATTAGCATAGTTTCCTGTACCGGTAAGTTGTTACAGATCAAAATTGGAAATACTACATTATTATCATTACTTGTCATTACATGCCCCAGTGTCGCAGTATCATGTCTGACGTTATAGTTATAAGTTAAATTACTAACATAGGCCTAAGATTACTAACACTATGGATGTATATCTGACTTAAATAAATAATAATAATTACTGCCTGCATGGCCTAACAGCTACACAGTTAAGATTAAGACTCACAACCCTGAGATCTCAAGTTCGATTCCAAGTTCGAGTACCTATCCACACTGCGTCTGATATCTTGCCAACCTGCGGTGGTAATAGCACTATTTGCTGTTGTATTCCGGTGACAAAAGGTAACAGAGCCAGAACCTTATCAGCTTGGAGCTTCTGGGTGAGCAACCTTTCCATCTAACAGTCATCACAATAACACGTTCAGAATGCTATTGTCAATTAATAAAGCATATAAATTTGACTGTCCCGTTATGAGACATGTCAATAGTTCATGTAACAAATTCAGTTGTGACATATATTAACATATAATGAATTTATTTATTTATTTAACTACATTAAGCCAACATCATTTTGGGCAGATATCTTTAGCAAAGTTTTAGGTTTTTATTATAGTATTTAATATGGTTAACCCATTCAAATAAACTATTTTCATGATCCGGAATTTAAGATCAGTTATTTTAAATTGAATACTGTAGTCTACAATTGTATAAAGAGTAATAAGCAAACTGCAAGACATAGTGTAGTTAGTGAATCAAACCAAACAATGGTTGTTTCCTTTGAAGCAATGGTTATTGTAGCTGGGCATTACTTGGGAGAGTGAAATAAAGATGTAGATACTTGTGGGCTCATCAAGAGTATACAATAGGCACTAAAAGAATGCTACAAAACGTGTTGAGAACATGTAAAAGATAGAACTGTCCATTTCATGTTTAAAACAAATCAAGGTTATTACAGGTACACCAAGAAATGGTTCCAACTGTAACAGTGTTTGTACGTACATAAAATCTCAGAACAATGCACTATGCACTTTCTAATAAGATCAAATAAGTGTAAGGTTTCTTTATGCATAATCTGAGAGACTACACATAACCTAGCAAATCAACAATACTAACTCACAATAGAAAACTCGAAATCACTGTAATTATGGTCCTAAACGTAACAATGTGTTGTTTAGTAAAGTATACTTCCTGCTGCTGACTCTAGAATAGAACTCTATAAAGAGATATGCAACTAACATTCCCAGTATATGATTCACTACGAAAAGGTACTAAATACTCACCGAAATGTACACTTCGCTTGAACGCTTTATGGGCACCGCAATATGTTAAGGAGTGGGATTAGAATCCCATTGATAAAACGCTAAATGTACCGTAAGATAACTAGCGTAAATAAAAAGTAATATCAACAAAACTTTGACAACATCGAAATGACAAACTGACTGACTAAAGTCTAAACTGACATTTCAAAAAGGAAGCGTAAATAGCGTAATAATGATAATATTGAATCAAAGAGCGTGTTTAAAAATATATTTGACTCTCTTTTACAAGACAAGTTATTGCATGAGTAAAAGAAACAGCTATACCGGCGTCGCACAGACAGACCAACATAAAAAATGCAATAGTGACGTAGCCAGCTGTTTCCGGTTAATACTTTACTTTTTTTAATGTTTAGATATATTTAAAAATTTTAAATATTTTATTTTAGTTTCTTTTTTCTTTCATTTAGTGACTTACCACACATCAAAAAGTGGCCTGCACCAGACAATATGTCGGCCAATTCCTTACCAATCTCCAATTAAAATGTGCCTTGTAAGAGAGTCACGTACCTAAGTGCTCTGTATCACAGACAATCAAATAAGAAATTTGCTTTAAATTGGACGATCAAATTATTCTGTGCAGAGCCCTTTTGAAGTTTTCGAGTTGCGACAACATTCCCTCTAGTAACTTAACTATGTTTCATGTCCTTTTTGTTTTAGTCCTCTCAAAATGAATCGCGTGTCTGGCAAACCGATTATTTCCTTTTCCACGTTGCCTCTTTGGACACCAGATTTTGGCATTACCATGAAGTTGGTAGTTGCCATAAATATCAAGAATTGAATTGAGTTGCGACCACGTACCGGAAAACGTGTGATGGTTTGACCACAGAGTGATATATATGGGTTCTATGTGCTGTCTGCCCTTATAACTATTGTAGCTAAATTCCACCTAAAATCAAGTGAGAACATATTGAGACAAAAATTCACAAAATTGCCTTTAGTCAACGGAAGTTAACATACAGCCTTGTTAAGTAATAAAAGGTATTCAGAAACTAGAACATGAATTTCTGAACGAAAGTATGTAATGTCAAATTGTCAATCTCCCGTCGGAGATATTTTCTGGCTCAATTTATTTTTGCCACAAAACAGCCTATTTTTCTAGTTATTTTCTTTTATTTATTGATTCCGTTATCCGTATTATAGCCATGGTAAGAGTTTTACAGGCTTATGTAGTCCTCATACTCATAAAAACAATAATGTCCTACAATTTTCTTATGATGACTAATACTTTACAATTTTATCATTTCCTGAACAGTTCGTTTATGTTTCAGACGGAGCAACAAATGGATTGCGCCCTAGATTTGATGAGGAGACTACCTCCACAACAGATTGAGAAAAATTTAACAGATTTAATAGACTTAGTGCCAAGTTTGTGTGAAGACCTGTTATCGTCTGTTGACCAGCCTCTAAAGATCGCACAGGATCGCAGTAACGGGAAAGACTATTTACTATGCGATTACAACCGAGATGGTGACTCGTACAGGTCGCCGTGGTCGAACACTTACGATCCTCCTCTTGAAGATGGGTCTATGCCTTCAGAGAGGTTGAGAAAGTTAGAAATAGACGCTAATCACGCCTTTGACCAGTACAGAGAGATGTATTTTGAGGGTGGTGTAAGCTCTGTATACCTCTGGGACATGGACCATGGGTTTGCTGGTAAATATGATTTGATGGATTACACTAATATTGTAGATTTTTATGGTCTCTTACTTATACTTCACCCAAATAGTGCATCTCATATTTTCATGTATACTTTGTGTTGTATATCTGGTACATCCTGTGCTGATTGTGTATCAACATCAATGTAAACCTCCGGCTTTTGTTTTATTGTGTTTTGTTTGTAAAGTGGGTCTATTTTGTTAATGTTGCTGTGTTTGACAGTTTAAAACATTTTATTGTTTTATCAGACCTATCATTATGCTGAACTAAGAAAAGTATGGTGCCATCTTAGTTTCTAGTATCTATTTTCATCATTAACTTAAGTGAATAAGTGGTTATAAAATTGAATAGTTTTACTAGTTTGTGCAAAGTTAATGGGTTTGGACATAGAATCTCTCATCAATCTCTAACTCACCTTATAGGCAAGTGATGATAGGCTTTATGATACACTTGTGGTTACCCATTATATTTCCTTAATGCAACATTATATTGCCAATAATACTGTTGTTTGATAGCAGACCACTTAACCATCATCCTAAGCCTAGATACTCTTTGTGTCACTTGACCTCCTTTTACGATTTTGACTAAAATAGTTCCTAAAAATAATTTATATATGGTGCTTTTATTAGTCCTTTCCCAAATATACAGTGATGATGAAACTATCAGATTTCTATTGCATAATATTCTAAGAATATCTTGTATTTATGTAATTGCTTGTTCTACTTTCTGTCTGTTACGCTTTGAATCACTTTTTAAATAAATTACTAGAGGTGATTATAACATACAAAATTTGGTGTTCATTCCCAGGCTAATGATAAAGATTTAAAATTTAATGAATGATACATTTTATTGGGTTTATTATTTATGGCAAGTGAATGAAATTTTAAATACTTTTTCATTAGCCTGGGAACTTGCACCAATTTTTAAATTATAGTTATGCGTTGAACTATGGTTTTGGATCTTTTAAACTTAGTAATGATAGATTGTTCAAATGATCCATACTAATATTTTAAATGTGAAACTGTGTTTGTTTTCATTTTTTCACACAGAGGGTTAATGAAATTTTTCACCTACAGAGGTTAAATAAAATACAACTGATCCACGTCAATTTGGACTCAGTTTTGATTGTCCTTTTTCATACATTTTAATTTTTTCACCAAAACTATTCAACAGTGGCATTTACATCTTTAACTCAGATCCTAATGATTTTTTTTTCCTTTTCAATGGACAACCTTTTGAAATAAATAGTTGCAGATGCTATTTGGTTTTCCGGTAGAAAATGACAAATGAATGGCCATTTATATATATTTTTACCGAAATATAATGGTTTTCACCATAATCATTAAATTTTTAACGAAATATAATGGTTTTCACAAAAATCATTATCGAGAAAATTCAGATTTTCAGATTCCTTGGCTAAATCTTGAAGTGTTGGTCTATCTACAATAAACAATAAATAAAAAAGTGGCTTTTCTAATTGAATCAATTTAAAAGTTTGCAGTGTTGCCTATTATTAAGATTCAACACATTGTATTTTATTTAAGGACAATAATAATAATTATAAATAATCACACCCGCAGGTGTTATACTGATCAAGAAGGCTGGTGATGGCTCCCAAAAGATCAAAGGTTGCTGGGACTCGATCCATGTCGTTGAAGTGGTTGAGAAGAGTTCGGGACGCAATGCCCACTATAAGTTGACCTCCACGGCTATGCTTTGGTTACAAACAAACAAGGAGGGCAGTGGAACTATGAACCTTGGTGGCAGTTTAACTAGACAGGTACGTTGATATTGATTTGATTGCTTTTTTATGTGAACCCATTGGCCACGTCACCTTGGTCATATCACCTAATGGTATGTGGTGATACGGCCTTTTAAATACCTCTAGAAAGTGTGCTTATCCAAAAGCCTCTAGTTAAAAGCCTGGAATACAGCATACCTGGAAAACTAAATAATGTTTTTTAAAGTCCAGTCGGACATTTTTTGAAATTTATGACGAACTAAAGAATAATATAAATTTCGCGTCTCATAAGTAGGTAAAGGAAAAAAATACTAATATTGTACAGTTGAGTACAAAAATATGTATCCACTTTTGAACCTTGTCACATCGACCCTTACTTGTGTATGCAGTGCGTTGAAGGAAATGACAGTTAAAGGTGATGTGGTACAAAAGTGGATACATATTTTTGTACTCGAGTGTACATCCAAATGTGAGTGTGTTTGTTTGTCCGTCATAACGGAGAGTCAGAATGACTTGATTTTTTGTGACTGCCCTTCAGCTAGGGACGGAAAAGGACGTAGGCAATTTTTTATCCCGATCGAGCATGTTGCTCCCGTGGGATACTTTCTGAAGTATACAGACGAAGTCGATGGCTAGTGACATAAGAATCGGTGTTGATGTATCACCAACCACCATGGTTCCTTGCAGGCGGAGCAGGACTCGGCGGTAAGCGATGTGACGCCTCACATCGCCAACATCGGCCGTATGGTTGAAGATATGGAGAACAAGATCAGAAACACACTCAACGATATATACTTTGGTAAGATTATTGTACTCATTTTCTCAATACTATTTAAACGTATGTATATCACATTTTTCTAATGATAGGGGATGCCAGGTTCATACATTTCTTAATTAGTTATCAGAAATTCTAAGTGACTTATCTAAGATCTAACCACCTGGCTACTGTGCGACAGGTGTAGTCTCTCTCTATGGATGACATTTTTCTTTGTTATGTACAATATTTTTAACATTTTTTTAAAAACATGCTTTACAAGTAGGGTGAGTGTGAGTGTGTGTGAGAGTGTGTGTGTGTGTGTGTTTAGGGGACTGCCACAAGTCACAGCTTTCACTTAACAATCATGTGTGAGGTGAGTTGAGAGTTGAGTGTGAACAGGAGCGTATAAACCAATATTATGATTGTGACTATTCTTCAAGAAGTAGTTTACCAACAGCACTGTTGTGTTCCGGTATGAAAGGTAGTAGAGCCAGCGCGTTATTAGCTAGAGGCTTCGAGGGTATGCACACTTACCATCTAACGGCCTTACTGTCACTTACCGTCAGGTGGGATAACAACCAAATGCAAACCATAATACATAAAAAAGATACTACGAATCAAAATGTATTTTATAATTGTAGGTAAGACCAAGGACATAGTGAACGGTCTTCGTTCTGTGGTGCCAGCGGACGTGGCTCGCCGCACGCAGATGTTGCAGCACGACCTGGCGGACGCCCTCAAACGTCGACACGTGACCCGCACTGACTGAGTGCGCACAACACTCACACGTATGTCACAATACAGTCTAATGTACGCGACGGGTCGCATGGTAATCGGGGTATGAGGTGAGACGCGGAGGGGGGGACACCCCGCACATCACCCCCGCTGTCATGTGACGCAACTCAGTTCCAAATTATTTCAAGACAAATTATATGAAACATGGCAAAGCATCAAAGGCGCTACTAGCGCATTGTTGGCGCCACTGTCCCTACATTATGTATGGTAGAGAATGGATATTGATTTTGCCCCCTTTGAGATTCAGTAGGTTTATTTTTGCTGTATGGAGTCCTTACCGGATTCCCGATTATTAAAAGGTGATGCAAAGTTTTGATTTGATAACGTATTATAAATCGATGAACGCCGCCTGCACGCACTAAAAAGTGTCACGTTCCGCCTGAGCCGAGCGTGCAAGCGAGAGCGCGGAGCAAGCGATACAGGCACAATCGGACTAAGCGTTCGGCTTGTGACGCAACTTTTATTTTGATGTTGTCACGTAAAATGATCATCCGTAAACTGACTTTACAAACAACCAATTTTTTTTAACATGTATTTATTAGATGTTTTGGACCCGGCTTAAAGGACAATTCTCACTGAGACGTGTAGATAAATGAAGGTCTGCTCGAAAACTTTCAACTCGACCACTTTCAGCAGTGTTGCTACTCCTCCGCACTCCATCAGGACGTGAGCAGCTGTCTCCTCGGCCTCCATGCATGCTCTGCACAGAGGGCTGTCAGTGATACCTAGAGTAAACAGGTGCTTGTTGTAGAGTCCATGACCTGTAATTGCTCCTACAATCAGGCGAAGTTGACATCTACGTAGTTGTAATACTTGTTTGGTGAGGCGACGGTTACAGGTCGGCATGGCCTGTTTCGCCTGTCTGCCATTTTCCCTTGACTCCCACTCATTATGGTGAGACTGCGCGGTATGTTGATGTATCCATGATCGGAGCTGCGAGAAAGGTAGGGCCGCGATTGGTTCAGGCCCTGCTATCTTCATGCTTGAGGCCCTTCTGGCCAGTTCGTCCGCTGCATCATTACCTCTGGAGCCACTGTGTCCCTTGATCCATTGCAGGGTTATGCAGTTCTGTCTGCTTGCTTCTGCAAGTGAATCGTGGCAGTCGCGTATGAACTCAGATGTAATTGTGTTGCTGTTTAGTGCCTGTAGAACTGAGGCGCTGTCTGATAATATGCGAATGGGTGTATCTGTTATTTTCCGTTTAGTGATGGCTTTAGCTGCATGTGTGATGCCTGCGCATTCAGCTTGAAAAATCGTGTTGTAGACTCCAAGAGGCAGTGCTACTCTGATGTTGAGATCTTCCGAGAATACACCGAGACCGGTACCAGACTCCGTTTTGGAACCATCGGTGAAGACACGAAGCTCTCTGCATCCGAACTCTTCATCAGGGGCCTCTTTGAGTTGTATTTTATATTTCTTGTCAAAGACAAATTGCTTGGCTATTTTGTCTTGGACGGCGTTAAATAGAGGTTGTTCCTCCATGATCTTTTTCAGTATCTTAGTGTGTGGAGTGCTAACGTCGTTCCAGAGCGAAAGAGCTCGGAGGCGCGCTGCTGACATTGCGGCTTCTTGTTTGATGTGCAGGTGCAGGGGCGTCAGGCCCAACATCACTTCTAGGGCCGCAGTTGGTGTAGTACGCATGCAGCCAGTGGCAGCGGTGCATGCCATCCTCTGAAAGCGTTGTAGTCTGTCTGCGGTTGTGATCTGATTTGTACGAGGCCACCAGACTAGGGCCCCGTAGCTTACCGCGGGTAGTACTACCGTTCTGTACAACCACAGTACGTTCTTGGGGGATAGGCCCCATGTCTTTCCTATCATCCTGCGACACTGCCAGAAGGCGATGCAGCTTTTGGTGAGCTTGGTTTCAAGGTGTTTGTTCCAGTTCAATTTACTGTCTATGGTGACGCCTAAATATTATTTTATAATTATATATAATTATAATAGCAAGCCCTTTTAAAGCATGTTCCAAAGCCTCGAACATAGGCGTCAGGTTGCCTGCCTTTCGGTATTTTATAGGATACATTTTGGAGAGTGTGCGCAAGAGCTATTTTTGTTGATTCCACCTTCGCCGTTCAAGTACCGGTCAAACAGAAGAACGGCAGACCTTCACCCGTACACTGTAGATATTCCTACAGCTCGCACCAAGCGTTTCGCTTCCACATTTATCGTGCGTACTGCAAAAATATGGAATACACTACCGGTTTCCGTGTTCCCCGAAAATTACAACTTGGGAATCTTCAAAAGAAGAGTAAATAGGCACCTTCTAGACCAACACGTAACATCGTCGACCTCATCGTCACTTACCATCAGGTGAGATTGAGGTCAAGTGTTGGTCTATCTTTAATAAAAAATAAAATAAAAATGTTTTATACTTCTTAAAAGTCTTAAAACCACATATAATGCTATTTTCCTATTTTATTTTGACATTTCGATACATTATTATGTATTGTTTGCCATTTATTTATTTTATGTAAACTTTGACATTTGAATATTTTTTTGACATTTACTGTAACTTTGCCATTTTTATATTTTATGTGAAATTTAAATAGGTACATACAGTTTCCATACGTAGTTTTCTCATTGTTACAGATCGAGGTGGAGATATTGGGTGACAAAACGGGCCGCGGCGTTGTGATGTGCGAACTCTTTGAATTTATAAATTATTGGCACAGACACATTCTACAATGTAAGATTAAAATATGATAAGTATTAAAATCGTGACCTACAGTGATTCGAACGTAATAGTCCATTTCAATTCGGATTCTTTAGAAAGTATAACTTATGAGTAGTTTTAAGATACCTTCGGAAAAATTATATTTTATTAATGTATCGCCCATAATCTTCCACTTCTATGTTTGCAATTGCATTTTTTATTGCTTAGTATTCTTTTTTTACTGTAAATTAAATGATTATTATATTTTTTAATTAAGGCATTATTATAATAAGATGTTTCAGTATGTTCTGCTGTTACTGTAATGAGTATTTGAAGCAACACGCCAATTTTAATGTTGCGGGTTATCGTTTCGCATATTAACAATATTTTTTTTTTAAATTGGCCTCTCTAAATAAATAAAAATTATTTATCTGAATGTTTGTTTTAATATTTAAACTTCGATTTTGGATTTCAAGTAGTTTGGAGTCTAGAAAAGATTGTTATAGTGTCTTGAAGATTAGAATAATGTTACACTGAAGTCCATAAGAACGAAGTAGGGGGCAAAAGGCAAGAAAAAAATGACGGAAAACGTCAACTGCTTATATGGGCCTCCTCAATAGTACGCTACAATACATGACCCGTCCCGAGTAACTTTACTGCGGGCTGGAGCATACATTTACTTACTGATCTGGACAGAGTGTTTGCTGACAACGAGGCGGTAGGTGCATAAAGGTCATTTGTATATTATGGTCCAGGTTCTTTGCACAAAAACATTAAAAACGTAGGAAACAGGCAAGTCTTAACTTAGAAAACAATGACAGTGTCTATAGTGGAGACCTATTATTGGCTTCCTGTTTTTTAAGATTTATTTATCCTCTGTTTGATTAGCTGTTGATCTTCCTAAAATAAATAATAATATGACATTTGACGTTGTCACACCGTACAAAAACAATGCTTTTATTTTAATTGAACAGAATCATTCAAAAAAAAGCAAAAATGAAATTGTAGTATTTTTCTATACAAATTTAGATAATTTCATGTTTTTTGAAATTGGGTACTAGTGCAGGCCGGACTTAAAACATCTCGTTTACATTTGTGCGTTTACATAATTATGTCAAATCCAATATTCGTCTTAGTGATTGCTCGTGACCGGGGCAGATATGGATGTAATATTTTTCAAGCATTTCTGTTCGCATTTCAACCACCTCTCTAGTGACCATAGCCCAGTGAGGATTCAGGGTGTGCACGCTTCAATTTTTCGTCCAACCATGGCAAATGTTGATTGTGTGAATTTATTTGGCATAAAATACATACGACAAAGAGATATTTTGTGATGTGGCGTACCATGAAGGTGGCCTATGTCCAGCTGTGGATATTTACTGGCTCATGATGATTATGATACAGCCGATTACGATCAAAAACCAAAGAAAAGTCACAGTTTGTCTAAACGAAATAAACTAATAAAGGAAATTTTGAACGAACACTGTTATGTCATTTGTAGTAACATAGTTCATAGAAGAATAGCGGCAAATATATTTATAGAAAGAATCGGAGTATACACTTTCAAGAAGCGTTGTTTCAATTCTCAAAATACATTATATACCATTATAGGTGAAGAAAAAAAAACTAATTCGAAATTCGCTCTAATGTGTCTCAAACTTTAGACATTTATAGTAATCTGTGGTCTCAAATGCCAATGCAACTCACTCAAGTGTCACTCAATTAAATTGAAGTTGATTTGATGATGTTTTCGTTATTTAATGTGAATTAATGTGAATTGTGATAATTTTCTAATACTAAAGTTAATTCAATAATAGCATAATCATCAAAATGATTACAGATGATTCTATAGTTGATTTATCAGATGATGAAGATGTAGAGGTAAGTTTGTTATGCATAAAATAGAAGCGGAATTAAATCGTTGTTTATTTTCGTTAATTACGTTACATGGGAGAATTAATCTGTAGTGAACTTGGGCATTGCATACTTTACTGGACATATTTTATAATTTTTGGGGCAGTATTTCTACCACATTCTGTAACTATATACAAATATATTTTATATGTCGACGACGCCCCCTTTTGTGCATCCCAACCCTTGGGATTTTCTGTAGATATAGAATCCCTGATTTTAATTATGATTTTAGTGTAGTGTAGAGGGTGGTTGGGATTTAGTTAAAACCATTTAGCCCATGATTGTTCTCCGAATCGCGACAATTAGGTTTAAAATAAAAAAACTTGCTGTATATGTATGGTCATCCCATGGAACATGACATAACAGATGCATTATGATTATTTTTTGAAGTGTGGTTGGTAGTGTAAGTAACACTTAAAATGAATGTCTTATTTAATGTTTTTACAGAATGGCACAATACAAAGAAATGATGGCAATTCAGATACTGAAACAATTATATTAGATGAAGAAACATCACAATTGAACAATAATTATGTAAAATGTTCAAATAGGAGAAGCCAAATATTAACAAAAATAGGTCATAAGCTGGACACTATGCTCATAGAAGGAATCTATAAAGAAAACCACCTATTTGTTGAATTCATAGAAAAATGTTTAGAGCTAGAAAGTTCTGATGGAATGCTATGGACCATTAACAGAACATTGGTCCAAAAATATGAAGCTTCTGATACAAATTACAGAAATTCTGAACATTTCAAAAGAGTATTGGTAAAAGCTTTGAATAAATTGGACACACACCCAAACTTTAAATATTCACACATAAGAAATTTGTGTGATACACTGGAGTTTCATAAAAATGTGTCCGAGGAACCACAAACTAAAAGACGGGTTGAATTGGTCACTTTAGAAACAAATTTAAAAAGTAAGTCAATGTTCAAATCGAAATATCGATTCGAATGGTTGCTGTTGCAACATTGGGCCAAAATGATATTTCTTGGGAATGAAAACATGTTTTCCTTTTAGTTCATTTCCAAATAAATATTTTTACTCTACATAATTCCATTGTTGTTGTTTTTCAGTGTTTATCTTATCCTATTGCACACTCTATGGACTTGTTCGATAGTGGAATGGTGTTATCTAAATCCAAATTGGAGACTATATTTTCATCGAGGATAGGTAGCATTCTGCGCAGTAACAGTTTTTCAAAGATCTTCGATAAGAATGGTAGCAGGCTTATGGGTCTATATGAAGTGACTTCATTTGGCAGTTTTCTTGGTGTGTATCATCAGGATTTGTGATACCTTCCATAGTTGTGGAAAGTACTGTACTCTCAGGATGTCAATGCCAACATTCTATAAGAATGTTGTCAGGAACACAACAGCTTTCTTCTGAAGTTTCAACAATATTTCTTTTGTTATGAGATCAAAGCCTGGGACTTTTTTTCGTTGTGCTCTTTTATGGTTCTCCATACCTCCCGGACTGTTATTGGCGTTGGAGGAGACATTTGAAAGTCTTGGTTTATAACCATGTCAGATATTCAGCGAATGCATCAGCTTTTACTTGGGATTTTTTTGCCCAGCTTTGGTCCATTCTTAGGGGAAGTTTTGCATACTGAGGTCTATCATAGTTTTTTGTAAACTTCCACAGTTGGTTGCTGTAGAGGCAGTCAGCAAGTTCAGCGACTCTAATTGTTCTTGGAGTGGTGTGTCGCGCCAATTCTGTATTATTTTCTTAAGGCCTGTAGCCGCTCTATTAAATCTATCTTCTTTATGACTACTTTCATGCCATATATCTTCGTTTTTCAAGGATCACTGTTTTTATACATAGGAAGTAATTTGTACTGTTGTCCTTGAAATCTACTTCAGGAGTGTTATTCCATACTACTTGGATAAGCGTTGTTATTTGTTCCGTAGGGTCTTCTATGTCATCCGTGATTTTTAATGAAATTTCAAGTTTCTCATTGATGTACTCTGAGAAGTCGGTGCGTTTGTTGCACAATGTATTTGGGTTCGTGTGCTCTTATCTATTACCATCGTGCTAATAGTCAGTAGCACTGACGTGTGGTCAGAGCAACTATCGTAACATGGTCATGGTTTTACATAGTGTCTGGAGAGTCCTTTTATCAGCGATTTTGATAGGGTTACTCGGAGAGTAGGTCGGTTCATCGTTGACAGGTCGCTGTTGATTAATATGACAACTTGCCGTAAAAATTTAGGTAGATGCAAAAATAATTATGAATCTGCTTTTTAGGAAACGGCGTTAAAAGAACGAGTAAATCAAGTAGGTCAACGAAACGAAGAAAAATAACTGATGAGATAATTGAATTAGATGATGACCAAAGAGATGGATCCATCATTAACCTGGTTGATGACAATGATGTCATTATGGTTGAAGAAGTTATAGATGATGATGATGAAAAAGAGAATGAAAATAATGGAATGGGTGACTCTGCTACCGGTGAACATGGTCAATTGATCGAAGGAAATACACACAAAGGAAATGAAAACTATTTAGTGCCACAAATAGAGATTTACGTTGACAATAGTAATGAGGTACCGAAATTGGTTGTATTACCGATAGAGTATTCACCAAGCAATGAAACTGGCTCAGCGTCTGGTGAGACACATACAGAAATAAATAACTCACAATCTAACCAGGATAAGGAAAAGAAATTAAAAATGAAGGCAATCGAACAGGAGATCAAATTTTATAATACACACATCTCTAATTTAGAGGAGGCAGAAGTAACAGATGATAGTGTAAGTTCTCCATATATTCAATGTGAAAAGTAAGTACATAGTACAAATAATTTTATTGTTCTATTATACTTATACTTTACCGTATTATAGAACACATTGTTATAACCTAAAGACTGCTTAAAAGGTCATGTAATTTCTTAAACGCCTGCGAGGTCTATTGGCTACCAGAGAAATTTGATTATAGTAATAGTATGTGAAACTTTTCAATGAAAAAACTTTGGTCTCGAAAATCGATGGTATTTACGGCTACAGTAAAAAGTTTAGGGTCAAAATTTTGTTTGCTGTATAGCCGGTACAACATGGTCATATAGTACATGTGATCTTTAATTTCCAGGTATAAAGCGAAAATAGTTAAATTATACGAAAAACTGTGCAAACTGACAGGTAGTACAACTGTCAAACGTCGGAAAGTAAGATTGCAAGTGTTAGAGGGCCATCCACCCGGTCCAGTGAGGAGGCTGGAGAGCTTTCTCAACGTAGACACGGAGGGGGACAACGATCCCCCATTCCCTAACTTTCGTGACGTTGTGAAATGTGTCGTTGAAGCTAATGTAGAGGACGACTTGGGGTGGAACCAGGCGCAGATTATGAGGGAAGGTTGGTAAATATCATTTGTCTACCGGAAGTATCAACTGCAGAGAATGAGGCTTTTTGGGGCGTATCGCTTCGGTATCTGTCAAGACCCTTTTTCTGAACGTGTGAAGGTATCACGTTGAAATTAATATCAAATAATCACGTTTTTAATCACACGGAGCTGTGAAAGTTCTACGTCAATGCATTAAAAATATGCGCCTGTTTAAGCCGCATTTTTAGACCATTTCCTTTGCGATGCAAGGGAATCCAAACCTATATACTCGTATGGGGTACTTCCTAGAATCCTGAAATTTGACAAGAAGCAAGGTCTTGACAGAACAGGTATAGGAATAAGTCTGGAAACCAGTAAATTTAATTATATCACAGAAAAATCACATTTTAAGATTACAAACTAACATAATTTATGTTTTTCAATATATAAATTATTCATATCCATTCCGGAATCCTCGCTGCGGGAGTCCCACTCGCACTTGACAGTTTTATATATATTAAGATTGATGTCTTTCATATTGTCCCTTTTTGATGCACTGACATGTATATTGTCGTAGCTTACCTCTCCTTCCACCGTAAGTCAGTGAGTTTTGTTTAGAACAAAACGGCGTTCACGCTCTCTCCAAGTCACCACTTTGTTATTGCGCATGTTGTCTCACCACAGCGAGCGCGCTGTTCACGCAGTGCGGCCGAGCGCTGCAGACGCGGCGCAAGAAGCGTGAGTGGCAGGACCTCATGGCGACAGTCAAGCTGGAACAGGTGCCGGAAGATCCTGCAGACAAGGACCCGGACTTGCAGGCCAAGCTGGAGGAGAACAGGCTCATTGCGTACCACAAGGAGGCCGACTTGATCGAGAGGTACGCATCGTTACGAAGCATTCCGAATTTATTGTGTTCCAGCACATCACTTGACCATCTCAAACATTACTCATTACCTCTGCATTACTCATGGCATTCCGCGCGCAGGAATACGTTCTGCACCGCTCACTCGCACCTAGAGCGGCGCGAGCGAGAGGGCGCGATGAATAATGATACGATGTAATATTACGCGGTACGAAATGTAATGCCATATCAGATTACTTTGAGCACTGTTTTGTGCATATCCGCTGTCGGCTTCTGTTTCACGAGCTACAACTGGGGTCTATTCAAGGCCGGAGTTAATAGCTTATATATATAGTAATCTGTGTAGCTTATTTCCAGGCAAGCCAGTAACATCAAATGAGGCAAAGGTCAAGTGCAAGCTTGTTTTATAAATAATAATAAATAACCAACCTTGAAACCCGAGGTGATTCTCATATAATAATCCATACTAATATTATAAATGTGAAAGTGGGTTTATTTGTTTATCCTTCCCATCGTAACGGAGGGTAAGGCTGATTTATTTTTTGTATACGGATAATAATTGAAGGCCCGGAAACGGACGTACTCTACTTTTTATCTCGATTCAGCATGTAGTTTCCGTGGGATACTTTCAAAAGTCCAGGCGGACGAAGCCGCGGGCAAAAGCTATAGGAAGTGCTTTTTTAAAATTACGTAATATTAAATATAGTATGGGAGCTTCAACTAGGATTCCGTTTCGTGCAATACCTCGGAAAGAGTTAAAAAAATTATAAACTACTATCACAAAGAAGGTAATTAATTAAAATTTACGCGAAGAAATTTGCCATAAGCACCATGCTTGGCTGGCCGATTGGTGATCGCATTGTTATTACATAAGTATTTAGACATTTTTACTTTAGTCGCCTTTTACGACACCCGCGGGGTGATACTATTCTACACCCGAGACTACACAGTTGGTATTATATTGCTTTTCCAACACCTATACATACAGATGATTGTTTGTGTGTGGGTCGTCAGCTTCCTCATAGAGCTATGAGAATTCTACGCATGCCAAATTTTAGGGCAATTTAGGAGCAATCAAACTTTAGCATTCATAATTGAGCAGCAACCATGACTCAGTTACAGCGAGTTGTTTTTAGTGTGTCAGCTGGAGACATGGGTCTCCAGCTGACACATGCCAGGAAGGCAAACCAGTGAGGTTAGGGCTTTAGACTATAGTCAGGCATTTAAAGCACAATTAAAGCAATGAGAGCCAAAAAAATTAACGATCACATTGATAAACTGTTGGATCTACGAACGAAATACCGTGTGTAAGCTGGTGACCCGTGTCACCAGCTTACACATCTGGATCTTCGTAATTATTCAAGTTACGATTATGTATTGTACCTCATATTTTAGAGCAAAATAGAAGCGCCAGGCTTCAAAATTTTCGAATCTCTAGTGCTAAAACTGTTTGAGCTACGAGCCGATATGTGTGTGTAAGCTGGTGACATGGGTCGCCAGCTGACACATGTTGTATCTCTGAAACTACATAAGTGAGAACTTCGTTTTAAAGATCAGATGAGACCATACAATAGAAGCGTTCACGAGTCAAAATTTCAAATCTCCTGGCTGTCTAGATTCAAAGTTATAAGCAAAAAACTATTTTCCCGCCAAAAAATTCAAAATAATCGCACGGACGCCGCTGAGCGGGCCGTTGCCGTTCCGTGCGCTACGCTATTACAATAGAGTTTCAACTTAGCCGTCTTTGTTTTAAAATTCATTTTAACCTGCACTTTCGTATCAATTCAATTGGTATATTGAGCGTGTTAGACCAGGAGCCGACAGAAATAAGCAATGGTATACTACCGATTAACTTCATAGAGAGACTACGAACGACCTTCACCAAATTTGAGGTCAAGTGAGAACCCTTCATCGCAAATCTACTAATTTGACTAATACGGAACCAAGATTTAGTTTAGTAATGAATAAACATATAAGAAATAACAATTTACGGTGTGATATAACATAGTATAAGAGGTATATGTTCAACATATACAGTTTATATCACTATGATCAATAATTGTTGAGCTCGGTATTTAGTATATTTTCAATAGCAATCCATACTAATATTATTTATAAAATAATATTATGAATGCAAAAGTGATTTTGTTTGTTTGTCCTTTATTATCGTCGTAACGTAGAGTCAGAATGATGATTTTTTGTATAGGGGTAGTTTGGAAAAGGATGGAAAATGACATAGGCTGTATTTCTTAAACTTTTATTCATAGCTATTTTCATGGAAATTGCAAACAATATTGGCACATTTTAATAAAAATTATTGCTTATACTCAGAAATTTAGATTTGCAAATGAATAAAAATCTTATGATTTGATATATTTTTATTATAAAAGTTCACTAACATTGCTTTGTCTGATTTTCATAATATCAAAAACGGGACATGTGCGAGTCAGACTTGCGCACCGAGGGTTCCTATATTTGTTCCATAAGACTTTGTTTTTTGCCAAATTTCAGGATTATAGATCAATCAAAAATATGCGTCATGCACGGCTTTGATATAAGGGATTGCACACCTGAGTATTTGATATCAATTTCAACTTGATGCATTCACGCATTCCTTAAAAAAGGGGTCTTGACAGACCGAAGAACAACAAAGAGATCCAATCTAGGGTTCGCCTAAATATATTATTTAGTCACAAAATTAACCGCTTATGTACATAATTGATCATAACAAAGGTGCTTCTGAAAGGCGATAGTTGTATTCTAAAGAAGTAAACAAGTCATAATTTTGTATGGGAACCCATATTTTGTTGAAACTTATATATAATAACCAGTAGAATTCAGAATACCTGCCTTCTAAAGTGTGTGTATATTAGTTAACATCATTAAGATTAATTATTTTTCTAAAAACTAGCGTTCCATTATCACAGGTTGGATACTATAAAGAAATAAACGAGACATAGCTTTGTATGGAATTTAAATGAAAATTAAATGTTTGTGAAATCTATATCATGTTTTATTCAATAATTGCTACTGAAAATATACTAAATACCGAGCTCAACAATTATTGATCATAGTGATGTAAACTGTATATGTTGAACAAAACCTCTTATACTATGTTATATCACACCGTAAATTGTTATTTCTTATATGTTGATTCATTACTAAACTAAATCTTGGTTCCGTATTAGTCAAATTAGTAGATTTGCGATGAAGGGTTCTCATAATCATCACCAGCCTATATATGTCCCCACTGGAGGGGCTCAGGCCTACTCTCCTACAGAGAGTGTATGGGTCATAGTCCACCACGCGGGCCCAGTGCGGATCGGCGGACTTCACATGCCTGTTCAAGACATGCAGGTTTCCTCACGATGTTTTCCTTCACCGTTAAGCAATCGGATAATGTACTTGAATTGAAAAACAACTCATAGGTACACGGCTGGATTCGAACCCGGTACCCTCAGATTGAGAGTCCGCGCCTTATCCACTGCGCCACCGACGCTTCCGAAGGGTTCTCACTTGACCTCAAATTTGGTGAAGGTCGTTCGTAGTCTCTCTATGAAGTTAATCGGTAGTATACCATTGCTTATTTCAGTCGGCTCCTGGTCTAACACGCTCAATATACCAATTGAATCGATACGAAAGTGCAGGTTAAAATGAATTTTAAAACAATGACGGCTAAGTTGAAACTCTATTGTAATAGCGTAGCGCACGGAACGGCAACGGCCCGCTCAGCGGCGTCCGTGCGATTATTTTGAATTTTTTGGCGGGAAAATAGTTTTTTGCTTATAACTTTGAATCTAGACAGCCAGGAGATTTGAAATTTTGACTCGTGAACGCTTCTATTGTATGGTCTCATCTGATCTTTAAAACGAAGTTCTCACTTATGTAGTTTCAGAGATACAACATGTGTCAGCTGGCGACCCATGTCACCAGCTTACACACACATATCGGCTCGTAGCTCAAACAGTTTTAGCACTAGAGATTCGAAAATTTTGAAGCCTGGCGCTTCTATTTTGCTCTAAAATATGAGGTACAATACATAATCGTAACTTGAATAATTACGAAGATCCAGATGTGTAAGCTGGTGACACGGGTCGCCAGCTTACACACGGTATTTCGTTCGTAGATCCAACAATTTATCAATGTGATCGTTAATTTTTTTGGCTCTCATTGCTTTAATTGTGCTTTAAATGCCTGACTATAGTCTAAAGCCCTAACCTCACTGGTTTGCCTTCCTGGCATGTGTCAGGGTCTCCAGCTGACACACTAAAAACAACTCGCTGTAACTGAGTCATGGTTGCTGCTAAATTATGAATGCTAAAGTTTGATTGCTCCTAAATTGCCTTAAAATTTGGCATGCGTAGAATTCTCATAGCTCTATGAGGAAGCTGACGACCCACACATGATTGTTTAAATCTCTTGTAATATTTTATACACAATAGAATTACACGACCTGCATCTTTCCTGATGGTAAAGACGTGGTATTGAAGCACGCTCACCGAAGCACTGCACTACGGAAGCTGTTAAATTGTGAACAGAAGCACTTGTAATATATATTAAAAATTTATTCGAAATCAAGTATAATATTTTGATTTCACTTTAAACAATCAAATATTAGCTGCTATATATAACTATATGTCCATAAATAACCTGTAAAAACATACACAATAATGTGTAATAGGACATTATGTAGCTACTTTTATCTCAAATCTATTCACAGGGAAAATATCAAGATGAGTTTTTTTTCGCGTAAGCGCGTACTCTAAAAGCGGGATGGTTACTTGCAATCAAGAGCGAGACGCTTGCATTGGGATAAACAGGCCTTACCAATGATTTCTTTTTAAATATCAATTTCCAGGTACGCGTTGATGCAGGATCTACCACAAAGGAGAACACCAAAACCTGGAATGAGTTCAGAAAACAATCAGACTGTCGAAAACCAAGATGGCGGTCCATCTCACGGACACGGCTTCACAAATGGTATGGTCAATGGAATCGATAATAATCCGTGGGTTAGTGAAGATGATGATAGTAATGGAATTGTAGAAAAAACGGAAAGTACTTCTGTTATTGAAACTGAAAGTAAGAAAACAGAAGAAGAAACTAATAATTATCCGTCTATTATTGAATCTGAAAGTAATGAATTAGTAGAAGAAACCAATCCTTCTGCTATTGAATATGAAAGCAATGGAATGCTAGAAAAAACTGAAAGCTTTTCTGTTATTGAAACTGATAGTAAGGGAATAGACGAAGAAACTAATAGTTGTCCTATTGCTGAACCTGAAAGTAATGTAATCGTAGAAGAAACTAATAGAAGTGTTCCTGTTAATAAACCCGAAAGTAAAATAGTTGAAGATACTGATAGTTGTCCTTATGGTATTAAATCTTTTAAAACTAATGGAATAATAGAAGAAACTAATAGTAGTACTGTCAAAGTGAAACAGGAGCCAGTGGACATTGCTCGTCTATTAGACGAGTTAGGTGATGATTACACGGTGACTGTTGAAGATATTGAAGACCCCTTTCTTGTTATAGACATTTGTGATAGTTCTGATGAAGAAATAATGGCAGATGATGATAAATGTAAATTATGAAATTAGCCTGAGAGTGCATGAAAATGAAGGTTTGTGTAGATTAGATTTCTTATGCATGTTTTTCTACAAAATAATGTATAAATAAAAAAACAATGGTCATTGAGTTGATGTCTCATGAAACCGAAACAAATCGAAAACATTTGTTGTCATTGTGAACATTAAAGATTGGTGTAGTTGATTGAATGCAGATTTTATAATTTCAACCGACTTCGAAAAAGGAAGAGGTTCGTAATTCGACGGGTATGTTTTTTATATGTTTGTTACCTCAGAACTTTCGACTAAGTGAATCGATTTTGATGATTCCTTTTTTATTTGAAAGTGGGCACACATGAATCATGAAATTTTTAAATTTGAATTAAATAGTGGATGATGTAGACTTTTAGGGCAGTTGAAGTCAGTTTCTAGTTCTTTTTGAACGCTTTATGTTAATCAAGATTTAAATTCATCAGTATTTTGGTGCATTTATATTTTTACGAATTATTACTGGCACCATTTAGTCCTTTTTCGCCAGATTCCTCTTTACATAATTTCAAATTTAACTATAAAAAGAGTACGGGATTGCCCATCTAATTTGTTTGTTAAAATTTAAAACAAATAGATTTATTATAATTAATTGATATCTGCAAAAAAATATTGACATTTTGAACCATGTCTCCAATATTCATTTGTTTATTATACTGTGATGATAGCAACTCATTTTATAATACATACTTTTAAATTAATTAAGAATCTGTGTAAGTTGCGAGTACTTATTGAAATTGATAAGATTCCCTTTTGTGAAATTCTTATTAATATGAACCCTTTTTTGCTAACATACATAATGATTTTATCACATTTGGCCACGTAAGAATACATTTCTTTCGAGAAAAAAAAGGAGAATCTGTCCAAAACGAAATCTGGCGTAAAATGACTGAATATTTAATATTAGCCGTTAAATTCATCATTGTCCAATATTTGGATTAACGAGCGTAAAAAATAATAACAGGCAGTAAATAATAATAGGTGTGCAATGGCCTAACATATTTAAATTACTATAAAATAACGGTGCGAATTGTCGCCGTTGTTTGGCGGTCTTAGATCTGGTGGGAATACAGACAAATACCTATCCTGGAATATTATTATACCACTAGATTACGAATGGAAAAGGCGACTTATAAAAATTATATTGAACAGCTAATAAAACTGTGAAAAATCAAAAGACTGAAGGAATGATAGTGTCATATGTAGAGTGATAATTTTTTATCAATAAATTGGCAAAGACCTAGCCTATATACCCTCATTTTCACATTCGGTTGCGATCAGCGAGCAGGGCTTTAATAAATTAAATGAAAATGAATTCGAAAATCCGAAATTAATTACTAAGGTAATATTGTAAATAAAGCGATTTAAAAAAAGTTTTATTATGTCTGTCGTAGTAGATGCATGCTAAATTATAGAAGATAAACTTTCAAATCTGTGATTTAATCTTTGAGCGTAAACTTAATGTATTATCGGCTGTGGATGCCAGTTTAACAAAATGACTGATAGTCAAAAAGCCAGGTTCTTATTATATAATTGAGCAAATAATATCTATTTAGAACCTAATCGAACCAGTAACTAAATAGTTCAAAATGGCGTCCGCAACTATCTTTTGAATTGTGACAACGAATACATATTTATATTATATGTATTGTCCCTAGGATCTTGAGATGTCGATAAATGTATTAGATGTAAAGAAATTTGTTTAATAAAGTATCAGTGTTATGTTTGTTCGTTTATATAAGACTCTGGCATTTTCAAGTTCATCAGATGGATGTTTTAAAAATCATGTACGTGAAGATTAAGAAATGTAATAAGTCTATATTGATTAGGCATAGTTACAAACTATGCGCTATTATGCAATTTTGAAGCTGTAAAGATATTTTTATTTGTATAGCATGTGCCTTTCATTAATATTTTAAGAAAGCTGTTGATTTGTATTTTGAGTTACTGAACTACACTACGACTGGTAGTGTCATAACAGTAATAATATATTATATATATTTGATACTATTTCGTTGGTTTTCCTACTGCAGAATATGATTGTGAGGAATCTCACCTGATGGTAAGATGCTCATAGAAGCCTCAATGAGTGACTGGCTGTTATCTTTCAATACCGGAATACAAAATATTAAGACATTTAAATAACATATGGTGGTGACAATTTAAATGTAGGTAGTTTAAATATCTTTGAATTGAAAGTGCAAGTCCAATAGTGCTGATCTAGCTGATAACAGACTGGGTCGGTCCCAATAAACATTACCTGATAGTATTACAGGTCTAATTCATAATTGAGTCTGTACCACCTGCTCACATCCTCCCGTACCTCAGAAACAGGCTCAGTTATGCGTTAGATCTGTAGTGGCACTAGTTCTCCCACTGTGCACTTTTTAAGCGTACTGGTGAGCTGTATGATCAATGGCTATAGTGTGACTGCTTTGAAAAAAACCTAGTCCTAGAAAAAGTCCTAGAATTACCTCTACAATGGGTTTTGGTAATGTGGGAGCGACCCAATCAACTCTGGGAAGTGATCATATATCATCATCATCAACAGCCTGTATGTATACTTACTGCAGGGGCTCAAGCCTACTCTGCTACAGAGTGTATGGGCCATAGTCCACCACCAGTGCGTACGGGCGGACTTCACATGACTGTTCAAGACATGCAGGTTTCCTTACGACGATGTTTTCCTTCACCGTTAAGCACTCTGATAATGTACTTGAATTGAAAAACTCATAGGTACACGGCTGGATTCGAACCCGGGACCTTCAGATTGAGTCCGCGCCTTATCCACAGAGCCACCGACACTGCGTGAAGTGATTATCATCTCCAAAGCAAGTAACTACTTCTAGATAGCCCGACGACCTGGTAAAGGTCGCGGTGATTCGCTGGGAGTCATTGATGTACCAGCAGTGGACGTTTCCCGGGAGGCTTATAATGATCCTTTTGCCTCGCATATCCTCGAACATTCGATCGGTTCATTAAGAAGACGAGTCGATATAAGTATAGAGATCTACTTAGATAGATAGTTTTTCATGCATTGGAATGTGACGGGCCTTACTGGTAGGATCACATCTAGTAAATATTTATGTGGTATTGAGTAGAAACTGATATCCGGTAACTATCCGGTCATATTTTATTAACCGGCTTTGGAATTGGCATCGTAGAACGAGAATGTTGTGACTTCGAAGAAAAATACACTTAGTCCGGCCGGGTATGCGGTATCCAGCCAATAAATTTGAATTATAGTCCGTAGTGATCATCTAAAAAAGAAACGAAAAATACCAGTACTATACGATTTACATGTTCAATAATCAGTTAAATATGTCAATTTTGAACACTGGCAACGGGTGAAAAAAAAACGAATGGTCCAAAACGAAAACTACATAAAACAACCGAGGTTTTGAATCACAACTCATAGTTTCGTTTTGTACAGATTTAATTCGACAGACTGTTTAAATAATTACTGCATTTACATTCATTGGCGGTTAAATTCGGTAGTTTTATCCCTTCCTTTAATAATATTGACAACACGACAGACACTATTCCAGAATATGAGCTTCACATACAAGTTTAATGAAGTTTATCCACATATCTTACGTATATACAGAATTCCAAATCTTACTCCAGACCTACGCCCCGTTATAAAAAAATAATTTCCTAAATAATAATCCAGAGAGGATCTATGATGCTGTCTCGCTCACATGGCCATTTGCTCAGGGGCGGAACGTTTAAAAAGCCCAGCCAATTTTCAGCTGCTACCTTTAGATGTTTTCGCTTGACACAGTGTACTCTTAAAGCAAACAATTGAATATGTTCATTACGAACACTTTCATTCAGTTTTCTACCTTCTCACTCATGATACAAGGCATGCATCACAAAACAGAGGTCAGTAGTGCAATCGTACGCGGGGTTAGGTTAGTGCACCGATTGCTCCTGAAATGTTTCTCCCAGGGGTAATTCATATATTGCTCCTATGTTCTAAAACATGCTTAATATCTAGGACAATAAAGTATGTTAAAATAATGAAGAGCAGTATGTGAAGATTCAGGAGCAATAGATGAACCGGCGTATTCTTCGGACACGTATGAAGCCTCTTGTTTTCTAAGGTCAGTAGCTAAGTCTCGACAGCTCGCGCTGCCGCCCGCGCCATGAGCATAGCAAAACACGCCCACTTCACAGACTTACTAGAAATCGAAACAGTTTCATACAGAGCCTGTATGTCTCCATTATCATTTAAAACAAGACAGCTGAATCTGTAGTGATAATTTTTTTTACGTGATAGCATCCCGGGAAACCATTTTCGTACATGTTCATGGTGATATCACAATTTTGTTGCCAGTTGATAACAGCGCCATCTAGCTGCGCAACGGGTGTTTTGATATCCCATGAAAATTACGTTTATATTTATTAGTTTTCCGGGAAAAAATACGTCATATTTTTCATAATAACTCCACATACAGCAATCTTATTTAAAGCAATGTAAGAGAAATTGTTGTATAAAACCGTCTAACTAAAACTATTAAACTGACCCAGGAGAGAAAACATATCGTGAACGATTCCTATAGAACAGGGTGTGTTTTATAGAAAACGACCTACTATTAACACTAAATTACGTTGACTATAATATTTAGTGTCAAAGCTAAGTCTAAGCCAAGTCAAGTCTAAATGTAATGTCCTTCTCGAGTTTATACTATTAAAAAGAGATGACGATAGTAACCTAGTCAAGTTTCAATCAGCACATACTGGCATTCTAACAAAGGGTTTTAATCAGGTAGATACCAATCTCTGCCCAATAACTTCGAGCAAATGACCGTGTCGAGATCTACTTATACCTAGCTATAAATAGACGCATCAATATTTAAATTAGTTTAATTAAACATCAAAAAACTTAAAGTTGGATAAGTTTATATCCATCGTATTTCAAAAACTAATTAGGTCACAGAAATCATTTCATGTCCATTAAAGAAAAGTGCTTTTCTTCACTAAAGTATTTTATTATACACCGGCCGATGTTATACAAAATACCTTAGGCCTCATTACATAAAACACCTGATTACAAGCTGCAACTATAAAAAAAAACTTCACCAACAATAACGATTATGCAATTTTGAAAAAATTTACATGTTTTTCTGAACACAAAAAAATTGTCTTGATTATCAGCCTAAAATTTTTAGTCTACACGCGATGTTCGAATTTTGAATGCATAAAAAAATATCTCTCCTATAGGGCCTTACCTTACATTCTTACATTAATTTTTCGTATAGTTATCATAATCGTCTTTGACAATTTTGATGAAATTTTTTAAAATTAAAAATTGGTAAGTTCACATGTAACCCTATCTAGCCCCCTTATAGGCAACACTTGCTAAGAGACTAACACGAAAATTTAGGCATAATAAGTCACTCAATTTATGTGTAACAATTCATTTGTTCAAATATTACATGTACAGTCAAAACAACCTATAATAAACAAAAGATTGAAACAATTCAAAATCTACGAAAATTATTCATACACCGCTTCCACAAGGAACTTAACCTGATGGGTCAATTTTTTTGTCCTAGCTAGGCGCTAACGAAAGCTATGATATTTGATAGTTTTCCAATATCTTGGGTTGATATCATTGCACCCGATTCAAAATGTCCCCAAACAAACCCAAAGCATTATGAACAAGAATTTCATAAACTCGTAAGGGTTTTCATACATAAAAGATGTATGACGGCAAAGTTACGGCTAAAGAGAGCAAGGAAAGGCCGATATAAGCAATCAACGATATATTTCCATAGTAAAAAAAATCGACTATTTCATCTATTTAAAATGCGATTCAGTCTTCACTGAAGATACTGCGTCCAGAAATGTATGTCAGTCTTGTTTTGCTTTAGCACAGGTTCGGTTGTCCTGATTCGACAAGTCAGCAGTTAGCTACAATGTTAGTTTGCTGCGAAACAGTCCTAGGTGACATCGTTCCGTGCCGCAGTAGCCGCTTCGATATGTCGTCTATTTGAACAGATGGCAAGTGTTACACATGAAGGGAAGTGAAGGCGTCTAGCCTCCAACGCAATAGCAACGCCATAGCGACGTCCCCCTCAAAGGACTAATCAATCACACACCACATTCAAGAATTTTCCTTTATTTCTATTTTTTTGTAGTTTTTTTAAAGATTTTTTTATGTATGTATTTTTAATTAATTTAGCATTAAAATATGGTAATAACTTCAAGTTTGCGTCCATCTTTTCCGTAGATTATAAACCACTATAAAACATTAATATCCACCACACTGAATTTCATCACAACGATGTCGACCAACAAACATCCACGACGGCTTCCGGAGCGCAACGTAATATTCATTAGACGAAGAAGCGAAAAGAAGAACAACCAAAACGTACAAACGTGAAGTTCGGCGTCTGGCCGGCGCCCGCGCACACAGGGGCTGTCGGCAACCACATCGTTCAGCCAGCAATTCTCACTTTGCTGATAACCTTCACTGGGAGACCCAACATTTCTGCCAAAGGCGCTCACACAAGTAGGTTGCCAGCAAACAGATCTAGAGTCTTCAAACATTCCTTCTATACAAAGTGTAACATCTCTAGAGGAGCCCGCATTGAACCACCCAAGCGCGGTAAACTTGTTGCGTACTGATGCCGTTGAGCGGCGCCGGCGCCGGCCCCGCGCCAAACCGATATTTTAAGTTAAATTATACATAATATTATGTTTTACATTTATGTAAGAGTTGTTGATTGTAAAAAAATTATATGCTTGTATTGTATCCCTATAAATGCTGTGTTGGTTTATTTGTCGAGAGCCGTGTTTGCCTTCACCGCGATCACGCACTCCTCGCCGCAGGACTTCAGAACGGTGCACTGAAACAACAAAACACAAAACATTAATGACAATACAGAGATCTGAGCTTCTAAACAGCTCCACGGGATATCCATGGCTCATCCACACATTCAAATTTTCAATGCAAAAACACCTTCAGTAATTTTATTCAAATTTTTTTGGTATTAATGATAGTGAAATTTGCCTATTGTCGAAAACTGACAATTAGCTAAGTTTTTTAAAGAATGAATTATGTTAGATAAATACTACACAAATGCAGCTATTCTATTTTAAAACATTATAGCAACAGAAATTTAGTATGGAAGCATTATGAAAGGGATAACGTTAAGCAAATAAGACTTATTCATGGTTTTATCATGGATGACATTGTCAGAACTGGAACATCTTTTTGACTAAGAAGTTTGATTCTTTCACATTCTAATCGATAGCAAACTTGAGTATTCGATATTAATTTCAAATCGATGCCTCCACATGTTCCTGAGAAAAATGAACTTGACAGACAGACATTAAAACTGACAACAAAGTGATCCTATGGAAAATTGGAACTGAATAGGCGAACTACAAGCAAGGAGCGCATGAACAAGTTAATGCGTTCAAAAAGAACTAGAAACCGACTTCAATTGCCCTAAAAGTTTAAAGCAAATTTAAGACTTATGTTTTCTCGTGGATGCCATTGTCAGAACTGGACTTAATTGAAATATCACCACTGGGAGCATCAGCTTTCAAATAATAATAAAATCATCCGAATCGGTTCACCCGGTCCAAAGTTCCGAGGTAACAAACACCCGACGAATTGAGAACCTCATCCTTTTTTGAAGTCGGTTGAGAACAACAGTATATTAACGATACATTATGGCATAATGAAAATGTAGTCAAAATAAAAGTCTCAACAACACTACTCCATGCTTTGTATGCAAAGTTTCAACATGAATAATGTAGTAACGCAAATAAGAGCACCTTGAATAATAAGTAGCTCACTGACAACTTTTTAATCAAGCACAAACTTATCACGATGACGTATTTGTTTATTAAAAGCGTGAATATAAAAACTGCTGGTGTCAGTTTGTTACTACGCGGAGATAACTACTGCAAAAACTGCGTTACGACAAATCAATACATACTATAACTATAAATGCGAATGTGTGTTTGTTTGTACTTGCTTCTTCTAGGATAGCTTTGTGCAGTGATTATCTAAAAACAGTACTGTAATGCCCTGTACTATAAAACACTTTCGATTATTGTTCAAAACGCCATTTGTTGTGGCTATTAGTAATAATTTTATTTATTGATAATTAATTATTATCTGTCAATTAATAAAATGATGTATTAGCATTTATTATATACAAAAAAATTCTTATAGGAATAAAAAGCCCTCCCGACAAGCCATTGTTTTAATTTGTGTTTGTAATATGGTACGCTTTTACAATTTCGTTATTTATATTGTTATGTATGCTTACATTGATGTACGTTAATGATAATCATTTTCCGACACCATAGTTATTTACTATTTTCACGTAAATAACTTATTAAAACCAACTATTCTATTTTAAAAGATTATAGTAAACGAAATGGTGCATGGATGCTTTCTGAACGAATTCCTGTACAGGATTTTCGTATTTCGAGCCTGTTTAAAAAGTCGACGGTTTCATCAAACTAAGATAATTGAAAACATTGATTTGTAACGAGATTATATTATAAGACTAGATTGAAATGTTCTCAGAGCCCACAATCCATATGACCTGTGACGTCACAGGCCCAGGTAAGAGGCAGAGGTCGCTCTCCGAGTAGATTTAGCACCAGTCACGCTAAAAACACATGCCGGAGACTCTATACTCGATACTAATATTATTTGACATTTTCCAAAAAAAGTAAGAGGTTAGAAGTGATAAGTGGGCGTGGTCTGCGTTTCGCATATCCTAGCTTAGCGCGGGCAGCAGTGGCACTTAGCACTAAACTCGAGAGAAAGAGCAATATAGCGACATAAGTCGCTGAAGAAACCGCGTATTATTGTAGTTCTAACTTCTTATTATGTTTCTTTGTTATTTGTAGTCTAATTTAGAAACAAACGATTCTACTAAACATTACTTTGTAAATATTATTTACATTTGTTTTTGCCTGTGACTTCATCGACTTCAGAATTTATCAACGGGATATAATTTTTCGATAGCCAGCTTCTCCCGTCCCTTAACTATCCCTATACAAAAAAGCAAGTCATTCTGACATTCCGCTACCATGTGAAGGAAAGACAAAAAACTCTGTCACATTTATAATATGTAGTAGTAAGTATGGATAACGCTCCGGCCTTCACATTTAGGCCTACATTTGCTTTGATTCATGTTTTATCCTCGTCAGCTGCGTAAGTCCACTATTGGACATGACATGAGCCACGATCAAAACTATTTGCCAGTCACCACGCTGTATAAAAAAGCCATGGTAGCTCTGTTTGTTAGAGCGTCAGTCCTTAAACAATCGAGGCCTGGGCTAATACCAATTTGGAATTTATGTACAAATGATAAAAATCATTACCATCGGCTTTTCGGTGAAGGAAAACATCGTGCGAAACTCCTGAGCAGAAATTCAACGGTGGTGGACTATGGCCCATACATTATCTTTAGGAGAGTAGGCCTGAGCCCTCGCAGTGGGGACATATATAGGGTGCTGCTGATGACGTTTTAGCCAGGAATACCGCCGATTCTATTATACAGTCCCGTAGACGTCTTTTATCACACCTCGGAACGGCATTGAGTGATGTCGTAATCTAAAGGCGAAATTTCACATTCATCATCAACAGCCTATGTACGTCCCCACTGCAGGGTCTCAGGCCTCTCCTACGAGTATATGGGACACAGTCCACCACGCGGGCCCAATTTAGACTGAGAGTTCCGGGTTCGAATCCAGCCGTGTAGCTATGAGTTGTAGTTCAATTCAAGTACATTACTCGATTGCTTAGCGGTGAAGGAAAACATAGTGATGAAACGTGCATTTCACATTATTAAGCAATATATGTAATTTAGCATTACTGTGAAAATATTATTAATCCATTATACCAAGACCTACATATTTACAGCTGAATTTGCATTGCTTTGATTCATACCTCGTACTCAGGTACATTCTATGAAAAAGCTGAACCCGTAAAAATCACTCTAGTGTCTTACTGCAGATAAGATGATAAAATAATAATAACGAAACACTACCGAAAATTATTTTAAGATGTCATATCATGTCAAAGCTTTGTATTTCTTTGCATAGCAACAGCTTGCGTCAGTCGGGAGGTTCTAACTTAGCCATGACGTAAGTACAAAATAAGTCATGTTTTTGTCGTGTTTTAACTACAAAAATAAGCTTCGGCGATGTAATATTTTCTAGTATTATCTGGAACACGTTTTAGTCTTCTTTTATAGTCATTTTCGTTGTTGGCAATGTCGTCCCGCGTTTAGAATAGAATAATTCTTTAATGCCTTTAGGATAAAACCTTGTACAAATAACGATTCTATTATAGCTGCACTTAACAAGAAGGTCAATGGAAAAAGAATGTACTAAGCAATATTTCCAAATACATAAGTTAATAATCGATTTATGTAGCTACCGATAAATTTTTGATTTAAACACAACCAAAGCAATTTATTGACTTCAGTCGATTTCTTTTTATCTGTTTGAACTTATGATTTAACTTCATCCCGTCTGATGGTAAATGACAATAAGGCTGTTGGATGGTAATCGTAGATCTAGAAGCTTCAATCCGCGATACCTATACCTCTCCTCGGAAGTGACACGCTTAAGGATCGGTAATATGGCGCGCGCGTACTCACACATGCGCATGTGTACAAACGTCATCCGTTCGATGTATGGGAATAGGAACCGAAATCACGACATTTGTTTGAAGTGTCCGGCCTGTGCCAGTGTGATGGAGGATCATTCCCAGCACTTGACTGTATTAAAGCACTAATTGTTTGCTACATTATTGATTCCTATTATCTATGTACGAGGAGAGCGAGTGACAGTCAAGCGAGTGCCGCGAAGGCATGGTCAAGGCCGTTAGGGCTGTTTTATGACGGTAGGTCATACATAGCACAGTTGACTAAGAACGTTAAACTAGGTAATGATAGTCAGTATATTTGGCTAACTGCCCGGCCATTAGAGCATTATTAAAATTCTTGGTCTGAATTATTCATATTAAGGCATAATAAATGCCTTCATGGAAAATTATTTTTATAGCAATGAATTAATACTACGTACAGAACCGAGCGTTCAGCGCCTCCCACCGATCCACGATACCTGTCTACCTGTCCTGTGGTTATAGTGTCAATTTGTTATGTCGGTAAACATATATTCAGCCTATGTGCATACAAGATGTCGATAAATAAGATCTTAAGATTTATACAGAAAAGACTACATAAGAGCCTTTTAATTAAACAAGACCCACATCAATATAATAAATGTGAAAGTGAGTTTGTTTGTCCTTCCTTCACGTCATTACAGAGTAACAATTACTTGATTTTCCGTATAGGGATAATAAAATGAAATGGTCAGAGGACGATTTAGACGTTTTTTTATCCCAATCGAATAAGCAGTTCGCATGGAATAATATCTGAAGATCACACACAGAAGAAGTCACAGGCAAAAATACAATATCTATAAACATCAGCACATATTCAATTACCACTCGTAACTATAAATAACTTATATTTATTAACAAACAGAGGAACAGCAGGGATTTACTGGTATGTAGTTAACATCCCTATACTTCACACTAAGGGTATTGAAGTAATTTATATTTTTTCCTGAGTTGTTTTTAACTCAGGAACTTTAAAACATATCAGATAAATCAATAATAAAGTGTGGGAGGACAAACAAACACTAGCTTTATCAATTTTTTAAAATGGTTCGTAATTTTTAGCTTGTAGTTATGAACTCTTTGGTTATAGACTTTAACAGACGAAAGAAATGACATTGTTCACATTTAAAAACAAAAACGAAGGAGATTTCATACTGCCTCCTCTCTATAGTTCTGAGTATAATAAGATATCTCACCAATAACTCTTTGCCGCTGTCAAAGTCTGAGCGCAGCTGTGTGCCGAGGTCTCCGTCTGGAATCTTGAGATCCTCGCGCAGGTCGCCGTTGTCAGCCATCAGGGTGAGGTAGCCGTCGTCAGATATGTCGGTGAGCTGGTAGTCTTCGCGCTTCACGTGCGGCACGTCCATGTTGTGGGTGGAGGGGCAGATATCTTCATATCTGAGGGGGAACAATAGTTTCAATACTAGTCTCAGTATTAATATATATAGTACTACGTACAGAGCGGACGTTCACTGCCTCCCACCGATCCACGATACCTCAAAGGACCCACTCAAGGTATCGATGCATGGAAATGGAAACCAATATCATGACATTTGTTTGCAGTGTCTGGCCTGTGACCATAGAATGTGTGCTTCCAGCTTTAGAATAGGATCACTCCATATCATTCAGTCAATGGCAGTGTTACAGTGGTGGTGATTATGGCAATTCCTGTCATGGAATGTGAAGATATGAGAGTTACACCCAGAAAGCCTCAATCTAATGAAGCACTGTCTTTTTCAAACCAGAACACAACAGTGCTAGTACACTGCTGTTTGGTGGCAGACTTAGTTAACATGGTGGTTAGCCACATGGATATAGAAAATGCCCTACCACCAACAAAACCATGTACCAATAGGTACTCCACTGAGAATCAAACCCAAAGCCTCCAGGTTGTGAGTCCAATGGTTTAGCTACTAGACCACAGGCAGTCTGTTCTTTTGTATATTTTTTAAAATCTGTTCAAAATCTGCCACCAGTCATTAAACAATAAGATGTTTTGCTTGGAGAGTATATGTGTGCTGTAGAGGATCCTGCCATTGCCAGATTTCATTTCTGTATCATACGATTTTATTACTATTTAGCTTATTTAAATCGCAGGTCAGATGCAATAGGCTGGCGGCAAGGGGACGCAGGTGAGTTTCAAGCCATTCTCAGTGATTACATATATATTGGTGATCAATAAAGTAATCTTGATTGTACAGAGGTCTAAAGTTGGTGAAGGTGTTCTAATTAGGTATTGTGCCCCTGGACGGTGATCTGGTAACACAGTTGTGCTACAAGACGCATAGTCGGGCCTAAAGTATTATATCTGAGTACCCTCAGCACGAGTGCAATATGAAACTGCACTCGCGACTCTATGGGCTCAAAACTGGACTGTGACTTCAGTTCTACAATGGTTCATTGATAAACCTACCACATTTTGCACAAATAAGGCACAGTTTATCGATTTATAATAACCTAATAATAAAGTCTCAAACCATACTAACTTTTTGCCATTAAAAATGTCAATTCCGACCAAGTGGACTTTAGCATGTCCATGCTTTCCAGTTTTAGAGGTGGACATCTCGACAATCTTGCAGGGGCGGCCCTTGAGCATCACAAATCCGTTTTTGCGCAGGGCCGAGCACTGCATGGGGAAGGTGGCCGAAGCCCCGGAGTCCCCAGTCTCAAAATGTGTGTCCTCGATGTCACCCATGGTGTGTGCCGAGATTTATCTACGGTCAGGAGTGATCTGCTGGACAGAAAATAGTTTTACATTAATCATCAATCATCTGGAAGTTTGTTAAAAACAGTTACTGCTAACAGCAGATACCAAAGAGCTACAGTCAATATAATAGATGGAACTTGGTCTACACTTAGTTTGAATAGCATTTATTTTTATGTAGGATAAATTTACAATGTCTTTCATCTCTTGATGTTAAGAGCCTTAAACTCAGAAACCTCAAGTTAACAAGGAACTGGTTATTTCGGATAACAGAAACACAGAAGTTCTTCAATACTGATGTTTGGCAGTATTCTTACATAACATGGTAATAGTAAGACAAGTCAGCATAGACAAGTTCCATACCACCAATAAAATCTAGTAACGATATGTACCCTCAGTGGTAATTAAAATCGGGAATTCTTGATTGTACGTCCAATTGTGGAGCCATAACAATACAATGGTGAAATGATGATGTGGGAGGATCACATCCAAAAGAAAGACTTCCAGCTAAGCTAAGACAAAGGTAACAGGAGCGAACTGAGACTCATAAAAAGCTTGTCCAAGAGAGCTGTGTTCAAGAAATTGAAGACTATATTCTAATTTTTTAAAATAAGAACAACTAAATAAAAAAAAAAACATTCTTAAAAATAAAATTGACAGCATACAAAAACCTTTATAACTATCGAAACCTTGGCATTAACCAAAGAATGATTCACACCCATGTGATGATAAATTAGCACACAGGCTATTGACCTCCAATGTCAATGAACTTTAAAATGAGGTTGTAGTGCTGCAGACAGGAAAAGTGAAAATATGTATTTAAATGTATTGTTCTGAGGAAAATTTTGAGACATGAAATAAAATTTCTTTCACTTCTTCTTCACTACATAAATCATCAAATCTAATTAGATATTGTGCCCCTGGACGGTGATCTCATGACACAGTTGTGATACGAGACGCATAGTCGGGCCTGGAGAATAATATCTGAGTACCCTCAGCACGAGTGCAATATGGAACTGCACTCGCGACTCTATGGGCTCAAAACTATAAAAAAAGTTTTCTACCAAATTTTTTGTATGACAGAATCAAGTTATTTGCACAACAATAAAAGCTATACCCACACCTTGCTATTTTAAAGTAGTATAAAGTAATATGTTGTTTTTATGAAAACAATAGATATTGATACTTGAGCTTTGCTTTAGATACATTCAAAATGATTATTTGATCAACTATAATCTTATAACAGTAAATAAAAATAATGGGAGTTTCTTAGCCCGTAACATCTTATTTGTGAATTGCGTCAAACCTTTCCTGTTTTTGTGGTCACAAGTATATTTGGGTAAGACTAATTAATAAACAAGAATTGCTCGGGCAAGAAGTAATAATAAAAAATAAAATATTATATACAATATATTTTTGAAACTGCTTTCTATGTATTGTCAATGTTTATTGACTTGGCTAATGGCTTATGACGGGATAATGTCTGTAAATTTTGTGTTACTCTCTAACACCTTTTTAATATTTTCAAGATAGACTGTCTATGTGAATTTTACCTATAATATTTGATTATTGGGCATAAATTTACAATGCCCTCCCTGAAACTAAACATTTTGGGAGCTCTAAACCTAATTTGATCTCATACTTGCAATTAATGCTACTAAGGAATTTAAAAGTGTGACAAGGAATTTCAGAGAAATGAATAAAATGGAATGCTAAAATGCAAAACTAAACAAACCACCACCTTTATTGCAATGGAAAATCTCACTTAAATATGAGCCCTTATTACAACTTTTTGCTTTACACTAATGCAATCACCCTTAAATGGGTTAGGCCCAAGGAATATAGTTTCAGCTCCACTGAAAATGCAGATCAGACATCTAACAGCGGTATTATGGGAAAATATAGGCATAAATAATGTAGCACATATGGGTTAGTTTTTTACATGCAGAACTGTGAGATAATAATTGTATTATTTCCTCTACTTGAAACTGGCCATGTGCAAAGGTAAAACTTTCATTGCTTACGGCAACTGGCACCTACTGAAAGCTTATACTGATGACGAAATAACCAGACATGATTCATAGTTAAGTTCTGACAAGTTAGTCAAAATAGCACACTCTATATCATTACGTCTACGTTGATATACGTTTAGAATAAAAATCTCATTAAATCTGCTCCATAAACTCGTGTTTTGTGATTTTTTTGACAGAACCTAACCCCACCTACAATTTTCACAGAAATTCCTATGCCGAATTTTAGGGAGAGATTTGTATGTGGATACTATATTTAACAAAGAAATACACAAATAATACGAGATGTGAAAGGAATTCAAGCCTTATTCCAGGTACTGGTGAAGACAGACACGGGCTCGTGTGGATTCCGAACATGTGGCTTCAGAGACATCTTGATCCCTTCACATTACCACAATGCACTTCCAACTATTTTACCACAAACATTTTATTACACCTGCACAATGAGCCAGTAATCTTCAATGACCGCAACAGAAGAATATTTGCTTTATCTTTGAAACTAATCGAAGCGATATCAAAAGAAAACCATCAACTTGACAAACGTGCCGGCGCCGCGGTACAAATTATTTTCAATATTTACACAATATCCACACCGCAGTAACGCCGCACTTTCACATAAATTCATTCACCACGTAAAATACTTACGAAATTAGTAAAGATTACTATTTTATAAAGGATTCACGTTAAAATTGAGATATTTATCGACACTCACATGTGACCGACGGGTTCTTCAACCGAAAGGTCAAATTGCGCCTGCGTAGCACCTTCAACAGTCACTTCCTGTCGCGGGGTTCGCAAAATGGCCGAAAAGCTGTCCATTGCAGGCGGTATGTTCAAAACTTTTAATGGAAAAATCAATCAACATCTATAGATAGCCAATTGTCCTGTAAAACTTAAATAAAAAAGATTTATGCAAATTGCAATACTGCTCGTTCTCTATCAGATCTTCGAATTGCAATAAATAATTTCTTCAAAAGTATTTTAATGTCGTCCTGTTGTACCGACTGTACTAGATAACTATTGTTTGTCATAGATGGCAGTAGTCCTATTTGACGCGGCCTTCAAGAGTCGATCTGCGCTTTATTTGCTGGCAGTTAGCGTTTGATCCCTGTATCCATTTTTTAATTATAATGTTTTTTATGCATTAACTACACAATAACTTTTCTGCTTCATGTATTATTGCTACAAAATAGTGTCGTTAACGTACAGTCTACTATTTTGAAAATAATTTCTTTTATAAATTTAATTAAGAAAAATCAATAACCATATCTTTGGAGCTAGAAACTTACGCAACAAAAGCAGTGTGTAGTAATTCGGTATTATTTTCAATAGATAGCACTAGTAGTACAATTTGCAAAATCAACTCCAACGTCAAACGGAAATTAACTTATTGCCTCAATAGACTAGAATCCAGGGGTGCGAATACCCTGTGATATTTGTTGGCGTCCCGGTTTCCGCTTTCCGCTGCGTGATCTTTACAAATGATTTACTATTCAAATCTTTTCAGGGTTTCCAAATTTGAAGGGTCTAAATTATCTTGGCTGCCAGGGTAGTCATTATATGGAAGCAAGGCCAGGTCTTGAATACTAATAATTTTAAAAGGTCATTATCAAATAAAAGTGATTTAGTTACAATTTTTGAATATTTTGGATTAGTTTGTTTCTACAAAAATATATAAAACTCATTAGGGCGAAAACAAAGATGCCGTCAATAAAATAACATTTGACACTGTCACTTAATACAAAAAGGATGATGGTTATATATGGTTTGGGGAAGGACTGCACTTTAGGTGACTAAAACTAGCGCCTTCAAACTTTTTTTACTTATAGAACTACTTAAAACAAACAACTGTGTAAAATCTCAGATTGCGGAAATGCGGCGTTTTAACGATATGATTTTTTAAAGTTTCAGAAAATTCCTTAGCACAACGCCATATTTAAGTGAAAACCAAGTGCACAGATAACTATATATTGAAAACAGACCTAACTAAAGAGATTGCAATCACTGACAATGATGTTTACATTCGCCATAAAGAGGATATAATAATATATGACTGGTAGTCAAAGATCTAGGACCATACAGCCTTGTCTAAACTGGCATTTCTTTTTCATCATTCGTATTCGTTATCGGGGCAGGTTTCCGCAACTCGACGTCAGATGCGTCTATTTTGCGTGTTTCTTTTTCATAATGCAAAATATGTATTATAAATACAACAATCTTTCGTCCAAGTGCCGGATACGGTACTCTATGAAAATTTTAACAAACGATAGATAGGGTGGGGTAGAGATAGTTAAACGCCAGCATTTCGTTTCTGGCACTTCGCCGGCCGCTGCCGCGGCACGCTTCGCTCGGCTCGTGCTTTGGGGTTGGAATAACCATGTGTTTCTGCCCTGGTTGTATTATTTGTGACGATGTTTTATTTCACCCACTCGATTCCTTGAACCACACTTTTAACTCCATATTTTATTTTACTCCGTATTACATACATTTCATTGAGAATACTGAAAAACGGCTTTGGCCTAAAATTCACCATAAGGGACTAAAATAAACCAAGACATGGCTGTAAGAACTAATGAGCATTTTCTTCTTGTCTTCAAGAAGATTAATAAAGGAAATGTCAGTTTTGTGTCGGTTCCTCTTAAGCTTTGTTTTCAACTAAAAATTGCGATATTTTATGGAAAATATGTACAACTTTAAAAAATCTTGGAAGGACTGCACTTTAGGTGACTAAAATTTTTTTGGATTGTAGAACTCATCATGCAAATCTATCCGATGGGATTTCTGCCCTACACTCATCTCCGGGTCTGTATAAAAAAAAATAACCTAACAAACCTAATCTATCCGACGGGATTTCTTCCCTGCAGTCATCTCCGGGTCTGTTGCAGTCACCTAAAGTGCAGGCGAGCCAAAATCTTATCTTTAAAATGGTGCGTTTCCGCAATCTGGGATTTGGGACAAATTTGATTCTAAAAAAAGTTTGAAGGCGCTAGCAAAATTCACGTAATACATATTTTGCATGATGAAAAATAAATGCCAGTTTAGACAAGGCTGTATGGTCCTAGATCTTTGACTACCAGTCATATATTATTATATCCTCTTTATGGCGAATTTAAACATCATTGTCAGTGATTGCAATCTCTTTAGTTAGGTCTGTTTTCAATATATAGTTATCTGTGCACTTGGTTTTCACTTAAATATGGCGTTGTGCTAAGGAATTTTCTGAAACTTTAAAAAATCATATCGTTAAAACGCCGCATTTCCGCAATCTGAGATTTTACACAGTTGTTTGTTTAAGTAGTTCTGTAAGTAAAAAAAGTTTGAAGGCGCTAGTTTTAGTCACCTAAAGTGCAGACGAGCCTGGTTTGGTTTAAAGGAAATATTAAAATGTAATTCTAGTATTTTTCTATAAAATATTTAGATTATTACTAGGTTTTTTAAATAGTGTACAAGTGCAGGCCGTGTTCAAAAAGAAATAGAAACCAACTTCAACTGCCCTAAAAGTCTACAGAATTCATGACCCCTACTTAATGAACATTGATGACATATAGTTTTCTCATGGATGACATTGTCAGAACTGGACCTAATTGAAATGGGACCACACGGGAAGCACCACATTTCAAAGAAAAAATAATCATCAATATCGGTTCACCCAGTCAACATTTCTGAGGTAACAAACATTTAAAAAAAAACGTCGAACATAAGCGTAAGGTTGCTTGCCTTTCGGTATTTTATAGGATAAATTTTGGAGAGTGTGCGCAGGACCTATTTTTGTTGATTCCACCTTCGCCGTTCAAGTACCGGTCAAACAGAAGAACGGCAGACCTTCACCCGTACACTGTAGATATTCCTACAGCTCGCACCAAGCGATTCGCTTCCACATTTATCGTGCGTACAGCAAAAACATGGAATACACTACCGGTTTCCGTGTTCCCCGAAAATTACAACTTGGGAATCTTCAAGAGAAGAGTAAATAGGCACCTTCTAGACCAACACGTAACATCGTCGACCTCATCGTCACTTACCATCAGGTGAGATTGAGGTCAAGTGTTGGTCTAACTTCAATATAAAAAAAATCAACAAACTCCTCCTTTTTTAAGTCGGTTGAAAATAAAGAAAGCTTCTTCAAAAATAATTTTGACTAAAATATTTTTTGTGTGTACTCGTAGAGTAAGAGCCGAGGGCCGATTCTCTCTAAAATTCCCGGACCGATTTTAAGTCCCGGTCCGGGCCTGCTAACATGGACTATTGGCAGGGGGACCCTGGAAACCATAGTTGCGAAGTGGCATATCAGTGCTACTGGTTTCCCAGCGTTTTTTTCTTCAGGTATTTTTGGTACGCTGGAAATAAACGCGTCAATATTTTCTCGCTATTCCCTAATGTACTATATACATACGAGTATATTATTGTATCACTGTCTGTGTTTACATAGTCACTTATACTAGTCGCCATTTACCACGCATCTCGATTCCGCCCATGATTCATCGCCAACGAAATAAAAGAGGCAGATAATAAAAATGATAGACTAACATTGAATTAATAGAGCAAATCGCAGCCGTAATGACCCGTTCATACTAGACCGCCAACAATGGCAAAAGAGACCGCAAGGGTTTAAAAGCTTTCTTCAATAAATCACGGGCTAGGGGAAAAAATCCCTCGAAGTTAGAGGGTCGTGTCCACAGAAGTCGATATTCCAATAGAAATGACCATGTTTGTATTATTTCATCATCATCTGGATAAATCGACCGATGGATGTAAGCTTTTCTTATAGATCAGTACGAAGGTGTTTAAATGAAGAAAATTTTCCTGGCACGTGTATTAGTCATGGTAAAACTTTGATACATATGTAAATGTATATATGGACAGTGTGATACGGGTGATGTGATGCAGTATATTTTCTGTTTTTCGCCCTTTATCAACTTTTGCGATACCCGCGGGTTCAAATGGTCTCCCCATTCTAAATACGAGATCACACAGAATCTATTTGTTGTACTATTAACTTTTGCCCGCGACTTTGTCTGCGTGGACTTAAAAATTACTCCACGGGAATTACTTGCTCTATCGTGACTTTATCAATACTAACTATGGGAAATGCGAGAAACTATATGTATACAAAGACTCATTCTGACTCCCTTCGAACGTAAAGGAAGAACAAACATACTTTCACATTTGTAATATTAGTATGGAATTTCCGAACACTGATATTGCTAACTGTTATGATTCGCTTAATAAGTCCACTTTTTGACATGAGCCCCTAGCAACAGACTTCCTAAGTGGGGATTTGCCATAATAGGGATTATAATTATTGAAAAAATATTTTCGTCTAATTTGACAGATCATGTAAAATGTAAAAAGGTATCATCATCATCAACAGCCTATATACGTCCCTATAAAAAGGTATATTTTAGTACAACCCTCCAAAAAGTAATTCTAGTCACGCGATGCTAAAACGCTCCATATAATCTGGCGTGTTTTCATGACGTCACGTTAATATGTTAGAGCGTTAAAATGTACGCCGCTTGTATCGATATTTTGAGTTATTTCGTAAAATAATGTTTTTATGTTTCATATACCCCTATAAAAATGTTCCAAACGTAATGAAAAACGTAATCTAATAAGCATTTTACGATTCGAGGAACTAAATTTTTCGCAATTTTTGAGACATTAAATTCTTGCAATATCAAAATAAAATTATTAAATTATTAGGTATTTTTATTTGGGTGGTACTTCTTTTAATGTCCATTATGCTATGAAAACAATTCAACCCAATCTCATTTGCTTGCATATTCCCTATTAAAACACTTGTCACGTGGATTGGTGATCGCAGCAAGATGTTGTAGCTCTACTCTTTTTAAAGCCCGGTGAAGACGGCCGATGGCCATGCTCCTCAATGATGAATCACTTCTATTGTCCTGTAGATTTCCGTGGTCGGATCTGACAAAGCAAAGATACAATTACGCAACCATTGACGTAGTTATTATGGCGCTATTGAAGGTTTTCGAAAGTCACTCGGGCCTCTAGACCGTTTTGTTGCAAATAATGGTCGTTGTACTAGTAGTTTAAAAAGTATGGGATTATTTGTTTAATAAAATAAAGGGGTAGTTTCAAACTTTTATGGAGTCTGGACCAGGTCCACGCACACTGAATATTTTCAGTTTTAAAAACATGATAGGTAAATGCGAAAGTGTGTTTGTTTCGTTTGTCCTTAAAATTTAATAAACGGAGTATCGGGTCGACTTGATATTTCCATCCAATAGTTTGTTCTCAACCAGCCAGAGAGTGTCATTGACTCTCAGGGTTGGGTACAGTGCCCTTATCAGTAACTTTTGTCTGTACTTCTGGCTTCTTGGAGACCTAGTGTCCGCGCTAACGATTTTTATCATTCGTACATAGATTCCAAATAACAAATTGTAACTCATTGGTACGAGCCAGGATCGAACCCGAGCTACAGCGGCTTTTTAAGTCCACTGTGATGATATTTAAATACATAAATTAATTAACCTCTTAAGCTGCAGACATCTTAAGACCTACTTACTGATAACAAGGGAATAATGAACAAAACATTAAATTTTAACCACGGCACGGATGATCCTAAGATTAGCTCCTCTCAGTAATGATGTAAAGTAATCATTTAATGTTAAATTTTAATTAACTAAAGGCTGCCTTGTAAGATGGGGCTTAATTCATTGCTAATTACTTATAACAAAACTAGCTTCTGCCCGCGGCTTCGCCCGCGTGGACTTTATTTTTCGCATTAAAAAGTAGTCTATGTCCTTTCTCAGGGTCTAAAGATTGTCTGTGCCAAATTTCATCAAAATCGGTTGAGAGGTTTAAGCGGGAAAGCGTAACAGACAGACAGAGTTACTTTCGCATTTATAATATTAGTAGGGATGGAACGCCAGGGGCCAGCGTCAGTTAGTTCTTCTCATGAAGACGTTCCTAAATAGGTACACTCGAGTTCAAAAACATATATCCACTTTTGAACCTTGTCACTTTCTCCTGACATTGACATTTCCTTTCAACACACTGCATAAGCAAGAGTGAATGTGACGTGGTTCAAAAGTGGATATATATATTTGTACTCGAGTGAAATACTTACTTTTTCTTCACTGTATATAAGTATACGAAATAGCACTGTTCGCTCGTCGCAACCCCAAAGACATTTAATATTAATAGACCGGACAAAGCGAACAAACATTTTGATCCTAAACTTATTACCAATTGGTAATAAGTTACTCAATCTAGTGTCACATCACGTCACGCGGCCGTACAAGACATTTGACATACCATTGACTTTTGAGATCAAAATGTTTATATGAAACGTTTCCCAATGACCGCTCTATAACCTATTACTATATTTAAATCTCTCTGCGCAACCCAGATTTATTTAAAAACGTAGAGAGAGCACGTCACGCTCATTTATTACACACTCTATCAGGTAATCAAAAAAGTATGTTTCAAATGGCACCGAAAGTATATAACAAGCTCCCTTTTGTCATACAAGCATGTGATACTATTATTAATATTTTAAACGTGAGCTATTTGACTTTTTGGTGTGTAGGACATTATATTCTTTAAATGAATATTTTAATTATTGACCATGTAACGCATATGTTTTTAGAATTTAAATTTTAGAATAGTTAATAAAATATTATGTGCCGTGCCGGCAAACTATAGTGATACTTCTAAATATCATAAGACCTATGTTACCGTTCACAATAAAATTTCATTTCATTTCACTAAAGTTTGTACTGTGTGTGTACATCAGTGGACATCAGAAACTATCCCACGGGAACATATCCATGGGATAACAAGCAGCATAAGTGTTAGTACAGAACATGTGGCATCTATATGATAATTTTCATCCATTCAGCCGTTTGTGTGTGGAGTGGAGTTTGTGAGTCAAAAATATTAAAACTTTCACTTCGAAGGAAGCCGGGTGAAAGAATGGAAATGTATAATGGTTAATGATAAATGTTTCATTTATTACGAATGTCGGGAAATTTTTCAATTAGATGTTTTTTTTAAATTTAAATAAAATTATTTTAAAACAAAAAAAAACTGACTTCAAAACTACTTAAACTAAAAAGTACAAAATATTATTTTAATTACTTTGAACATTAAAGGACAATCAACGAAATTAATAATACTTATATACCTATTTATAATGTATATTTTTGGAGACAGTGCCGATCGATCGATTTAGACAAAAATATTTATTTTTTGGTCAAATACCCAATTGAAATATATGATTGTTGTACTGAAGGGTAACTAATGCAGTAGATACTAAAGAATACCTTTTTAAAAAACGTATGCCATTCGATTAATTTTGGCACATAATTTGCAACAGAGAATATACCTAATATATATTTATCTCATTCTGTCTTATCTCAATTCAAGGATGTTAAGAAGGCTAGAATATAGTTATGTGGATTCTGATTCATTAAGTATAATCTATCTATGATATACTATGTGCATGCATGCTTTATTTATGACCGCCACCATTGAGTATTACTCAACTTATACTTTGGTTGTACACTCGATTACAAAAATATGTTTCCACTTTTGAACCATGTTACATTCACTCTTGCTTGTTCGTACAGTACTCGCACACCAAGTTTGACTCTCTGAAGATAGCTCTCTGCAATTCCAAACATGTACATATGGAATGTGTGTGTATTATTTTCGATAATAACATAAAACACTAGGACATTTCTTTCCACCCGCTAACTTGCCTCCCACTTATACGTTAATAATTGATACTTCGTGGTCTTTTGTGGCTAACTTCAGAGGGGCAAACTTAGTGTGCGAGTACTGTATGTAGTGTGTTGAAGAAAATGACAATTAAAAGTGAATGTGACATGGTTTAAAAGTGGATACATATTTTTGTACTCGAGTGTACATTAAACTGTAGTTCTTCTCTTTCTCTCATTTCACAACAAGTGTAAATTCCATAACAATACTGTAGTACCTAAGCCACGTGCCACTAAGTATCTGAACTAGCAGTTTATCAAAAAATAGTTGTGGAGCAGACAGGATGTTGAAAACGGCATTGAATATGTATGGAGCTGGCATAAAGGGCGATAAAAGTCAAGTAGCGCAATAAAAGCTCGCAAAATAAATTCAGCGCGTAAATGAACCCGTCCGGACAATGGAGCGCCCGGGACTTTCCACGCGCCATTACGCCCCCGACGATTACGCGAAAACGGCAATTCAAATGAAATCATTTTACCATATTATTTTCATTTGGAGCCCCCCGCGCGCCGCAAACTCCATTTCGCCGCCAACTCGTACGCGGCGGCGGCGGCGGGCAATTTTTTAAGTGTGCTCAAAATAAATTATGTAGCGAATGGGGAAGCGAGCGGCGGACAAACGCGACAAACAAGAAATAAATAAAACGGATGAGCACGAGTCGCGGGGGAGCGGGACGGCTATACGGCGCTCGCTCCTCCTCCTTGACCCCCCTCCACCCCACTTCCGCCGTCCCACTTGAAGACGGCGTCGAGAGCTAAGCTCCCATTTTATTGTCACTTACACCTCTGCCAAGATTTGGTTACCACTTAAAACAACCTTCTTGTAAGATTAAAAGTCTGTTCTCTTATATATTTATGTTGTAGAGTTTTAAATATTGTATAACTTGAATTAAATATTGGAATGACTTGAAAATTTAAAATGTTTACTCTACAATAGTCTAGAAGAGTATAGAATCACGGCTAGATTAAAGAGTTAGTCGTTGAAAGGATTGCTTGTTAGATATTTAAAGTTGATTATATTGTTTGATCAGATCTATTTACTAAGCTGTTCTATTCATATATCTTTTTATAGGTATTTTTGTTCGAACATTAGTTAATTTATATGGTGTTAGGTAGTTAATAAACCGTCTTTTTTGTAATTAATTTCTATAAGTTAACGGAAGAGCGGAATTTTCTACTACAAGCTTAAAAGTGTTTTTCGTCTTCCACTAATGCTTCGATTTTTGGCTATAATAATAACTATTTTATTCTATTTTTTATTAGTGTCAATGGAAGATATTTTTTTCGGTTAGTCCATCTACGTTATTTTAACATACTCTATAGTTCTAGATATAAAGCTTGTGTTTAATAAATAGGAGCATTATATGGATATGAATTACCCCATGGGAGAAATGTTTCTGGAGTATAAATGTAGTAAACAAAGATTCTACTTGATTGTTACGAGAAAATAAGAGGACGCATTTTTACAGGTTTTCAAGATACATGCTTTCATTGTTCAAATTAATTGTTGGTGTCATTAATCAAAACATTTTACTGTACTGTACTTCAAAGAGCTGTAAAATTACTCTAAACATTTGTAGGGAAAAGCTTTATTCTATTGTGCTGTCGCGTCGCCACTTCGACAAGAGGTCTCGAATTCCAGAGGCAGGTCTTTTTTTAGCTTCCGACTCAAAAAGAGCGGTGATATAAATTTGACGATAATGTATGTGTGTCTGTCTGACTGTGGCATCGTATCTCTAGAACGGATGTAGTCCCCTAATTAAGAGGTTGAATATTTTCGCCACTGTTGGCGTCACTTTGACAAGATATGTCCCATCTCAGAAATGTGTATATTTTTTCATTTGTTATACTTATTAGGTACTATTTGTCCAATCCAAATCTAAACAAATGATAGAAGTATTAAATTTAAAATTTAAAAAAGCCCCTACTCAAAAAACATACAAAAAAATTACATGTTACGCCGAAAAGTGTAATTTCAGCTGATACTCTTCAAACTGCTTAATCGACTTTTAACAAATATAACTACGAGTAAGAACCACCCCACAAAGAAATTTGCTTTCACGTAAAAAATATCATCAAACTCGGTCCATTCGTTCGATGTTACAGACAGACAGACATTGGCGTCAAATTAATAAAACCCCTCTTTTTGCCTCTGAAACTGGAACTTTATCGAACCTTAGCTACAACCCCAAATCTGAAACACCACAAGGACTATCAAGGAGGTCACGAATGCCATTATAAGTTCCTATCCTCTAGCTAACACAATGACGGCTAATTGGATAGGTTAACAGTACCGGGAATTAGAGACCGACGAGGTGCAACTGAAGTGGTTTCCAGGTAGGTGTGTAGACGAGAACTTCGGGCATGTTGTACTTAGTTTGTAGAAGCGAGTAACGGGGCCGCATAGGTACGAGTAGCTATTGCTGAATTGTTGTTATAAATTGAGCTTAATTCGATTGTTGTTATTGATTGCGATTGACAATTTTACTACAGCAAAATGGCTTTTTGGATGATAAAACTGAAAACTTAATCATATATTTAATTGTAATTAGTTGTATTCATATTTATTGATAAATTAATATTTACATGTCAATTATAATATAAATACAATATGTATTATTATTAGGATTTCTTATATTCTAAAAATTCCTTACAGGATTAAAAGGCCTGCCCGACAAGCCATTGCTTCAACTTGTGTTTTTAACATGGTACACTTTTACAATTTATTATCTCGACAGGTAGTCTATGGCCCTTGATGCTTTTTCCAGTGTGTGGGGAACTGGGTTTAGCATTTCTGCGTAGCGTACGCTGCGACTCTGATCATCGTTTCTAGGGTTCTGTGCCTCAAAAGAAAAAAAGGAACCCTTATAGGATAACTTGGTTGTCCATCAGACTTCTCTGTCTGTCTGTCAAGACCCTTTTTCAACCGAATTCTAAAAAGGAGGAGTTTCTCAATTCGTCTGTATGTTTTTGTGTATGTATGTCACGCGATAACTCCGCCAGTTGTGAAAAATTTTGACGATTCTTTTTTTGTTTAGTAGAGCATACTTCAGAAGTGGTCCGATATAAAAAAAAATTGAAATTGATTGTGCTCTTTTTGAGAAAATCAATAAAACCAAATATGTACCCAGATAATTCTACTAAGGGTGAACATTTTTAAGGCAGTTGAAGTCGGATTTAGTTCTTTTTGAACGCGTTAATAATATCGTACATGCGTGTAAGTTTCGAATTGAAATTAATATCACATATTCTAATTCTGCAACAATTCATTTGAATTACGAACAAATCAAACGTCTAGGTCAACGTAATAAAAAGATAAGGCCATTTATACAGCTTATTTGGACGATTTACCGCGAAAGTCCATCGAAACCTATAGGGTACTTTCTATTGACCGAGAATCATGAAATTTGGCGAGAAGCAAGGTATTAATTACAGCACAAGTAAAAGGAATACATTTGAAAAGTATAATGTTTTAATTGTATATCATTAAATCGTCACTCAATCGTCAGATAATTTTATTATTATTATTCATTTATTTCAGGTAACAATGACCCATAAGTATGTGAGCTTTGTGTTGACATTGACATTTGAGTATGTCAGTTCAGCCACAGTCAAAGAGTAACATAAAGTTAAATTACGAATATTATTTAATTATTTAAACTCAAGTCTTGTTTGTGAATTTACTTTAATTTTAACAGTGCAAAATACAATTGAAGTTTTTTTATAACAACAGTAAAGCATGAACATTTAACTGTCGATTCTCTGTTTTAGGTTAGTAATTATTTTCATAAGTATTTGTTGTGTAAAACTGATTTGTAATTAATAAAGAAAACTCTGTTTTAGATGAATCAAATTGTGTTATGCTTATAAGAAGAAAATAACTCCTGATCTTATAAGTATATATACAATACAAAAAAATACATTAAAATAAACTACTACACACTACAATAATATTCTGCACACTTATTTACTATGGCACGTTGGTGCCGCTCTGGTGGTGTTGGTCGCTATTCTCCCTCTGAAGCGACGGTACACTACGCCCTTCGGCCAGAAGTCCTCCCTCATAATGGTCTCCAGCTTGCAGGTCGCTACAATAATGCAATCTGTTGGCACCTCTCGAGAACCCTCGGTGCGCGACTGACTCGCACTTGGACGTTTTTTTGTGACTTTTTTGGGGACTATCATTGTGAATTTTGTGTGTTATCCAACTTCATTTCTGGTTGTAAAAGATGTCTACTCTATACGGAATCACGGAATACTTAAAGGTTATAAAATATTCCCGACACGCGACCGTTCCAGCGTCTATGAAGGTGTTACTCTGTAACGGGTTACCTCGTAGTTAATACTGTTATTCAGTTATCGGACCCAAGCCGTCCGTCATGGGATCGTGTTATCCACTTTTCATTAGTACGTATCTCGTTTCTTTCTTGTTATTTGTTACCGTTATAGTTTTATGATAATTGCGTTAGGGGCCAGGGACTTCGGTATTGACCCTTTATGCCTTTCCTTAGTGGTTCCAAAGCCACAAATTTAAAGGATCAAGTGGTTTCCTTATATGCAGGGGTGGATTGGAATAGGGTCAGTCGGGGCTAGTGTCTAGGGCGGCAAATTTTCTAGGGCGGCCAAAATTTGAAAACTGAAAAAAAGGTCTTATCAAGATTGCTCAGTACAATTATATAATTAATTCGTTAAGTCGTAAATTATAATTTTGACATTTCTGGTAAAAGTTAATAATTAAAAAAATTTAATATTTAATTAATTAATTTATTTTTGAAAAATAAGATAAATAAACTATAAGTTTGAGTGTAATTTCAGTATTGGGGCGGAATTTTTTTCGGTGCTAAGGGGCGTCATTAAGTTTAAATATGGCCCTTCTCATAAGCTTTTTACCCTTAAGGGGTTGCATATCAAAAAATCATTTCTTAGTAGTTTGCTGTACTGTAGATGGATACCTACTCTATATCATCCAGGGGATCGGTTTTCCAAATTTTAAGTTTCTTGTTAAAGTCTTTGGTCTGGCGCTTTAAGCATCAAAACACTTAATAATCATGGTCAGTGTATATACCATGAGTTTACGCAGGCGATAACGTGTATAGTTAACTATCGCTCTGTCCTTGTCAACCGCATCTCGACTGAGCAGCATTTCCGATAGTATTCGATATACGTTACCGCCTGCGTAAACAGATGCAATTACAGTATAATAATTACCTATTGTAACTGCATCCTCACACTGGTTGACGGAAGATATGTCTATTGAGGGATAAGTCCGTAAAATTTAAGATTGTGTTTTTTGTTGATATACAATTATATTGTAAATGAAGAGCACACAAACAAACAAACAATAACTATATAAGGATAAAATGAGATGCTTTATCTACTCATCGCATGCTTTCCCTTGGATTTTTCTAAGCTGAAGGTGATCATCATTTTAACAGACAAGAATATGGTCATATCAAGTCTAATGACGATTCTGACATTGAGTAAGAATCACACAGTTTTGTGTGCCTTATTCTTGCAATGTGAAAATCAAATTTGATTGAAAGCAGACATTATATTTCTTGCAGGTAAAGCCCCGAAGCTCCACCCGCCTCATTTCCATATCAAAAGCGATCAGAGAATGAGTAGCAAATTCGATTATCATCAGGGAGGACGAGGCGGCGCGCGGTAATCTGCCCGGTCGGTCGGTCACTTAATTCGGCCCGTTTTAAAGCAATCTTTTTTGGCGGCCCGAGCACACCGTTAAAAGTATTTCCAAACGTATAAATAATTTACGAAACGAGGACATAAAGTTTGCGGAGCGACCCCCGCATGCAAATCGAGTTGGAGGAAAGAAGTGTCCGCGACGCCACGCCGTCTCTTTCCCCCTCTACTTTTCAAAGCGCGTGCGAGAGGAAGAGGCGATCCGAGTGGATTACCATGTAAGCAGGAGTGAGAGAGAAGGAGTCGGTAGTTGCGTTCGGCTAAGTGAATCAGTGCCCGCGTTCGCTATTAAATCAGGGCGCGCGGGTGCGGGGGAGGCGCGCGTGCTAAAATGCTCTTTACGGCGGGTGGGGTTTTGTTTGCCGAGGGCGGTTTCTGAACGATTACTCGCGCTCGCAGCTCGCGAGCCAGTCGCTGATTGTCGCGGCTCGCGGGTGGCCGCGTGTTTCCGAACGGATCATGGTTACGTCAGCGCGGTGACCGCGCTTTTTCACACGCGGAGTTTGGCGGGAAAACTTCCCGCCCACAACGCAACAAAATATTTTCGGACGCTAACAAGGTAAATAAAGTTTTTACGGAAGTTTTTACTAGACTATTTTAAAAGTTGTGCGTTTTTCAATTTTATGTGAATTCTGAAAGTTTTAGAGACATACATAAATGTCCGGCGGCTTTTAAAGCCAGCAATTCCATTTTAAAATAACGGGTGGATTCAGTTTCGGCAGCAATCCGAATATTCCGTCTATTCTGTTTACAGAATTGAGACTCAGTTCCTTTTACCAGACCTAAAATGTTCCTTTCCATATATTTTTTTGCAGAAATTATAATGCTCCGGATATTTTTTGGAAGATAAAATCCATAGACACATAATAAGTCTTTCATTGCGGCTAATTGCGTATAATTAAAACTAATTATTTACGCTCCATGTCCCAGACAGATTGCAATCAACACAATGTATTAATTTTTTGTTAAGAAACACTTCTAGCAAAATACACAGAGTTTCTATAACCAATTAGGCATACATAACGGGAGGGTAGCGGCCGGCGAGGTGCCAAAACCGAAACGGTAGACATTCGAAACAACAAAATAATATTTAAGTATATTAAAAATAGTGTAATGTGATTGTTTACTATTTGGATGTTTTTGAATTTATCACGCTTATACGGCTTAACGGATCTAGATGAAATTCGGAACATAAATATAATATTTATACTGATTATACTTACATTATACCTCTATTCCTATAAGTAAAGTTCCCGTGAATTTTCCCGTTTTTTCTGGTGATAATTTAAATGTCCATACAATCTACGAGTAAGATCCGAAGTACTTAGTGATACAACGAACGGGCAAATATGAGGGATGAACGCCAGGAGGCTTATATACATTGCTTATATATACATATATTTCTACTTTCCTTTAGTCCTTTCGACGCAAAATGCCAAAAACGCAAAACAACACTTTGTCGTTGTGCGTAATGGAAAAAATACCTACGTATAATACCATACACAAACGACAACAACTTTATAATCAATAAAACAAACGAATTTGGGGGATATAGATTTTAAAAAATGACAAGAAATGTTTTTACTATAGTATAAGACTATTAATTATCTCAACATTTAAAAATGATTATCAAAACTATGATAAAAAACTGACCAAGTGGAAGTTTGAGTCGCGCACGAAGGGTTCCGTACCAATATCTATAAAAACGGCAAAAAATAACGTTTGTTGTATGGGAGCTCCCCTTAAATATATGTTTTATTTTAATATAATTATTATTTATTTTTAAAGTGTATATGTAAATAAATATTCTGTGAATATTTCAAGCATCTACCTGTTGCCGTTATCAATATGGAGCAAAAACGAGCAAAACTATCACGTGTGTTGTATGGGAGCCCCCTTATATATTTATTTTATTCTGTTTTTTAGTGTTTGTTGTTATAGCGGCAACAGAAACACATCACTTGTGAAAATTTCAACTGTCTAACTATCACGGCTCATGAGATACAGCCTGGTGACAGACGGACAGCGGAGTCTTAGTAATAGGGTCCCGTTGATTACCCTTTGGGTACGGAACCTTAAAAACGATTGCATAAATGCTATTCGAATGTATCCAAATTTAAAAGCTATATATTACATGATTGTGTCAATTTTTTAGAGTAAACTTAGATTATATACAAAGTTATATATGATTGTAATTCATTCCGCTGAACCCTTGATAGGTTTTATATGTAGTCGTGTACATTTCATCATCATCAACAGCCTATATGTCCCCACTGGAGGGGCTCAGGCCTACTCTCCTACAGAGAGTGTATGGGACATAGTCCACCACGCGGGCCCAGTGCGGATCGGCGGACTTCACATGCCTGTTCAAGACATGCAGGTTTCCTCACGATGTTTTCCTTCACCGTTAAGCAATCGGATAATGTACTTGAATTGAAAAACAACTCATAGGTACACGGCTGGATTCGAACCCGGTACCCTCAGATTGAGAGTCCGCGCCTTATCCACTGCGCCACCGACGCTTCCCGTGTACATTTACACGTATACATTTACACGTAATATAATAGCGTATATGAACAAATGAGAATTAATATGAGCTAATATATAAAACAGATCAAGTACGTATCGACCTATCAATTGGTGTTGTTAAAAACGTCACCAATGCACGTCGTCTCAATCTACCAGCTGTAATACAATAAGGAGCAATGTTAGATGCGTCCAATAAGCTCAATTACAGCAAATAACTGTGTTGTATTGATATCCAATTGGCGGCGGCGCCCGCGCATTTGTTCTGTCCTCTTCGTCGATCTTATTAAATTAAAGCTAGACATATTTCTAAGGTTCCGTACCCAAAGGGTAACCAACGGGACCCTATTACTAAGACTCCGCTGTCCGTCTGTCTGTCACCAGTCTGTATCTCATGAACCGTGATAGACAGTTGAAATTTTCACAGATGATGTATTTCTGATGCCGCTATAACAACAAATACTAAAAAACATAATATAATGAATATTTAAGGGGGCTCACATACAACAAATGTTTTTAAGACGTGCATTTTAAAGTATCAGTAACGCCATCTAGTGTCGCGTATCAAAATTAAATCGAAAACGGTATTTAGGCGCATTCGTTAGAGGATTGTTCGGTGCATATTATTTACGGTTTTCCGTATTTTAAATATCCATATTCTGCACAGAACCCTCGGAGCGCGAGTCCAACTCGCACTTGGCCGGTTTTTATTTTATTTTTTCGGTCATTACAACATAATATACCTTTGTTCTAAATATAAGGTTATTTCGTCGGTAAACTGAAAAGTAATAGTAATAGTAAAATTAAAGAATACACACAAATATATATTTAAAATAAAGTCGGTTTACTTGCACCATTAATAAAATTTAAAAACGCCTCAACTGATTTTTATAATCTTAGATTTTTTGAATTTGTACTCGACCCGAATAGCAGAATAACTATTAAGAGGCTATGTTGGTTAGACCACGTGGTCGCGTTCAAGGTTGCATTGTTTTGTAGCTGTCCCTATCCGAGCCTTATCCTACCCGAGCGCGTACGGTGAGACAGTATACACTACGCGAAGTTATCCACCCGTTATTTGGATGTTTCGTAGTCCAGTGATCATTTGAAGGATACAGTATATTATGTAACCATTTACAATATACTAATGAAATTTCAGATGTCGGTGGTTTTTCCAAATTGTTCTAAATTGATTCATACTCTTGTAAATCAGGTTCAAAGTTGGGGCTTTTTACTACCGTAAAATACAATTCTTTGACGCCCTGTAATTCTGGAAGTATATATTTAAACGAAAATCTGACTCACCACCGACACAGATATTTGTTTATAGATTTTGTTTTGAAAATTTCATAGATTTTCATAGCTTAATACTCAAAATATGACTGGACTACGTTTGTATGGGCGCTTTGACATCAGCATACCCTCTTAAAACATGGGATAATTCACAAAAAATGTTTTAAACATACATTCACTGCTTAGTAAAAAGCCAGGATGACTAGAGTTTTTAAATAAGGATAGCTGAAAGGCCAAGAAAGGACTTAGGTTGCTTTTTATTCTGATCGAACGAGTAGTTCCCATGGAATGAATCCCAAAGTCAAAATGAAGGAGGCTTGCGTCCAACAGTGGAATTATGAATAAGTACGAGTAATCAGCTAGTAAATATTGAAACAAAATATAGTCTTGAAGAAATACTACGACTTAAAACGCGTAGCAAACTCGTAGCAACGTCGTAGCAAATGCGTAGACGGAGAGCTACAATATTCAATACAATCAATACCAATCTTTTAATTATATGTAGATTCAATTTGTTTTCGGCACAATGTGTAAAGCAGTAAGAGTTGTGTGAAATGCATTTAATAAAAAGTAAATCATATTAAATTAAAACCAATATCGAAGTCAAAGGCACTATCGCCTTCGCAAAGCAAACTTACCCATCTGTAGATAATCCTGGTTAAATATATGTAATAACCAATACTGAATCCATAATCCAAACCCAAACTTGCATATCTGCACATTATCAATTGCAGTTTGAGTTAGGATTGAATGATATTCATGAATAATCAACATCGAAGCTTCCAACAAGAAGCAAGGAGATAGAAGTACCATAAATATAGTATGTCATAGATAGATTATATGAATCAGGCTCCAAATAATTACAGCTTAGCCTTTCTAACAATTTATTTCATGTAACAGACACAAATACATCGCGATTACAGGTTTATCCAATTGAATTGACATAAGACAGAAAGAGGTAAATATAAATTCTCTGTCAAAAATTATATGTCAAAATTAAGCAAATGGCGCCTTCAGCTACCAGCTTTAAATAAAATGAAAAATGTTTTTGGTATTTCAATAGGATTCTTGGCGTGAAATTGAAAAATTGTGGTTCACAGAAATTTTAGTAATTGGTTAATAATACTGTTATGTGTGTTTTTCGTGTTATAACGGTGCGATATAGTGCAAAAAGTGTCATGGACGGTGTTATAGTATCAATTACGCAAAATTGCGAGGGTTTCAACGCGACCTAAAGGTTTTACCATGTCGAGTACATTCGGCATTTGGATTCTTTCGAATTGTGTTGAAACCAAGGCTGGCCTTTGAAATTCTTGTCAAGAATCCAAAACAAGCGATAAAATGTACACATTATAGATTTTATTGAGAAAACTGAAGAAATGGCTTTAGCCTTGTTTATAAACTTAAAATCCTAAGATAGAATATCATTATCAAAGACATGGCTGTATGTGTTTTACCTTTGCCTTTTCCTGGGCGGAAAAAATGTCACCAAACCAATTATTTCAATGGGTTAATACTTTTCGGGAGAAAAGCCAGTCAGTAAACCTTCAGTAAAACTAACAAATATCGGAGCGCTGAGATAACAAGACTTGCAAATGTGGCTATTATTCTCTTTTCAATGCACGAAATGCCGTTATTAAAATTACGAGTATCCAGTGTCGATAGAATCGTTCAACTTGGAAGTACCTATCTAAAGGTAATTTACCGCAGATTATATATCTTTGGTAAGTACCAACGGCTCCGCAAATCAAACTTACCCATCTGCACATTATCTAAACGCAGTTAGAGTTCGGAGCGAAAGCCTTTCGCAATTTAACTAACTCGATCCGACTAAACCTACAGAGTGTTCCGAATTATATGCAGCACCCGACTACAGGGGGAGCATTATTTGACTCGCTTTTGTGAATAGTAAAGTAGTCGCAAATTGAGTTGTTTGCGTATCGCTAGTTAGTGGGTAGACTGTAGTTTGGTCTAGGTTTCTGTTTCTAACGGTGTTCAGTACTGTGTCTAATTTTCAACTGTAGTAGGTTGACTTTGGCTTTGCCTGCGCAGAAATTCCTCGTACAAGTGCTACCGCACCATTTTTCTTGTTTAGTACTCTACATCATCAAAGGTCGGTCCGTATTTAAAGTTTATATGTCGGCTGGCTACCTATGACCATGTTTCTGCCGCCAAACAGCAGTGTATTTATTTATTTATCGTTTATTTATATATATCTCTTAACATTTTCTTCTTTTATTATCCTGTAGTCTCTCACCCTGAGTTGATCGCCTATCATCATCATTTAACAGCTATATTTAAATAGCTCGCCCTGCTACAGGCTTGACCTATTGAGGTTGCTATAACAAACACCCGTTTTTGGTCATCATTTTGGTCCGAATAAATTTAGATGTAAACAAGCGTAACTAAATTGTCATTGTCTCAAAAAAAAAATAGCACTGTTGTGTTCCGATATAAAAGGCAACACGCATACCATACAACGGTCATACCTTATTAAACTTTACTTAACAGCCCGTGTCTCTCCACTGCTGAAGATCCTCTCCCAACGTGCGCCACCCTTCCGGTCTTTAGTTCTCCTCAATCACCGCTGTCTTCTTCAAGTCTTCAGACCAGCTGGCTGAAGGCCGTCCCATCCAGCGTCTCCCGATCCGAGATCTCCACTCGAGATCCTTTCTATTCCATTGATGCACATAGCTACTCGAATCGGCAAGCTGAAGTGGCAAATATTAGTATGGATTGTGCCACAAACATACCACTACAGATATAACATATTCTCAGGCGTTTAAGTGGTAAAATATACTACGTCAACAGGTTCCTGTGTGATGATTTTAAAATTCTTAAGTCAATGCAGGCAAAGTAATGGACTAAATTATAGTTACTATTGAATGAAATCACCAGGGAACCCTAAAAGCAAAGAGTATCAAACCAAAGAGAACGTAATATGAACAATAAGCGGTCTCTATTCGATATAGCTCACTAACGTCAATTGCAGCGGGAATACGTCCGCACTATGATTGTCTGTAATTGCTCGGAGTATATAGTTCAATGACGACACGAGATATACACATCGTTATGGGCTACGTTAGTCCACTGTTGGGATTGAAGTCCTCGTGGAATGCGGACTCGTAGGCGTCAATATAGCTTAGCTTCATTTTCATTTAGTAGCTTATAATTTTGGAAAACTGAAATGCAAATGAAACAAAAGAAGGTCTTTGGTGCGCACACTTCTACTCGAAAACGGCTAATCATAGCCACTGAAGATATTGTGAATTATGAAGAAGAAAGTATGAAATCACAACAACACATGATTGGGTTTCATTTAATTGTAAAATGTACTGTCATTAATGTAATAAATATGAATGAATTGAATCAGAAGCATGATGTGCTCGTAGCGGGCGTATTGGCGAGTAAAACCGATTACATCCCAGCGAGACCCGGTTACGCGAATTATGACTGACAGGTGGATAGGGCTGTCACAAACCTATATTCTATTTCCATCATCATAATCGGCTCCATAACACTGCTGGACATAAACCGTGTGGCACTTAAATCGATCCACCTCCATCAAAGTTTCATACTAAATTTCTGTTGCCATAATCTTTTAAAATAATTTCTGATCTGTGTAGTAACTATCTAAAAATAGGACATCAGATTGTAATGTCGTGAACTGAGTATCATTAACATACAACTTTACATTGAAACACAATTTTCATTTTAAACACTTATTTGCATTATTGTTCAAAGCGCCACCTATGAACCATTAGATGCGTAACTGCTGTAGCTAGCTGTAAAGTTGTAAATTAATTATATTTATTTCGCGACACTATAATTTCGTCTCATATTTTTAGGTAATTACTTATCAAAGCCAGCTATTCTATTTTAAAAGATTATGGCAACAGAAATTTAGTATGGAAGCATTAGGAGAGGGATAACGTTAACGCTAAAATTTCATTAGCCCAAGAAAATATACATAAATATGCCTATAACTATAGAAATGGTAGCTCAGTTGGGTACGAGTAGAGCGTCAGTCCTTGAACAATCGAAGTCTGGGTTCGATCCTGGCTCGTACCAATGAGTTCCAATTTGTTATTTGGATTTTTTGTACGAAGAAAAAACATCGTGCGGAAACCTCGTGCTCCTGAGATGAAATTCAAAGGTGTGTTCTACCAATCCGCACTCGGCCCGCGTGGTGGACTATGGCCCATACACTCTCTGTAGGCTGTTGATGATGATACATAGATACGTACTATCGATCGATAGGAAACTCAACTGGGAATCGAACCAATTGTTAGTGGAAGCGTTGCACACGGCCACGGAGGCGGAAAAAATATGTCATAGAGAAAATATCCCTACTTAATATTATAAATGTGAAAGTAACTCTGTCTGTCTGTTACGCTTTCCCGCTTAAACCTCTCAACCGATTTTGATGAAATTTGGCACAGACAATCTTTAGACCCTGAGAAAGGACATAGGCTACTTTTTAATGCGAAAAATAAAGTCCACGCGGGCGAAGCCGCGGGCAGAAGCTAGTTTGATATAATTGAATGAATATTTGAAGAGAAAAGTTATTTAAAAAAAGAACCGTCATTCGAAATCGCTCCATCGATGGTTGTCGTGCGGTGATTGATCCATTGCCCACTATTAATGTTTAATTTAAAATGTTCAATTGATATCCATTACGGTTGATAAAACGCCTATATTAGATGAACGAGTTGTACAATACTATTGATTGTGTGTTGCTCCACGAAGCGGGTTGAATCGTAAAATGATTTGTTTCAATTAAAATGGATTTCGTTAATTTGTTTAGAAATGAAAATTGAACAAATTCTATGCGGTTTATTTACATAGCCCATCTGAAGTCGCATCATTTTACCGTGATGAAACAGTCCCATCTAATAGATAGTTTGACATAAACACATGCGCTTCGCAGGTGGATAAATAATCTAGCTACATCGTTATTATCGACTGGGAAATGTCCACTGTTAAACAGTGCAGGCCAAATTTAAAACGTCTCTTTTAAAATATTATGGTTAATGAAATTTTGTATAACACCGTTCTATTTGAATGTTTTACACCGCAGTTATAAAAACAGTACAGCCCTAGCGGGCGGATGGATATCACCAAGCCAAATTCAATTGCAAACTTCGGCGGGTATCGCGATCCCCATTAACCATACGATAGTTAAGTTTATTGATAATAGTAATACGGTCATGTTTACATTGAACAGGTCCAACTTCGACAAAGAGGCATAATATCAAGAGCGTGTATCGAAACAAAGGAAGTAGCCAACCAAAGAATGGATGGCAATCAAAAACACTGCAACATTTAAGTAAGACCAGTAGATAAAACCTTCTCGACGAGACAGCAATCTGCCTAATACATACAGCGATACCGCCCCTTAGTGGGCGCTAGAATTTTCAGGTCTTTGTCTGAATTCTGTCTAATTAATGAATAAGAAAGACTTTTAAAGTATTACTATATATAACCTGCTATATATATTTTAAATCTCTTTGATGATCACGACTTGATCACGACGCTGCGCCGCGACTATGTGAGGTTAGAGAGAGAGATACGAGGAGAGATTGAATTAATTTTCAAAAAGGCAAAGACAAAACACTATACAGCCAAGTATTAAATATCCGTATGTTTAAATTTTTAGGTTAGGAAAATATTCGACCGAAGCTATTTCTTAAGTTTTCTCAATAAAATATATAATTTTATCGCTAGTTTTGGATTTTTGACTCAAATTTCGATTTCAAAACAAAATTCGCTCGATAACCAACTTTACTCGACTTGGTAAATCCTTTCGATCGCGGCGAAACCCTCATAATTTTGCGTAATTGATTTCACAACACCGTCCGTGATACTTTTTGCACTATGTCACAACAAAAACTAACCTAACAATATTATGAGGTATTATTTAAGAATATTAAAATTGTAAATAAACCACAATTACCCAAGTTCGCGCCTTCAAAAAATCAATTTAATCCGGCACAAAGACATATTTACACACAAAAAACATACAATAAAAACATAAAGCTAGATCACGTGATTGGCGTGTGGTAGTCCCGCCACACTTCCACGATAGGGCTTCGCGGCCACTCGGCGACGCTTTGTAATAATGATGTTAATACAAATGAAAAATTGTCTACAGATTAATAGTCCACTGTTGGGTATTTCTGTCTTCACTCATAGATCGCCAAGTCAGCTCTTATACTGAAAGAACTACTTACTTTTTTTCATCAAAAAATTTTCATCGGCTTTACGAAATATTAAAATAAATAAAAAACAGAAACTTAATTACATCCATTCCAGCAATCCATCTTCATATTTACGAACAAATAAGGACTAGAGAAATAAATCGACAGCTTTGTACGTTTGTCATTATAGATTGACACCCATATTCTAAGACGTTTCCTTCAGATTTACTCACCTTGAAATGACGTCCCTCACTCAAAATGGTATCATAAGTCGAGTAAAATCTACTAGACTTGAGGAATTCTCTCGGTCGAGTGGAGGAACTGACATCCGTATTATTAAACGTTTCCTTCAGATTTACTCACCATGAAATGACGTCACTCCCTTCAAAATGGTATGATAAGTCGAATTAAATCTCCTCGAATTTAAAAATTGTGTCGGTTGGGTGAGGTAACTGACTGTCAAAGTCAAGGTACCTGCCGACCTACCTTGAAGATTCCTCAATGTGAATATCGCGTTGTTTCGATCAACTTTTAACAGGATTTAAGCATGTCTTTCGAAGAGTTTATTGATTATGTTTACGATAGTCCATACAATTACCCTTCAAGGCTTTATTTGCGTGATGTAACAAATCCAACAACAAACAAAAGTTTACTAGTATCATTGTTCTGTTAAAAGAATTAATATCTGGGCGACCGAGCTTTGCTCGTAGTTCTTTAAAAACAAACTAAAACTTTATTTCTGCCCCTGGTTAGCCATAAAGAGTGGAACAATTTGCCACTAAAAAATAATAATTACAAACTTGAATAAATAAATAAAAACAAACAAAAAACAAAAATAAAAGCAATTTGCGTCGAATAATGCAAAGGAAAAAGCGCATGAAAACTCGAAAACGCGTAAATACCAAATTTCAGCGAAATCGTTGGAGCCGTTTCCGAGATATATATTTTATATATATTGCTCGTTTAAAGGTATAAGATAAGTACAAAGCTGTAATAATCTCACAAGGTTTGCAATAATAATGAATACACGTTCGTTTCAGATCGTTAGTGGGGACCTGCAACACTTGAGCCAGCCAGTAGTGTCCAAAATTGTGGCTAGAATATCAAAGGAATTAGCACTAAAAGTGGCTATTTACGATTATATTTGAATTGAAAACGAATTTTATGCCAGTTGACCTGTTAACTAGTTGCATTTCGTTTCACGTCAGTTACTAAGCTTTTGACTATCAAAAATATTTAGAAAATCATCTTTTTCATGTTTTTACTAATTATAACCAATTTACTTTTTAAAGTTGTTTATTTTTCATATGTATTTTACTTTCTGCCTGTTATTTGCCACATGTTTTGAGCTAGAAAAAGTAAAGTTATTGCGTATAACGAATACTACATGATAGTATTCAAAAGGCTACCAACATAACAAATATGAAATCCTCGAAACAATGACGCGATCACTCGAATCCATGACGTCATCCACCTCGCGGGAGGAACGTCAAATCGCACTCAGGTTTCGACTTAGAATACCGATTCTGAGAAAGTTTTGACGTTTTCCTTTCGGTGTCCTTGAGTAAAGTTGAGTGAAGTAAATCTGAAGGAAACGACTTAGAATATGGGTGTGAGACTTCTAGGTGAGCACACATTACATCCGACACCCGTATCGTCACTTACCATCAGATGAGATGAAGGCCAAGAGAAAGCCCACTATACATTAAAAAAAAATAGATCTAGAGAATAGAGAATCCGTTTGCGAAAGCTTAAAAGTGATAATTTTAGTCAGAGTCGAGCATACCCCCATTAATCAGGTAATAATAATAATAATAATTACAGTATTATAATATGTCGGAAATTAAAAGGGAAACTATCACGACTACGTTGGCTTTACAAGTTAATCCTATTTATAATTATACCATAAACCAAATTATAAAATATACTATGGGATGTCATAATGACAGTTTCGTAAAAATTCCATTCAAAATTACTTAACATCTTCCTGAGTGGGTCCGTTTTTAGACGTTATTGGCGTTAAACCGTGAACTTATTGTGACGGCCCGACACGCACTTGGCTGCTTTTTAGTTAGGTTATCGCTTCATCTGGTTATTTTATCGTAGTCTTGAGCCAAACAGAGCTCAATAACGAACGTAAACACAATTTCGCTGCGAAATTATATTTGTACCGTTCGGCTTCGATTCCACTTCCACGAAATTAAACCAATTGGATTAATTCCACTCAATTCCAGTAATTAGTTACTGCTTTAATGCTGTTTTCATTTTCGTATTTACGTTAGTCGTGTTTATGACGTTGTCAATCGATTTTATATCGGAGGATTTCTATTTACATTGTTTAACGGGATCCCCTCCATCAGAATTTCATACTAAATTTCGTTTGCAATAATATTTGAAGAAAGAATAGCTGGCTTTATGTAGTAATTATCTAAAAATAGGACATCGGATTTTATTGTCGCGAAATACAACATACAACTTCACAGTTAAATACACTTTTTAATATTCTTGTATAAAGCGCTATCTATGGACCATTATCCCGCCATCGGAACCCTAAAAATAATTACAAAGGATTTGCAGATAAACCATCAGTTCTCATCACACTCTAAAATCGTCGCCTGTACATACCAAAGATCCACAATCTATCGTTCAACACTAAAAAGCCTAGTACTCGTGTCAATAAGCTCACTGGCAGCTAAGATATTATAAAAAACTCTTTTGAATATAGAATGCTCATTTAATTTGAGCGGTTCATTCGAAATATAAAAATAATGGAATAAGTGGCTAAGTAGAGATGGTAATCTCCTGCTTTTATGCGGAGTGTTATTCAGACACGTTGTGAGTGTAAATCCCACATTCTTTTTATTCATTCACGTCGGGATGTATGAAAGATGTTTTGGCATTTAGGGGATTATTTAATTTAAATGTGCTTTTGCGTTATGACTGCGACTCCAACTGGAGCTCTGGGAAAATTCGTTTGCTAAGGGCAAATTGAAACGTCTAGAGAAAACTTGTTCAAAACACAATCTAGGAACCATTAGCTGCCAATACAGTTGGACGTTAATGATATTCATTTCGCGACACTATAATAATAATAATTAACAGCCTATATATGTCCCCACTGCAGGGGCTCAGGCCTACTCTCCTACAGAGAGTGTATGGGACATAGTCCACCACGCGGGACCAATGCGGATTGGTAGACTTCACACACACCTTGGAATTTCTACTCAAAAGTGTGCAGGTTTCCTCACGATGTTTTCCTTCACCGGGAAGCCAATCGTAATGGCTTTGCCATTCGTACAGAAATTCCAAACAACAAATTGGAACTCATTGGTACGAGTCAGGATCGAACCCAGACCTCGATTGTTCAAGGACTGACGCGCTACCTAACTGAGCTATCCTGGCTTATTGTGTTTTTGTGACACTATAATACGATCTTCTATTTTTAGTTAATTACTATTCTTTTTTAAAAGCTTGTGGCAAACGAAATGTGTATGTAAGTAAGCATTCAATTCGAATTTCCGTTAACAAAAATTGTTATCCTGATCCTTACGTGTCGAGAAGGTCGCCTCGATGCAGAGGTGCGGATGCGGCGTCGCTGTGGGTGTCGTAATGTGGTAATGACACAGTAATATAAATAGGATTATCGTATCAGGACCCACGCGTGCAGACAGGACGAGCCAATACACGCGTCACCACTGTGCGGCCATGCACGGCACAATACGAGGACAAAACACTACTGATATTCCATCTTTTTGATACTGGCCAGGAGTAAAAAGTTTTATCAAACTTTTTTGACACGGCTATATAACAGTAACATTTGAATAAAGAACATTTGTAATTCAGTTTTTATAGTGTCATTCGAAAAATGAAACGTTAGTCATTCTCATTCTTATTTGATAGTGCCATTTAAAGACTGAAAAATTTATATATTTGAATGGAAACTTATATTTTTCAACCAAGTGATGTGAAGTGGAAAGCAAAAAATTGCTATTTAAACTTCTCGATAATAGCTTTTGAAAAGTGAAACGTTGTTGTTTTTATCGTTTTTATAATAATAGATGCTTTTAGAAGTACCGAAGCCTTCAAATATATTCAAAGCAAAGATTTAAATATATATAATTTAAAAGTCTTTGATTCAAACATTTCGTAACACTTGTCTTAAAATTCCTAACACTACCAAATAAAGGTGCGATTGGTGTTTTGAAGAAACCATTGATTAAAAATGATTTGAAATGAAGGAAATATGATAGATATTGACCCTTATATGCTTAAATCACATCCAGACTTGAGTATGATAATTCTATCTTGTATTGTATGAAGTGCCCACTGTGTGATGACGTCAGTGTCGGCATCGAATGCGCCCGCGCATCGTTTAGGCGCTCCATCGCTCCATTAATGTCATTTATACAAACGACTCGTCGCGAATCGCACGTGGGTCACCGCTCGTAATGTCTGCAATTGAATTTCATTGCCATTTTCCTCTCGCAAATAGTATTATGTCACAGACTGTGATATAGGATTTTTTTTCTTCAGCCAAATTTCAGAACTATAGTAGTCAAGCTTGTTTAGGCGATTTAATCAGAATCGGAATCATAATTTCATTGGTTTTAGAAATACTTTGGGGAAACATTAAGGCTCGTTTTCGTCATGCCACCAAGAGGCCTATCATATTTGAGTTTTCTAATATGTGCAATTTTATAATATTTATCAGCCTTTATATTATTTACGTCGTGCTCCTACGGAACTAAATGTGATGAGAAATTTCATGTCAATAATTACTTGTATGAATATATTACAAGAAACAGTATCAGGTCGCCTCCACTAGATGGGCCAAAGACCTGGTAAAGGTCGCCAGGAGTCGCTGGATTCACGTGACTCAGCACTGGTTATTGTGGAGGAGAAGGAATATGCTCAGGAATCATCCCGGATGATGATGATACGATCCTCTAAGCATTTTTTCAGCTTTTCTACAGACTTCATTTCGGAGAGTGTGCGATCGAATTACACGCTCGAATTCCATCTCTACTTAGTTGACTTTAAACCATTTCGCACTAAGCGTTTTGCTTCTTCATTTATTATGCCCTAAACAGTGGAATTCCCTGCCGACTTCTGTGTTTTTTCCGCTTCAAATTCTCTATATATTCAGTCCGTCTGCTCTGTGGGCTTAGTGCATCAGTCGACGCGGTGCGATGGCTCAGTCGCACGATGCAATCCAGTGCAGTGCAATCTAGCAATTTGCTCATCGAAATTAATTGATTTATGTGCGTCGCGTCCTTTGCGCTCTTGTGCACACTGCTAGGGATGTAGATAAATTGAAATAAATAAATGAAAGCATTATTTCAAATCGAATAACTATTTTTTAGTTACAAGTTATTTTGCATATAATAACAAGTGAATGAAAAGTAAATTTTAAAAAACCAGACTGCATAATTTTAAAAAAAATGATTTTGTATGTTTGTAAATACGAATCTAACGACACCTCTCAAGCTTAATCCATGGAGCTTTTAAGGCTACAGAACGTGCCAAACATACATACACTCGAAAAACATAACCAACCCTCTTTCTGGCGCAGTCGGGTAATAATAAAAAAGACAGGGTATGATCTATAGCTCTAAGCGGTTCGATTGGACCGTACCGCGTTCATTTTGGTGAAATATCAGTTAATTGTGTTGATGGGGCCTTCAATCAGGTTCACCGATGTGTTCAGGAAACGGTTGGCTATCTAGTTACGTAAAAAAGTATAGAGAACACATAAATATACTGTGGTTACAGGTTCGATTCCCCGGAGGTTTCTTATCAGCTGTGGTTTTCATTCATCCACTTAGCAACATAATATTTAATGGTGCAACAGGAGAATCGCTTCCAACCTCTTATATAACAATTTTTGCGTCGATACAAAGAGGCCTGCTATATATCACTTGATGAGAACTTACTTGTTGGTTAAACCAACGCCAGATAGTGTTTAATTATCGTGACCTTGAACGAGTCCGGAGCGAGAGTTTCATTTCTAAACTGACTTGTATTATTCCTTGTCTGCTCGATAAAACAAAAACACTACCAAATATTGTTTTATTAAATTATTATAAACTATTGACTGAAGGTTTGTGTCTTAGATTTACTATTTAAAGCAAACTATTACTGATTTTATTCATCTAGTCAGAATGACTTGAATTTTTTGTAGAGGGATAGTTGAAAGGCCAAGGAACACTGGGGCTTCTTTTAAAGTAGTTCCCATGGGATAAATCCTGAAGTCCACGCGGGTGAAGCCACGGGCAGAAGCTAGTTACTTAGATAATTTAAAAAATAAAGTAATGTAAGAATCGTAACCACAATATTTATATTTTTTCTGTAAACTGACAGAAATTAAAAGTAAAACTTAATATTTTATTTTTAAATCTTTAGACGTTAATGACACGACGACGTACTTACTCTGTCGGAAATACGTTTTTCTAATAAGTTTACTTTAATAACTGGGACATTTATTTGTGAGGTCGGAAGAGATAGTTCTGGAGGTAAAGATTGTTGCTCGCAACAGCGACGGGGCGCATATAGTATGCCGCCAATGAAAAAATACGTGTAGTGTATCTTATCTAGTGTTTTGCGCTTGTCCAAACATCAAAAACAATAGTAACAACAAACAGCTAATGATATTGAATCAAACCGAGAATTAAACTATCGTCTAATGATCCATGATTAGAGATCCACGCCGCCCGGCTCGATCGCAAGGATCGCAGGCGGCGCGATCTATCACAGCCTTAGACTACTGGAGTAATGGCAGACTGCTTTAGAACAATTTGCAAAACATTGCAAACAATCTTCTTGCACGTGACTTGTGCGTTGTCTTCATAAATAATCCCATGGGAACGTTTTATGTCTTCAAAAGAAGAATATGTCCTCATGCATGGCATGGCCGCATCCATATCTTTACATACCATGTCACATTTCTTGTCGCGTCTGTTACCGACTGATGAAACCATTTTGTTTCTACAAATGGTTATTTTTAGCCGTATTATTTAATTACTTGGTTTCTCTTCGTTTTCGAACGTTGTTTTAGTTAGTAAGTTTCTCATATAAGAGAAAATGTGTACTTATGGTTCTTATGAAAAATATAAAAAACTCTGTATATCTGTAAAGAAGCTAAATAAACTAGAACTAACAAACATACTGACTTTCACATGAATTATATTAGTATACAACTTATCGATAAAAATACTATCCTTTTGTGACCCTTCAACTATAGCTATACAAAAAAGACTAGTCAATCAAATTAGAACTCGTTACGATGCCAAATAAAAAAATACCAACTCACTTTCGCTTTAATTATTCGTTTTAAGTAAGTTTTAAGTATTCGTTTGGGCTTGGATGACGATATACGAAAATTAAAAATTACCACTGCCGCGCTATGTAGTCTTAAAGAGCAGTCTGTTTATTTCTGTAACTCTGATTTGTAAGTTGCGTATTCTCGCCGCGTGCGCACGCAAGGCCTCGCACAGCGCCTTATTATTACCCGCGGTGTCGTTTCTATGTAAATGCGAAGACATAGTAACTAATATATAATCTGTGGTATGAGAATGAGATGTATTAGATCGATTGTGAAATCATTAGGTACTCTAGATTCGTTCTACGACTGATTGGTTATTTGTCTCTTGCTATTGTATTGATGATGGCTGGCTTGGGAGTAGGGTATTAAGTGAGAGTTGTATGAATAAGTGGTAGGAAATTAGTGCCGGTGTAAAACATACACGGGCTCTATTTTTGATTCGCTCTACGCGCCGCGAGCGCTCGATTTTGTACTGATTTTCGTTTGACTTATGAAATTTGAAAGCTGTTTTTGAATCATTCGCCTCAGGTGTTGCCAATATAAATTTTTTGTTTTAAAATGTTTAATTTTATCCGTTTTACGCAGAAAAATAAAACCGGCAATTCATGCAAGGAAAACGTAACGCAAAGTTCCTACTGTCGATGTCAATAAGTGGTAATGTCAGTGTTCGACGATGACGTTTAGTCTATCGCTCGCCTCCGCAAAGAGTGGTCCCGACCACTCGTTGCAGAAGAGCGATTCAAAAATACCAAATTTCATAAATCGAACGAAAATCAGTAGAAATAGAGCGCTCGCGGCGCGTAGAGCGAATCAAAAATAGAGCCAGCCCCTGGTCTTTTTCGTTGAAGGTTTTTAATGGTCTAAGGTCAACTCCACATCTTTCTAGTCATGAATGGTTCGCAAAATGTTTACCATGGTACTATAAAACAGGGTATATTCTTTACAAAAGTGGGACAAGCAAAGAGGATATAATATGACACAAGTATACGTCACGCTGCCAATAGTAGCATGTTTTAAACAAAACAGTTTTGGTACTGATGACCGCAGCTGATGACCTTTGCTTGTCCCGTGAATTCACCCAGCTGTCACTGGAATTGAATACCAGGCTTAGCATCTACCATGATGTTTACCTACTGCATAGATGAAAGACTACGCTACACTACATATAATGTCTAATATAGCATAAACCTGTATCTTTCAGTCTATCCTGCTTTCGCGCACGTAATACGCCGAATGAAAAACAAGACGACAACATTTTTATCCGTATCTACTTTGATTTTTCTTTTCTGCGACAAAGTTGAAGTCAACCAGAGAGATTTAAATATAGTAATAGGTTATAGAGCGGTCATTGGGAAACGTTTCATATAAACATTTTGATCTCAAAAGTCAATGGTATGTCAAATGTCTTGTACGGCCGCGTGACGTGATGTGACACTAGATTGAGTAACTTATTACCAATTGGTAATAAGTTTAGGATCAAAATGTTTGCTTGCTTTGTCCGGTCTATTAATATTAAATGTATTTGAAGTCAACGTATACTCGAGTACAAAAATGTATCCACTTTTTAACCATGGCACATTCACTCTTGCTTGTTTCAATGTAGTGTGTAGAAGGAATTGTCAATTAAAAGTAAATGTGACATGGTTCAAATGCGGATAAATATTTTTGTACTCGAGTGTACTGATAAAAATGGTGCAGTCTCGTGATTTCATTAGGTTTACGTGTACGCTAGCAATATATAGATTTACAGACGAAGATTGATGTCAAATTAGATCTCATGTAAAGTGAAGCGGAGCGCAGTTCTACTCATAAACTAGGATAGCAGTTTAATTAAATAATCACAACTGAACTCCAGAGTGCAGTGGTTAACAAAGACTGTATCACCACCATGATCCAGTCATCGTGTGAAAGAAATCAAGAATCATGAGTCGTCATTACCTTTGTCACCAGCTGGCGAGCGGCGGAGGAGGCGGACGCAGCCTCTTCTGTTACCACTGCCCGCCAAGCCTGCCGCCGCATCAGCACCGACTGCCGACCTTGGAGTACCCCTTCTCCGCATCACATCCTTGTGAGTATGCCCTTTGTTATTATCAATTCAAAACAGCCAACACTTTGTGATTTGACCAATATTGCGCAGTGACGATAAGCTCGTAGAGATTATTGTATAGTTTACTAAGGTACATGTCGGACACTTCGAACAAATGTCGTGATATCGGCATACATCGACGTTTGTATACACGGCACGTACGAGTATAAGTAGCACGCGCCATACTTAAGGACATTTTATGAGACGGTCTCGTGCGGGGGAAGTGAGGCATCGCGGATCGGCGGGAGGCGGTGGACGTCCGTTCTGTACGTAGACTATATTAATTCTGTGGCTAAGGCTTCATTAGGCACTTTTTTTAATAGTGAGAAACGATTCTAGTAAGCGACTTGATAGCTTAGTTGTTAGCCCCAGACTGATGAGAGACGTAGGTTCGATTCCGGTCTTGTTGTTTTTCACTATTTTCTAGAACTGAGAATTGAAGAACAAAAAATTAAAACATGATGAGCAAACAATTCAATTTAGTAACTACGAAAAATTTTGATGAAAAAAAGCTTGTACGGCAATAAAAAAATTTAAATAAGGAAATCTGTAGACGAAATAAGGTCATCGCCATAACTCGACGAGTCAGAGAGCTTAGGTGGCAATAGAGTACAATACCATGCGGCCTTATCTCTAACATCCATCTCTTATAGGCAACCTTGAGCCAGATTTTTTTTTATCAGAGGCAAATAGTGCTAGAAAACCTTAAAGGCAATCATCATACTCTTGCGCAGACGTTCAAAGGTCTAACCATGACAATCTTCTGTCAAGGAATTGTTACTAATATACTTCATTTGAATCCGTCTTAAAAGGAATCCATCTGCATTAAAAATCATCACAATTTCATAATTATACGCTGAACTAATCATTGTCTATCGGTATCAGATGCAAGTCCCCGCTGTGGAGCTTCGAGAGCGTCGATTAGTTCAGCTATCGGTCCACAAACTTCCCTAACAGAGTTTCCAGAAGCCACGGCTCCGTCTAACACAGTTACTGTCGTTAAAGCTCTTGTCTTGTTAACTCGTGTTTCGATTTACAACTCGATTTGGAGCGGACTCGATTCAATTTCGATTATGAATCGAGAGGAATCTTGGAGATCCGGAATTCGGTTGGGTGAGTTTTTAAATTGATTGATGGGATGTAGAGTACGAAAGCTGAAACTGTGAAACAAAATTACTCGTACTGATTTCTCTTCGTTTTGATACGTACGGATATACTAGATTCAGATACTTGAAAGTGTAAAAATTGTTGCGTTTTGCGAGTTTCGTTAGGTCAATGACCGGTGCTGTGGAAAGTCAAGTGTTATCAAGAGAAGCTTCACTAAAGACATGGAATAAACTCGCCAATCGGATTTACCTCATTAGCAAAAGGGTTGCTTTAACCTAAAAAGGTAAAAATCAGTTTCTTTCGCGTTAGCCTAACTGACTCACGTGCCGAGGGGTGGTAAATGTGGTAATGAATAGAGAAGGCAGGGCAGGGAGGGGTGCGGCGGGGTGTATGGCCGGGAGGGGTGCAATGGGCGGTGCTCCCCCGGGATTGGTCGCCGCCGGCGCCATCTATTATTCATAAAATAGTTTTTGAGTCGCGCCGCCGGGTCGCCTTAACTAGGTTATATCGGGGCTAACTTAATAAGGATCATGTCACTTTTGATTAGTCCCAGAGCTCCAAAAGTCTCCTCGTTTTTTACCCGTAACAACGATCAAAGGCGGCCGCGTAACTGCGTTAGCGAGTGCCCTTATTTTATTAGGGACGTCGAAAATGACAGCAGTCCCGTCTGCGTAATTGCGTAAATGTATTAATTTTTAAAATCTATTAACGAATTGCTAGAGTCTCGGGTGGGGGTAAAAATAAAACCCACCCCGTTTTAAAAAGCGCGGCGAGCGGTCGACGGCTAGTGGATAAAAAAGCGGCTTAAATGAATCTATTAAAAATGTATAAAGCAATTTGCAGAGTTCCGCCGGTGCGCTTCAGAGCCCGCTCATTAGACAGCAATCACATTGTACCCGGTGAATGGCCGCGTCTTATTCAAAGCTGCCAGTGCTTGCAACTGCTTGCTGGCTCAGGTCTTTTCAAATCTCACGCGCGCTGGATTCTTTTTATAAATTGCTTTTCGTGAAACCGTTTCTGTTTACTAACTACGTAAGGCAAAGCGTTGTTTAAAATTTTTATGATTTGTGTAGGTGGTTTACAGTGTAGTAAATTATAATATGTCTAGAATGCATGACGTTTACCAGTAAGGCATTGATGCTTACTCTTATAAACCTAACCATTCAGAATTCAAAGACTTGAAACTATCGGAACTTTTTGATGTTACAAAAATCAATAATCTTTAGATAACAATAAATTCTCTCTCTGTTTTGCGAAAATGAGTTTGTCTGATTGCTTGCCCTTCTTGTACGCCGTAAATGTTTTATATTTGGGTATATTTTATATAGAGTACGAGTATCACCATCATCTTCAGCCGTGAAATGGCCACTGCTTAGACATATACCTCCTCCATGCTGTGACACAATGACCAGTCCCGATCCACTTGAATCCAGCGACTCCCCGCGACCTTTAACACTGACTCGCCGAGCTATGTCGGTCATCTTTTATAACGTGAAAAATTCATGATAACTTGTTCTATTGCTCGCTTAAAACAATAAGTAAATTTAAAAACTTATGGAATAATTTCCATTTATGCCGAAAATGCCTAATATCAGATATTTTTTAAACTGCTGAATATATTTTTAATCCCGCATGGAAACTTGCTTTCATGTAAAAAAAATCATCAAAATCGGTCCATCCGTTCGAGAGCTACGACGCCACAGACAAACATACATACATTGTCATCAAACTTATAACACCCCTCTTTTTGCGTCGGGGGCTAAAAATATTAAATAAAAGTTAATGTACGCTAACACACATGGCACTAAATAAAATTCACTGAATTAAATGAAAACGCTTTTTGCGTTCTATTAAGTGCAGGTGCACTGGTTAATCCCCGGCTACGACTGCACTCAAGCCCGCGCCGGCACCGCACCGGACGAAAAGCTCTTTTTAATTTCCGCCCCTGACGGATTTTTCTATACAACCGGACGAACCGCAATCCTCAATAATTTACATTCAATTATTGAAAAAATTTATAATACTTTTAATCCGAGAGCTTTCCACTCTTACTTCTTTTTTTGTTATTAATTTTTAAAAAGCGCGGTTATTGGGAAAGCCTTCCTAGTTTTATTTTTATGTAAATCTTAATTTCTTTTAATCTAAATTACGTTTGTATAGAAACTCTACTATAGATTATATCTTGCAAATTTAAGGATGGAAAGAATGAGAAATGTTTTTATGTTTATTCATCCTTGGACATGATTCTCCATCACAGGTCTCCAGATTTTTTCCCTTAGTCGCCTTAAGCGACAAATGCAGGTACAGCCATGTCATATTATTTTTGATTTAAATCAAATCTTTTATTGACCCTCTTGTTTTCCACACAGTTTTAATAAATTTCTAATTGGATACCCCTACCATCGAACCACTCGAAACATTTCGCACGTGGAGCACATCGTTACACAGTCGGCTCGCCAATTAGTCGCGCGACACCTGCCGCGACACGCTTTGTTATAGCGCCTACAGGGGGCGCTAATACCATTGTCACATGCTGGGTATTGTTGCTTCAGTTTGGGGTACGTTTGCATAATACTTGCGGTGTAATGTTGTTTTAATTTAATGGCTGTTGTAAGAAATAGTTAAGTGTAAAATATTTGTTGCAGTGTTTTAAAAATAAAGTAAAATATCTGTTTTGTGTGACGGTCAATTGTGTCTTTATAAGTCTTGGAAGAAAATATTAAAATGAAAACCGATGTGTTTCATAAACAAATAGCATCAACGCGCTTTTTTAATCTGCATTTTTTATACTTTTTATTATTTGCACAGCGTTGAACCACTGTTCCTCAAAACACATCATATCCTAATTCGAGTGGCATGAATGAAAAAAGCGACTATAAAGCAGTCAAGAAGAAATAAAATAAGGACATGGTTTACTATAATCTAATAACTATCTACTTTGTCACTAATATTCTTTTATATCTATTGATATAAATACGTTTATTATATATTATTGTAATCTAACTAATATAATTTGAATAGTGGTCAAAATTATTTAAACATTCTAAAAAAAATACAGTCTCATTTTTTTACAAGACAATCAAAAATATTAGATTCGAATATCACTTATATTCGAAGAAAAAATCACTTTCACCACTTGTATCTCGTAACAAGTTATCTAAATTGGGATAAATACAATAAATTTTAAAGAGCCCCACAAAGCGATAGCGTTAATCCGAGCAGTGGACGGCAATGATACAAATTGGTCCAATTAGCTCACTCCATTAGCTCGCCACTGTACAGTTCGGATCGCGCGGAAAAATTCCTAACACAATTGCGCACGCTTTTAAAATAACCACATTGATTTTGGATAGAGGGCATCAGGCAAACATGAATATGAATGAAAAATGTAAAAATGTTTATTGCGTCATCTACTAAAATGCATACAGGTTTTGGGGTACTCCTTTTAAGCTAAACATAGCTTGTATTAGGAGACCCCGCTCTTCTATAATGTATACAGCTTATTATTTTGCAGATAATACCTATATCTATGAACTTATGTTTAATTTTATTATTTAAATTTATACAATATTGATATTTAGCCTGTGTGTCAAGCGGAGTGAGGAGGAGTGCGAGGTGAAATAAGTGATGTGTGTGTGTTGAAGTGGTGTGTGTGTTGTGTGTGAATATGCAATTCAGTATTTACGTTTATACTAGCTTTTGGTCGTGCCTTCATGCTTCAGAAATAATCTCATTGAGATAGGTACAGTCAGCGTCATGCGCAACTTTGTACCATGTCAAATGGGTAACAAGTTTAGGATAAAATGTTTTTTTTTGCTTTATCTAGTCTACCACTATTAATGTTAAATGCCTTTGTGCAGTCAACTAATGCAAATAAAACAATTTCTATTTGTTTGTGACATTTCGTGGTATTTCTCATGACTAATTGTGAAATGTATGAGCTTAGCACCCCCAAAGTACATTATAAAGTATTCGATAAAATAAGACGTGTTTAACCAAAAATTGAAAACAATCGCAATGGGGCGTTTTCAAAAAACAACAAAATAGTGGGTACATGGTAACGTCGCGTCGTAGCAAAACTTAACTGTCAAATGCATATTTTTTCATATGAATTGAAAGCAAGGAGTTTATATGCTAAATTGCCATTAAAGGCTGCTGTCATATACCTAAAAGGATATAGCTGCTATGTAAAAAAAATCTGTCAAAATTGTTAACAAGTCTTTTTGGGATGTGTGGACTACCATGATGATTTATATGACAGATCAATTTTTACCTATTCCACGCCATCTATTAACGCTTTCGAGTGGCTTCAAGTACTCAACTGACAGACGTCTCTGAAAACGCCTCATTAAAACAAAAAACATACCCTATAGTCATATTCCGTACAATATCGTCAGAACAATAATAAAGCAAACGTCATTACCGTGCGACGACATCAATGACTGGCTATTAAGTGTAATTCTCGTCCAGCACCCGGAATGACGTTACAGTAAGAATAATAGAGACAGGAGGGTAGGACGGGACGGACCCAACATTTGTCACTGAATCTATAGCGGCCCAGTAGGGTGGCCAGCGTTTACTTGGGAAACATTGAACTAATTTTGTAGACATTGTTTATATCATTGCGTTGTCGCTCAGTATTCGTAATTGTTGTTTATTTCTTTATATTATTTCTTTATTATATTTTCTAACTCATTACCCAAATTTAAGCGGACTTTAAATACTCATCTTGCGTTTCAATAACAATCTGTGAATTTCAATTTTATATTTAATTCTATTTAATCTAATCTCTACTTTACCTAGTTTTTAATATGTAACTTACTACATTAATGCTGTGTGCATCTGTAATTGGTTCTCGTATCAGATTAAGAACTTTTTAATGTATAAATGTAAAAATTCAAACATTCAATACGAGAGACTGTTGATGTTCCTTATTTAATAAATAAATAAATATAGTTGCAAGAATACAAAGTGTGCAAAGATTTGAAAAAATAAATAAATTAACGAATATTCAATTATGCAACCGAAAAAGTTCCCGACTGGCCACCAGTCAGTTTCGGTTACAGTCGTGGCTCGGGTTGCTCTGCCTTAGGCAGTTCTTCTGACCGTTCTTCACTGACCATCGGTTCTCACTTCTCAATGATGGTGTCCTTGGGACCCCATAGAACGTGTGGACACAGTAAACTGTAGGGGCGGGTGTACAGCACTCTCCGCAATGGGCCAGCGCTTCCGCCTCCCACATATTTTATGGCCTGGATAAGAGGTTTCTTTTGATTGCTGTTAATTTTGTTATACGGTATATTTTAAATGCAATTCTTAATATTTCATCCCATATAAAAAATCATACCTCAGAGGTGGTCCCATATAAATTCTATCGAAATTTATTGATTGCTCTTTGAGAAAATTAACAAAAAACTAATTTTTAAGGCAATTGAAGTTGCGTATTAGTTCTTTTTGAACGCGATAATTATATAATGTGCCGATCACAATGGGCCACAGTTAAGCTGTTTGACACGTTTAGAAAGTTTGTCTTACAAAATAAAAATACAAAAATATTTATTGGATAAACAATTGTGTAACAAAAGTATAGCCATGCAGTCTGTCATAGGGGAAGCCCTGTGCGACAGGTGTAGGCTCTCTCTATGGATGACATTTTTCTTTGTTATGTACAATATTTTTAACATTTTTTAAAAACATGCTTTACAAGTAGGGTGAGTGTGAGAGTGTGTGTGAGTGTGTGTGTGTGTGTTTAGGGGACTGCCACAAGTCACAGCTTTCACTTAACAATCATGTGTGAGGTGAGTTGAGAGTTGAGTGTGAACAGGAGTGGACTTCTTGTATTGAAGTGTCTTACTATTGGACTTTGTATTTTGTCAAATAAAGTGACGATATATGTCCATGTTTCGCCTGCAGACACCAGCTACTCGTATCATCCTGCTATTCACGATGACACGTTCGTCCGGAGGAAGCAGAGGCGAAATAGGACCACCTTCACTTTACAACAGGTAATTACTATATAATAACTCTATGACATACCAGTTTGTGTGTCCCAACGACATGCCTAAACGAATGTTTTGTTTTGTCTGATTTTGCTTGCTTTAATTAATTTTTACGTAACGTTTAATTTTCGTAAGAGACATGTCCAATTTGCTCCAATCTAGTTAGTAGGTCTTATTGGAGAAAAATATCAAATTTTCTCTATAAGTACTTATGTATAAGTACATCTTACATCTTAGAGTATAATAGAAACATAATGTTACTTAATCTACTAGACATTTTTGTAAGAAAATCAGCTTCAAACATAAAGTAAAAAAATATGAATCCCAATTGTGGCTTTATCATGGCGTTGATCTTTCTGTCAGTGTCAAGAGACTGTACACTCGAGTACATAAATATGTATCCACTTTTTTACCATGTCACATTCACACTGGAAGAGATCCCTATATAGGGATAAGTCCGCCAATTCAACTTTTGTTATTGTTTTTTAAATGTAATTATTTAAGTTGACATATGAATGAATAAAGAGTATTCAAACAAACAAACACTCTTGCTTGTTCCAAGGCTCAAGTTTGGTAAGTAACGAAGTGTAATTCCACAGCTGGAGGAACTGGAGACTGCGTTTGCGCAGACGCACTACCCCGACGTGTTCACGAGGGAAGACCTGGCTCTCAAGATCAACCTCACCGAGGCCAGGGTGCAGGTATGTTTGATCTTGTCTTTTACTCTTACAAACAACAATGGAATAAGTTTGTCCATATTATCTTACTTTATTTATTTATTTTTCATCGGTAAACTTAAAGCTACTTACTACATTTATATTAAACTAGCTTCCGCCCGCGACTTTGTCCGCGTGTACTTCAGGATTTATTCTACTTGTTCGATAGGCATAGAAGGCATCTATCTCCATTTCCAGCATAAGGTACAAAATAGTGTTTATTCTGTTACGTAGGCTAATAGTTTAAAGAAACAAAAGAAATTTCAATATCTGACGTAGTACATTCAAATAGTCTTCACTGGTCTTCACACTGATATTATAAACGCGAAAGTTTGTATATCCGAATTACATATTCTATGGTCGGTTGCTAGGCAACGCGTTTTTGTTATGCCCAAATTGCCCATTTAATCCCACTAATATTATAAGTGTGATTTTGTACAATTTACACAATATGTCTTTATAAATTATAGCCTATATGTTATTCTGACGTATAAGCTATATTATTGTAAAGTTTCATTCAAAGCCATTCAGTAGTTTTTCTGTGAAAGCGTCACAAACATCCAAACATCTAAACATCCAAACTTTCACACTTATAATATTAGTAGGATTATCTAAAATTAAGCTAGCTAATCATCAGATTTTGCCTATATATATAAATTACACGCTCGATAATACAAAAAACTTCATAAAATTGTACGAAAATGCGTTATATATAAATTTTGAGAAAAACGAATCCACCATAGCCCTTTGAATTGTTCTGGTTTTGTATTACTTCGATGTCTCAGTGCCAGTGGATCTTGACCTCCGACACGAGTGCACGCCACTCCTCCCTGCTACTGCCACCCGGCGCCAGTCTCCGTCTACCAGCTGCCCTACGTCTCGCGCGATGTCATCGCACTAGCTTTTTTAGGGTTCCGTATTCAAAGGGTGCCCAATGGGACCTTATTACTATGTCTGTGAACCGTAATAAGGAGACACTTGAGGTAGACACTTGGCGTGCTCGATCTTATGTTAAATATTGTTCGGTGGTGTCTTCGTGTACCCGCACTTGGCCGTTTTTTTTTCTTCATTAATCCAAATAGGGTCTTACAATAAAATGGAATTGGTTTTTTGAGTTGCAAACGATTGCCTGCCAGTATTTGTATATTCTTGAAGCTATAATCTGGTGTTTGGGGGTTGAACAGCCGTCTAGCTTGGTAGGTAAACCGAAGCCAGCGATACCCACACACTCTCTTATCATCAGGTCATCAAGATAGTGGCCAAGCCTTGTTCTATACACAGCCAAGTAAAATATCACATCTCTTTATAACTTATAAGCTATTCTTATTTTAGTAAATAAGTATGAAATTATAAATTGAAAAAACTCTACACAATAATCATACGAAAATAAATAAAAGTATTCCATTTTATGCCGGAAATGCCTAACGTCAGATGATACTCTTCAAACTGTTGAATTGATTTTTACCAAATATAGCTAAGAACCACCGCAAGGAAACTTGCTTTTACGTATATATGCATCAAAATCGGTCCATCAGTTCGTGAGCTATGATGCCACAGACAAACAGACACACGGACATTGGCGTAAACTTATAACACCCCTCTTTTTACGTCGGGGGCTAAAATCTCAGATAAAAATTGTTGTTAAAAGTGTTACTTCGACTAAGAATAAATATAAAACAACATGTGCAAGTTTTTAAAATATTTTGAATTTTATTAATATTACTCCACAGAAAACATGTCAAATATAACATATAATGGCTCTTATTTATTTTATAAAAGAATCATCAAGGGAATATAATTTATTGTTTCGACTAAAAACTGACTTGCGTACACATCTGTGGAAAAGCTTTAGTTAATTCGAAACGAAATCAAGTAAATTTAACTTGACTATCCCAGATTTGATTGAAAGCACTTTTCTCGAGTATATAATAACCAAAAATTTTTATTTATGAAATATTCATCGCAATTTGACATCTCAAGTCGTAAAGACATGATATATGTCGTAGGAGGCGGCGTGGGGACGGCCTCAGACGGCATTGCAGATGGCGGCGCCGGCCGCGGTGGCGGTGGCCAGACAGGGGTGGCTGTAAATTGTCAACCTTAGTAGTGAAGGGGATCGTGCGTGTCTGAAGGGATTGTCTATATACTTGAAAATAATTGATTAAGTAGATTTCTCCATTAAAAGTTTCATATTTTCTTCTTCATAATCTTTTGAAATAGAATAGCTTGACATCGGATTGTAATGTCGCGAAATGAGTATCATTAGCATACAACTTTATAGTGAATCACAATTTTCATTTTTGCCACTTTTTTCGATGGTTTTTGAAACCTCCAATTTAGCTATTGTAGCCGTCAATAAAGTTGTACATTAAGGCGATCCACCTCCATCAAAGTTTCGTACTAAATTTCTGTTGCCATAGTCTTTTAAAATACAGTAGCTGGATTTGTGTAGTCACTATCTAAAAATAGGACATCAGATTGTGATGTCGTGAAATTCATTATATCACCATATCATTAAAAACAACTTCACAGTGAATCACAATTTTCATTTCAAACACATTTTTTCGATTATTGTTCAAAGCGCCATCTATGAACCATTAGCTACGTAACTGTTATTGTAGCTAACTATAAAGTTGTAAATTAATGATATTTATTTCGCAGCACTATAATTTCGTCTCCTATTTTTAGGTAATTTCTTATTAAAGCCAGCTATTCTATTTTAAAAGATTATGGCAACAGAAATTTAGTATGGAAGCATTAGGAGAGGGATAACGTTAATAATATTTATTTCGCGACACTACAGTCCGATATCCTGTTTTAGGTAAATTACTAATCAAAGCCGAGAATAGGACCATCCCATGTCTTTACGTGGGTGTCGCAAAAGATGACTAAGGGGAAAATATTCAGGAGGTGGGCAGCAGCGACTATCTTGATTTTGACTAGACCATTTGACATGACAGCGAAATGTAAATTCCTACATCATGAGTTTGTATATTAAATATTTTGCGCTAAACCATGATAAGATTTCTCCGGCAATCATAACATTTTCTCATTTCAAAGCGCATTGAAAGTAAATACAATATTTTTTTCTATTAACAGAATCTACAGCTTCTATCGGATCTAAAGCCACTACCATCCACTACTCTCGTATTCACCTGTACCAATAAAAACTTTTTTAAAAGCTAGCGTTTTATTTCCTTTTGTTTATTCTGATGTATTGGTTTGCAAATGGATTGGACGATTTTGTAATATATCTATGTGTTGGCTGATGTCCAACAGTGGACATGTTTATGATAATTATTGACTGCATTTGGTCATTGAGGTGTCTGTTTTCTTTTATCTCAGGATAGAGCATAAATCCCCGAAAAATCACGTTTCTTTTATAGGGACGTCCCCGTTTTACTTTCAAATTATTTAAATATTTGCTGGCGTAGTGGCTGTATTAATACACACGTTGTGAAAACTTCAGTTGGCTACGTATAACGGTTCAAAAGCCATATGACAGACGGACGGTCTGACGGATCCCTGGACGGACAGCGGAGCGGAGTAATGAAGCACCCTTCGTATATCAAATACTAAAAACAAATAAAATTCAGATATTAGTTTAGTACTGTATTAAGCTTGTATTGAACAGTGAAATAAAAATTAACATTCAAATTTATTAATTTACGTCGTTTTAGCGGTATATACCTCTATTATATTCTCAAAGTTTACACCCGGTTCGTCACTACCGCGCCCTGTAGCTTCGGGCTGGGTAAATGGTTCAGTGTAATAAATAATTGAACATGTAAAATACAAAATGAATGCACCTCGGTGCAGTAGTAAATAACCGAATACGTTCCACCCGGATATACAAGTATTACACCCGGTTCGTGACCCGTGAGCCGTGCAGCTATTCGTGCCCGGTTTTAGGCAAATGGCTCAATATTATGAAAAAATTGTATATTCCAAAGACAAAATGAATATATGTCGTTGCAGTGGCGCTCAATAACCGTGTACGTTCCACCCTGATATACAAGTATTACACCTGGTTCGTGACCCGTGAGCCGTGTAGCTATTCGAGCCCGGTTTTAGGCAAATGGCTCAATATTATTAAAAAATTGTATATTCAAAAGACAAAATAAATATATGTCGTTGCAGTGGCGCTCAAGTAAATAACCGTGTACGTTCCACCCGGATATACAAGTATTACACCCGGTTCGTGACCCGTGAGCCGTGTAGCAGTCATCGCGCCCGGTTTTAGGCAAATTGCCCCGCGCAGTCGGCCGTGTTTTATTTATGTACAAATAAAAATTGCCCAATTCCGTCGTCTGAGCACGCGGCGCCGCAATTTAGTGCCGAGCCACATCGCCTCTGTCGCTGAGACGTGGATAGGGTTTATACAGCTTTATGGGCTTCTCCAAGTGAGTTCGGAAATCGTTTGGATGATAATGGTTATAGAAGGGTTTATGGGGAGGGGGTTAAGGGGAGATTTGTGGTTATTTTTCAGAATTTGATCAATTAATATCATAGAGAAAATTGTTGTTTATAGTGAACTGAATTGAATGAGTAGTTTAGTAGGTACTTGGCTGTTGACGGACGAAAATGTTCAATTGAATTTCCCCGAATATGAGACGTATACCAATGTAATCCATTGTCCCCGAAACCCCATAATTAGATATTTTAATTAAGTTTTATAAGTTTGCGAAATTGCATATAAAAGATTAATTTATTGAAAATTTATTTTTATACACAGTGAACTGCACTTGACTTTGATCTTATTGAGTGACAGTGACAGATGGTCTTAAATGAAATACGGACAAATAAGTAGTTGAAGTTCCATTGTTCCAAACCTCATGACATGCCAGTAAATAATAAACTTTACTGGTTCTTACGTACTGTGACCGGAATCAACATATTCGGATTTAAAAAAAAATCGTCTTACAGTTTTTGAAAAAAGTGAAACATTTTCGACACAAGCGGGATTTGAACGTGCTTCCTTCGCCAGTGCCCTTGTGTTTCATAGTTATAAAAGAAACGTAATCATAATTAGGATTTATTTACTCTAAAACAATATTTTACTTATCCTAAGTTGTACAAATACCAATATTAAATAGAGCTTCCGAAAAACCTAATAAAAACAGAACCCGTCGAACTAAATTCCATTCTCTAATAAACACGAATAGTCGTTAACTCACTGACTATCCAACATCAAATTGCCGTCGATCTCAACCCACGACATCCACTCCCATTAGTTAACCGTCCATTGTCAAAACCTGCTCTAGTTCGTTGCCAAAACCACCAAAACATTTGAGAATTGAACTACTATATAACCAGCTAATCAGAGCTGTAAGGGGCTGTGTGTGAAGGGGTGTAAGAGGTCAGGGTATGCTGGGGGTTGTAACACGTTTAAGTCGCTCATCTCGGAATGGTATTACGGCATGAGGCTGTTACTTCGCCCCCCGGAGGGACGGCACCCCCTCTCACACCTTACGGCACGTGCTGCTTGGATTTAGGGGTGTCCCAAACTTATCAATTTAGTTTGAATTAAAGCGACACTGCAATTGATTAGGCTTACCTTAAAATATTGTTGAAAATTTCTTGTCTTTTTATATTTCTTCTTAATTTCAGTGATCGGTTAGAAATAAATTTTTATAATCAAGAGTCTGTTTAAAACTATTCTTTCTTGCTATCACCGCGGATTTGTTTATGGGAAGCTCCTTCCATTTATGCAATGGTTCAGTTGCTAAGGTTTTCTAAACTGAAAGTGGTATTAGTATTTATCAATAGTGCCAACATTATAAAATAGCCAATACTTTCTTTCAGAACGCCTTTTGAAAGTGGCAGTGGAACCAGCAACTATAAATATAATTACGTATTAACAAACATTTCATTTATAATTGAAATAGAAATGTAATGTGTCAAATCTTACACATCGTTCATAATTTTTTGTTTCTGCCCGGGGTGAAAACGTTTAACTTTTCGTTCGCTATTAAGAATAGAAATTGTAAATTTGCGAGCTAAATAGTTACATTTATAAAAAAAACATCCTGACTTACTGGATATATCAATGACTAGCCCTTGAAGTTTAAGCTAGGAATTTGCAATTTTGAAACGACGATCTCTGACGATTTCTTTAACAACCAGAACATTCTAGTAAGATATTAATAATATTCGAGAAAACAGTGAAGGTAATTGCATGCTTATACTCGGAATAATCATCTGTCAACCCTAAAAGAGCTGAGTAATATAATTGAGTCGGCTTTCAATTTGATTCGCATCCTCGTCCAGGCGGGGGCGGGGAGTGTCGGTGATAATTCGCCCGAAAAATATAAAAAGGAAGCTTTGGGAGCAGCTGTCAGACATATTGGATTACTCGCAGCTAGGTGGGCACCGAGTAGAGCACCCACAGAACAAAGTGGAACATACCTTTTCGATAAATTCTGTGTTTTATCGAATCATGTGTTGATTTACTGCGATGTTTCAGTTTGTGATCTTGGTAGGCTAATGAAAAATTTAATATTGTCTTCATCTTTATTTTTGATTGATTGATACATTAATGTTGCAGTAAAAGATATCCCTACCTCATAGAGGAGTAGAAAAATATGCACCTAGTTTTGTACCATGCCACATTCTCCCTTTATTGTTCCTATGCAGTGTGCTGCAACGGACTCCGTGGAACAGTTGTCTGAGCGAGACAGACGCACAAAACACGCAAAGGTTTCGGGTTCGATTCCCAGTGGGGATTTTGTCAAAAATAACTTTGTGAGACTTTCGTCAGTTTGGTTAGGACATTGCAACCTTAATCACCTCTCTGAAAAGCAAGATGGTTCCGTGAAGCTTCGGAAGGCACGTTAATTCGTTGTTACCAGTTACTCTCAGTCATCTACGACAGGCAGTAGCTACATGAGCCATGTCAGAGGAATATGGCGGCTAAACAGCTCTGACACTAGGGTGTGTGAGGTCGGTCATCGACTTTAGAACCTATAAGATAAGAAGTGTGTTGACGAAATTAAGACATGTAGAAAATCATCTAAAACATCGCATAAACAAGCCGTATTTTTTATTGCGTCGTTGTATAATTTTGATTTTAATCACAGCTTCACCTAATTGGAGATTTGAGTATTTAATATTAACTTCAACTTGATATCTTCACGCGTTCCTAATAAAATGTCTTGACAAACAGAAAGACGTACAACAAAGTGATCCTATAAGGTCCTTTTTCCTTTTGAGGTACGGAATCATAAAAATGAAAGGCAAAGCAACAATGATGATGATGAATCTAAGTTTTTGGTTCGAAATATCAGCAACAAAATTATAAACCTTTGAAGGCAATTACCTTCACAAAATAAAGGCATTATTACCAATTTCCCGCGAAAATGCAATTTCCCTGTAATGTGTTTCGCGGTATTATCCCTCAAAAGAAATCGTAATTGCCCGTAATGTTTTCATAAGGGCTTATTTATAAAATCCGTTTATTTGGAGAACATTTTGTCATTTGCGGCGGATTGCGGGAAATGAAATGTCTTTTTTCCTTATTATTTTGTTGATGCTCGGGATTTTGTTTAAGCTACATAAATAGATAAGTAGTTTAAACTCTAGGCAAATTTTAAAAGAATGATAGATAGGTGTGGAAGGGAACTGGTAAATATTAACTAGCTAGATATTGCTTTTTAATCGCGCGCAGGCGTTTTTTGTATTGCTTTTTAATTTCGCGCAGGCGTTTTTTGTAGTAATATTTTGAGCGTATAAAAGTTAATAGTACATTACATTAATGATATGTGGAAAGGATTTTTGAAAGGTAACCCGGTGGGAATCGGCTTGTATGGACCCTTCGCCACACTAGCTTTTACAAGTACTTGAGATTTAGTCTGCTTGGGCTTTTTAAATGTATAGCTTCGCACTTGGCCTTCGTCTTACCTGATGTTAAGTGACGATGAGGTCGTTGGATGGTACGCGTGCGCTACCAGAATCCTCAAGCTAATCAGGCGTTGGCTCTACCACCTTTCTTACCGGAACACAACAGTGCTATTAACACTGCTGTTTGGCGACAGACTAAGTTAATGACTAAGAAAATGTCCTACCACCAACCAAACAAATACCGACAGGTATACAGGTAAACAAACACCGATACTGCGCACGCCTACCATCAAACAGCCTTATCCTCACTTACCATCAGGTGATATGAAGGCCAAGTTCCAATGTATGATACATTAAAAAATTGATAGAAGAATGTCGCTTACAAAGTCGTAACAATTATGCCCTGACAAAAGCAGGCGTGTATAAAAATCGTATCACAACACTCGACGCCTATCGTCGAAAAAACAATAATTAAAAATATCCCGGCGACACGGGGAAGGGCCCTCGAAACAACAGGCTCAAGCACCATGTAAACACACAAACAACAGAACATTGCGACGACAATCACGCTTGAAAAGCTCGAGTGAGGGTGCGATTCAATAGGGCTGGTTACAATGTTGCGATTTTTGTTGTTCGCGAGAGTGGTTCAATTTGAGTGTTGTTTTAATTTTAGTAGAGCTCTTCGTGTTAATTTATTATTTTGTATGTTGGTTTAATTGTGTCAATGAGCATTAAAGTTGAGCTTTGCTTTTCTGAACGCATAATCTAGTCTGAGAGGAAATTTTAGTTATAATGTCACCATAAAAAATTATGCTTGTTTTTTCACTAAAATTCATGATCACTTGATTCTATTTATACATTTCATTTGTAGATAATCGTATATCGTATCGTATAAATTCCTCCTTTAAAACTTGACATTTTTAGGCGGGACTACTAATATTATTAACGTGAAATATAGCGCCTTTGTCACTCTGTCACTTATAAATAACTGAACAGATTCAGATGCAGTTTATTTTGCTACATTTCAGTGAGATAATTATAAAAATCCGTCTAGACGAAGTTGCGGACATAAATATGTTTGTAGAACCTTTTTGTAATCAAAAATATTAAAGGAATGATTAGACAATTATTAATAATGCTATAGGCATTATTAAAATTACGTACGTAATACAACGTATTTAAAAACAAAACAAAAACTAATCCAGGTATGAAGTTGCCTGATTATCATTTTCATAAAAATATTTTTTTGAAAAATACCCCTCGTTAAAAACTGTTAACAAATTGCCAATAAAACACATCTCTTCGAGCAACAAATGTTAACATCAGGCTACACAATAACAATTACCCCTGAATGTGTTCATAATAGCATTTTGTCGGGCCCGATGTGATCTCTGGGGAGGATTGTGGCAACCCTACACTCGTGCGACGCGACGCCCTACAACGACGCTTTTTATTGTATCACAGTTTCTTACTTTATTTTGACAATACAGTTTTTAAATTCACTGAAACTTTAAATAGTGATAAATTTTATTTAATACAACTATTAAATGTTATGTAAAATGGGTTTTCTTCATCTCATCTGAGACCTCCCAGAAGCCTTAACCTTTCATCATCATCAGCCAGGAAACGTCCACTGCTGGACATTGGCCTCCTTACCTTTCATACCGGAACACAATAGTGCTAATAATACATCTGTTTTATGAGACTTAGGTAACATGGTGGTAGCTAGTCAGGTGGATATAGAAAATGCCGTACCACCAACTAAACCGAGTACCGATAGGCATTGGCAATCGAACCCGTGACCTCAGGACTGTTAGTACAACAGTGCAGCCAAGAAAGCGGATAAAAAAACTCGATCTATTAAACAAAGAGAGCTTTTGTATAAAATAGCGTATAGTGCCATTTTGCATAAGCGACATCAAGCCGAAAGCTGTCTACTTATCTTCCATACTCATTCAGATCTTTGACTCTCCCCACTTGCCGCGTGCCTCAAACACTCCATTCCCTCAAGTGTTCATCTTCATCAAACACAATCTCTTCAGTAAAGTGAAATCAAATCTAAGCTCGAAATGAAATCTGACACTTTGAACTCAAGAACTTCTCTTAATTGGAGTAACACTGAATTGTCACCTGTCTCACTTCATTAATTCTTTTCTACTTCAATGAAATCACAGAGTACTTAACTGTTAGTAATGAGGTATAATTACAAAATTCTACTTTTCAAATTTTATGCAGTTTATTTTCAAGTTTAATAAATTTTACAAGAAAGCTTACAATTTATGTCGTTGTATTCCGCACTAGGCACAGCCAGCTGTATAGTGATAATACAAGATTACTATAACTAACCAATGAATTATTATAACTTTAATTTTGTATAATTTTAAGGATATAAGAAATTTTAACGGTTTGGGACCGGTCAAAGTCCCGTAATAATAATAACCATTATTAGCCTGTACTGACCCACTGCTACGCAAAGGTCTCCCTCATACGAGTATCCCTCTAGTTTTTTTTCCTCAAGAGCCTCCTCCGGACAGTCGTTCAGGACAGTTCATCCAGACATGTCTTTCTAAAGTTTTCTGTAGCTAGATCGTGTCTATAGAAATTTTCCTACGGCTAGATTGTGTCTACATAAGTTTTCTTGTGTCTTCATCGTACCTATAGACCATTTCCTGTAGCTAAATCATGTCTATAGAACATTTTCTTTGGCTAAATCCTGTCTATACACATTTCCCTGCGTCTAGATCGCGTATACATAAAATAGAAAATTTCATTGACTCGCGCTGGCACCTACTGCATCTTCCACTTTGGGGTAAACCGTTTTATATAATACCTAAAGAAATTAATATTTCTATCAATGTCAGTCAAACTCAAGTGATATAGTAAAATTACATTTAAATTACTGTACGTCATTTGTCGCAATACAATACGCGTGGGACGCAGTCGAGGTCTTCATTCCCCTCCGCGTGCAACCCCTTTCTATCGCAATGATTTCGTACGGGTATTTTTAAAGCACATGGGTACTTAACCTTACCGTATCACTCAAAAACAAAAGGAGAAGACGAGGGGTTTCATAGAAATCTAAATTGGTGATAATGGCGTCGCACATGTGACTCATTCGCCACAATATCTCATATTAATGCTTGGAAAATCAGACATAAAACAATGTCTAAAATAGAATGTTGGAGAATATCTAGTAGTAACATGGTTGGATTGGTGGTAGGGATTTTCTATATCCGCCTAGTCTGATAAACAGTAGCTTTTATATCACACTGTTCGGGATGAAATGAATTAGCTCGAGGCTTATCACACTTTACATACAACAGCCATATAGTCACTATATACCATCAGGTAAGATAAAGGCCAAGTGCAAGCCCATTATAGATAAAACATATTTAGTGTACGTGTGTTACCGTTGACTTCCAGTCCATTGGTTTTATTTTATTAACTTTATACATGTAATAAGTTTATCATTGTACAGTCTCAGCATAAGAAATTGTTAAAACAACTCAGTTGAATCTATGTAGTCATAATCTTGAAGTTGATTTAGTTATAGGAAGCTTTACTTGACTCAATTTCAATGAGATTGTGTTCCAGCCGAGCTAAAGTTTCAATTCTTGGATCGGATCGGGTGTTGGCAATTTTACGGCTTGAACGTTTCACTATATTTTACACAGTTTTTCTTTTGTATATTATGATCCGGGGATCGGGATCGGATCGGACGGGAGTCTTTTATCATAACATAATCAGCTGTATAAGTTCACCGTTAGAAATTAGCTTCTGGACCTGGACCGCATTATTAGATTTGACATTTTAATTTTAATGTCAAAATAAGATTTTTGGAGTCGACGAATAATATTCTTCTTCATACGTTATTTTTTATCAAATGTTTAAATTATTTTAAGTATTAATAGATTTATTGCGCAAAAAGAATCGTTATCCACACTAATATTTAGGAACATTTAAAAAACAACTCAAGGAGCACTATTTATCCCTCATTTAAATAATAGGCAGTTTATATGTGTGTATGTATATATTTATTCATAGTTTATTTATTATGTAAATCGTGTTTGTATTTATTGTTATGTTTTTCTTTTCTATATACATTATCTTCTTCTGTAATATATACTTTTTTGTTTATCTACATGTATGTAGGTCTACTTTCAGTATATTTATTTTTTGAAAGCTCCAGTGTGAGTGCCGGGAGAAATCTTTCGTTAGGGATTGGCAACTCTAATTGTATAATTTTAGATATTAATTATAAATATGTAATTATTATTTTTATATGTACAATAAACAATAATATCAGTTTGTTGGGTTTGCAGCGAAAGAAGTTTGTCTGTAAGTCGTAATGGAGAGTCAAACTAAAGTGACAGGTCTTTTGTACAGAGATAGTTGAAAGACCAGAAAAAGAACATACACTAATTTTTCTCCCGTTCGAACAAGCAGTTGGAGTAGTGAGTAGAAAATTATAATATCTGCGACATAAGAATCCTGTATAGAAGCAATATATCGTTTTTGAAATCAATGTTTAGCTTACACATGCTTATACAAGGTTTATATATCTTACTAGCTTCTGCCCGCGGCTTCGCCCGCGTGGACTATTCGCGTGGTTATATCACGTGAGAACTACGTCATAACAAACCCTTTTTTCGCATTAAAAAGTAGCCTATGTCCTTTCTCAGGGTCTAAAGATTGTCTGTGTCAAATTTCATCAAAATCGATTGAGAGTTTTAAGCGGGAAAGCGTAACAGTCAGACAGAGTTACTTTCGCATTTATAATATTAGTAGGGATTAGTAGGGACTAGTAGGGATATTCATGGTATGAGTGTAGCCACGTCAATGCGAGCCAAAGCAATTAGTGAGTAAATATTGCCAGCAATACATACTTGCATTTTGTGAGATTACACCGCTCTCTGCAGGAGAATTTAATTAGCAGGATATGATGCGCGAAGACGAGATGTGGAGTGTAGGAGGAGGTGTCGTATGTTGGCTTTAGAAAGGAAATCCAGTGGCTTTGGGAATTAATAAAATTATTTATCGACATTATATTGACATATGATAATTAATCGTCGAAAACGAACTAAGGAACCGACTCACAAAGTTTTCTAAAAATCTGGACGTTGGAAAAAGGCCAGCGTCTTTCTGTCATACAGTTAGATTATAAAGAGACCAATAGATAATACTTTCAAGACGTAAATTGTAAAACCTAAAACGACACTTAACCTGAATTTCTTTTTTTTTCACTCCCTGAAACTCATTTGACCTGTAAATATTTTTTTCGTTCGGTTTTTGACAGATTGTGTAGTAAAAAAGTACAGTCTTGTTTATCATTCATTGGATTATATGTGCGAAAGAACGATATACTTACATACGTAGGTTTATGCCAAATTAGAATTTATCTTCTACGTATCGGAGTGTAGTTCATTAAGCTAAGCGAATTGTCCGCATCTTGAACAAGTAAAATGCGTTCAAAAAGAACTGGAAACCGACTTCAATTGCCCTAAAAGACTACTTTTACTAAGGTAAATTCATGATTTATATCGTTTTCTCATGGATGCCGTAGTCAGAACTGCCAACCAAATGGGACCACACGGGAAGCACCAACTTTCAAATAAAAAAGAATCATCCAAATCGCATTTAAAAGTTGTGAGGTAACAAACATAAAAAACATACCCGTCGAATTTTCAGCATCCTTTTTTGAAATCGGTTAATAAAATGCAAAATTGCGTCCATAAACCAAATTCTATATAACTCTTCTATATTGATATATCCGTCATATAAAGAGGATTCAAGATGGCGGACGATAGGTAATGGCAACCTCCATAGTAAAGTGTATCTTCCACCACAGCTTACACTATAGTAAACGGAATAGGGAAAGGAAGGGTAACCTATAGGTTGTTAAATGAGTAGTAGAAATGTTTACACAATTGCATATTATGTGACATTTTGTTATAAACATAGAAGCATTTGGCAAACTGGAACCACCAGTTTTAGTTACATGCAATAGTTTTCGAGTTAAATTGTCGCATCCGAACCAGAAAACTCCCTTCCAACGCCCGTAACAAAAAGCCAAGAAAGCTCGAGATCTTAGTACGGGATAAGAGAAGATTTGCGTGATCCCTTAGGGGGTGATACAGGGGGACGGGGGAGGATAATTTGCCCCTAATCATGTGATGAAAAACTTAACGCCCGCAACTTGCGTTATCCCTGTTAGGGTATGCCTTAATATTACATTAGATATTGATTTTTTGGGGTTTCGTTAGTCAGTAGTTCGTGTGAGTGAATGATTTTGGTGAACGAATTCCGAAGTGAATGTTAAATCATGAAAATGAGTTCGTTCGTTGATGTCTTTTGTAAAGAGATGTTCGCACTTGTATTCTGGTTCAATTTTCATTTTACGTAAAAGATTTTGTTTAGATTTTTACACAGTTAAACCTTCACTCAATCGATGGTAAGTGAGTAACACATAAAAGCGTGCTCAGCCAGAGGCATCAATTTATTGATGCACTGGCTTTCATTTATAATAGTTACTCAATAAGTATAGAAACATTTTTTTCCCTAATTGTTTGTAACTTGTAATGTAAAATTATATAATTAAAATAAATATCAATAAGAACTTCAACTACACTGAATGACAAAATAGCGTAATACTTCTTTATTCAACTATTTTAAACAATAAACAAAAAAGTATTTTGAATATTGTTTGATTTATTTAGCTATATTCCAATTTATTTTAATTAACTGAACCCCAAAATCCAAATAAATCAATAACAAATTATTTGCATCACTGTACTTACGCACAAACCTACTAACTCATTTCTTAACTACCTAACCACCCCTAAACGAAAAGTACGTTCCACTTGCATACGTTAAAGCGAAAACCATTAGATTCCGAGGCTTCTCAGAAACCTTTTCATCAAGTTTATCAAGGGGGTACCCGTAGATACCCACACGCGTGAAACACCGACCGACAGGCAATTTCAATACATTTGCGGGCATTTAAAGGAGCTCTCGTCTTGCGCTGTCACTTACCTCGCTTGGAGACTTACAGCGTACGCTGGTTTTCTTCATATTTACAATTTCTGATAGACTACAGGAAACGTCAGACAGAGCTGAATATTTACCTCATATGAAAAGGTTCGTCAATGAAGTCTCTTTTTGCTACACAGTCATTAACAGACATTGCTATTCGAAAATGTGCTCTGAAACACTGGAAAGCTGAACAACTCTTCGTGAATGTATATACAGGGGTATTTTATGATTGTATAATTAGATATTAGTAGAGTTAGAAGTTAGTAAAGAACTCTCGATAAATCAAAGTGTATTCAACAATCAGCTTGTCTATATTAACAATATTTCAGTTTCGTATTTCTGACTTCTAGCTCTACTATCATCTAATTATACAATCATAAAATAAATAGATAGAATTAGATTTAAATTGTAATATGCACCAGCTGATTGTTGAATACACTTTATCTTATTATTATAAAACAGCTTTCAAGTGCAGTTATAGTAATTATGTCAAAACAACTGTATTAGGCTGCTTTGAAGTTCTGTAGGACAGGCTTATTTCCAATAGTATTTTTAAGTCATTGATGAATGAATGAAAAAATATGCGATACTCAAGGTATGAAGTTTGAATAATTCCGCTCTGTCTACATTCTTCCACTAGTCTAACTACACCGTTAACTCTGCATATATGAAATGTTTTAAAAGTTTGAAAACATTACCGCACTCTGACGTAATTAGTGTTCGCTTAACTTGTAAGTAGGTGAGAGGTTTTTACTTAGGGTCCTGATATGTGCCAAGTTGCCGGTTCAACTTAACTGGGCGGGAAATTTGCAAATGTTCTCTTGGAATTTTCAGGACTTCATGATTTTATAATGAAGAAGGAAATGCCATTTAGTCAGGTACGGGGCTTTAAATGTTTTAAAATGTTACTAATCGGTGAAGTAGATGTGGTCTCGGCTCTAAAATGCGTGCGCGTATGCTGACACTAATGAAAAAGTTTTTCTTGATGATCTCAATGATAAAAGTTTACATTTGATGAGATAATTATTTATTAATATATTTAAGATAACTGTAAATTGAAATATGGATTGCTAAAGTCTGAAATAAAAAGCTTGTATTTTGCTACGTTTTGCAGTTCCAATCCAAATTTAGATTTCATATATTTATTTATTAAGGCTTACCAAGTAATTACACATAATAACAAAAAACTAAACTTATAAAACAATAGTGTCATATGTGCAACTAACTTGAAGGTAAACCCAGCGTTGTACCGATAATAGGAAAAATAAAATTTAGACAATAATACTACATTAGAATATTCAGTTCGAAAACTACTTTTAACGAAGTTTTGAAATTTAAACAAAGAATTGCAAAAAGATCCAAATTCTTGTTTTTCTCCCTTACAAAGGTATTAAAAATATTACACATAGTCAATACTGGGGATTTGGAGCCGAATGCAGTATGTCCCAATGCAGTGTGACATACTGCATCATTATAACCCTAGAGTAATAAATCAGGACTGAAATTCAGTACAATATTATGTTTGGGATAAATGACTTACTAGAGGCTCGCTTTGTAATATAATTGAGTGTTGTGAAGCAGGTGATATGAAAATATTATTTCCATACAAACATAACGTGCCACTAAAGCTCTAAAACATTAAAAACACTAAAAGAAAACACGTTGTCACCATACAAGCTACTCGTCTGGATATTAATACCAGCTCATATTTAAGTGATAAAACTGTAACAAAAGGGAACAATCGTGTAAGACCACCCGTCGCCGCCCATGCGGCCCCACACCATTAACAGTTAACGGCCCGGGTGCAGTAACTAAACGCACACAATGGCTCTAGGTGCAGATACTAAACGCAGTTGTAAAGAGGTGACGATGAATTAGGTTGGTAGGTATAATCCTTGTTATTAACCGACTTCAAAAAGGAGGAGGTTATCAATTTGACGGTTTAAAAAAATGTTTGTTACCATTTGACTGGGTGAATCGATTTGGATAATTTTTTATTTGAAAGGTGGTGCTTCCCGTGTGGTCCCATTTCATTTTGGTCTAGTTTTGACAAGGTCACCCATGAGAAAACGATATAAATTTTAAATTTGCTTTTGTAAAAGTAGACTTTTAGGGCAATTGAAGTTGGTTTCTAGTTCTTTTTGAACGCATTTATTTGTTGCTTTATTTACAGAGTTAAAAGATATTAAACCTTAAACCTTGCTCAAAAATACAACACATAAAAAATAAACAATTTATATACAGTTCTTGCAAATAAACAACCGCAACAAATGCAGTAACGAAACGCTAGTGAATGCGCTCATTGAGCAATTTATTTACATGTGCACGGGTGATCATCGCGCCCGCTGTGCGCCGACCCTTGTCGATCGTTATGGGTTGTTTTCAGTGGTAATCGTTTGTTTGTTTGATTTGATACTGTTCCAAATAATAAACAGGTAGTTATTATTATAACAGACTCATAAATATCGGGTACAAAACGGAAATTCAAACAGTAGCTACTGTTAAAATATAAAATAGTACAAATTTAAGCAACCAGTAAATTTGTTGTATATTTTGATGGCACATAAATTTCTTCAGTTAGTTGTGTATTTTTCCGTACAAAATAATTGCGTACGCAATGTAATTTACTACCACATATCGCTTTGAAAGTACATTCACCAATTGTTTTAATCATTAAACGATAAAAGCAATACGTGTTCGTTTTTTCCTCGCAAAACCTCTGCTCGTTACACACTTGATTAAATTACGCCCTCGCTGCTGCTCGGGCTCGTGTATAATGAGCAACTTAGCTCACTTGTGTCATAATGTAATATTTCAGTTGTCTTTATTTAGTTTGAAATGTAGAACATAGTATAATAACTGTAAAACATGCCGCAACCCCTCAAAACCACGTTAAACTTGCACGTCTGCCCGCAACAATAAAGATCCTAGTGCGAAGGGTGCGAGCGAGCCCGCCGCGCCGCTCTAATATTTAATACGACCCTCGTAAGAGATAAAAACTATTAGGACCCGTCGGATTACGGCGGGATTATTGTTTTAACGAAATTAGCTTAAGTTCGGCGAGGGTGCGAAATGCGACGACTGGCAGAGATTACGGATTTTCGCTGGAGATAGGTCATACCATAGTGTCCGATGCAAGAGGAAATAACTGGTACCTAAATTGGAAGAAAATGCTTTAGTATGATCGATTCTCGTGAAATTTTGTGAGTAGGTTCGGGAATTTTATTGAATTGTTATGTCAAACATTTTTTTTGAAAAAAAATCAAAATGGCGAAGATGCGTGGGTTCAAAACCTAAAAATGAGATTTCAGCCACTTCAAAAATGACTCGGTTTTTTGCTAATCTTATTAATAAACTTCTAGGAGTCCTGGGGTTTATGGTGCGCGGATAACCTTTATTCAGTGATAAGCTACGTAAAGACAGACCCGCGGGGTCTACAGCTCACAGTCTCACAGTGCCATTAGTCTACTTGTGTGACTAGCATGAGCTTACTCAGAAGATAACGAGTATCGAATCTGTAAGACTACTCAGTTGAGATGCGAGAATATAGTCCGAAAAAAATCGTAGCTTGCCGCTGAAGCAGAAATGTGTGCTTTTATTCATATATATTATGTGTATTTCTTGGGAAAACTTACAGCTACTACATTTCTATTAAGCTATGTCATGTCATGCCATAGCCCGTTGTTGCTTAGAAGCTGTTAAGAAGAGTTTCTGCTATAGTTAGTGCTGTTAGATGGCGTATGTAAAATATGCCTTTACGTACGCCATATCATTTATATGTAAAGACACCTAAAGAGAATATTTCTGTTTCTGAGATTTAAATATACTTTTAAATCAAGTGTCTATTCAAATGGACTTTCACGTCTACAACCCTCCCTAATCATTGCAAGATTTCATAGCACTCCGACAGAGGGCTTATTAAAAGTAAATTGCGAAAATTGCAGTGCAAATGTGGCCCTGACGTGTTTGGGTAACCGGCTTACTGTGTCTAACTCTACTTGACCTCTCAACGCATTCAAACACCCTTGCCATTCCTGTGAATCGATCATTCCCTAAGTTCAATTTGTTTTGGTCGTGATCACATACTGTACCAGCACCATCGGACTTCTCGTAGCTTATGTTATACAGTGAAAGGGAGGTCGTCGTCATTGGTTTTTCACCCCATGCTCTACTGCGGTGAATGATCTGTAATCTTTGAGTTATTCGAGGGTAATATACTTCTAGTGTTGACAGAACGCTATTGACGATTATCGATGAATGAATCGCGTGTTAGTCGTATGTTTTTTTTGTTTTAACGTACGCAACATCTAAAAATTCCTATTATAAATGCAGACGTAATTATGTATCGGCATCACTGTTTGTTTGTCGCTTTATCACGACCAAACGGCTGAGCCGATCTTGATTAAAGGTTGGCAGTTAGGCAGGTTGAAGCTATTTTCACTCTGATAAACAGTTTCCGTGGGTTAATTTAAGAAGTACACGCAAGGGTAATTGCGGACAAAAGATTGACTACAATAATTTTTTTAAATGTCATAATGATAAAAATCATTGGCTAATTTTTTTATGGTGTCTGTCGAGACGGAGGGACCGTGGTGGTCCCGAGAGGATAAGGTTTCGTTTTAAGTTTTATTTTAATACTAATCTAGTCTGTGATAATAGTACAGTGGAGATCAATTTGCCTGCCAATAATGCTCGAACTACGCGAAAACCTTGTACTATAGAGTTCTATGACAGGAGAAGCACCTGTTTACTTTAAGTGATATAGAGGTAGAGTTTAAAGTAGTAATTGATATTTTTATTTATTTACTTTTGTATTGTCAACAGGTATGGTTCCAGAATCGACGGGCGAAATGGAGGAAAGCGGAACGATTAAAAGAGGAGCAGAGGAAACGGGAGGGAGCTGAGGTGCTCACCAAGAGGGACCCTGCTGATGATAAGGTGGAATTCCATTTATTAGTATATAGTCCAATAATATTCTTGGAAAGGTGATTCCAGAAGTCAGGAGGTTCGATGGCCACCATTACGTTGTTTAAATCTGGCGCTAAACTGGTGTTAATAGCACTGTTTACGTCCCGGTAATTAAAGATAAATGAGCTACCAACTCATTAGCTGGTCATCTAACTACTTGTAGTCATAATGCGACATGAAGGCATAGGATATAATATTTGTTTACTTCGAGAGAGTGAAATGTCCGAGTTATGTATCTAATTCTCCAAACAGTCATTCAAAGATTTCTGTGTGTTTTTTGTTTGATCTATTTTGTATTGTGTTGATGTCAGGGATCGTCGGAATGCGGGATGTCCCGAGGGTCAGGAGAAACTTCCCCGGTGTCAGGGGTGGGCTCCCCCCGCGCGTCGCCCCCCGTCACCCCCGGCTCGCCGCGCCGTTCGCCGCACCGCTCACCGCAACGCTCGCCAAACAGATCGCCGCGGCACGAGAGGTAGACTGCAATTAGAAACTTTAATTTCCATAGCAATTATTTTACAAAGCTTTTCGCAGGAAGTGAAAGGATTTGTCTTTATGAGCAATTGACAGATTGAAAGTGCCTCAAGATGAGTTAGCAGCTAGAGTGTCCAAACACGATCTGTAAGCTGTAAAATATATCGGCAAGTGTGGTGTCAAGAAACGAAACTAATTTATTTCTAGTAGGTAATATGGCAAAATTTTCTGCCAACGATTACTATACTATCTTTAAAGCGTATTTTATATAATGTGGTTGTGGTTTGATATACAGGTGTAACGCATAACTGAGTCTGTTCCTGAGGTACGGAAGCGGCACAAGAGTGGTTTTTACAGATTTACAGAACGACGACATAGCTTCAGCCAGGCGTAGTCTGACGTTCCGTAAACACACCCTCCCGTACCGCTCGCATGCCTCAGTAACTGACTCAGTTAGTTAGCGTTAGAACTGTAATTTTCGACCTTTTTTGATGGTCGTGCAAATTATACAGCCCGGCCGACAGACACAGATACTTGTTCCTTGATCGAGTCTAAAAAATGTCATCGACTTTGATTCGTAATATTAGAGTGTGCGCAGCTTGTTGTTCTTTGGCCGCCCAATACTGAATAGTAAACAGCGCAGAAGAATCGCATCCCAATGACATTTAAATAGCAAATAGCACGACATAATAAAACCAATTGAGCTTGCGCAGCTCTGGCGTTTAAGAGGCTATATTGGTAAGACCACGTGGCCGTGTTCAAGATTGCATTGTTTTGTAGCTGTCCCACTCCGAGCCCTACCCTACCCGAGCGCGTACGGTGAGACAGCATACACTACGCGAAGTTATCCACCCGTTATTTGGATGTTTCGTAGTCCTGGGATCATTTGAAGGATACAGTATATTATGTAGCCATTTTTTCAATACAGTATATTAATAAAATTTCAGATGTCGGTGGTTTTTCCAAATTGTTCTAAATTGATTCATACTCTTGTAAAACAGGTTCAAAGTTGGGGCTTTTTATTACCGAAAAATACAATACTTTGACGCCCTGTAACTCTGGAAGTATATATTTAAACAAAAATCTGACTCACCACCGACACTGATATTTGTTTCTAGATTGTGTCTTGAAAATTTCATAGATTTTCATAGCTTAATACTCAAAATATGACTGGACTACGTTTGTATGGGCGCTTTGACAACAGCATACCCTCTTAATGCAAAAATGAAGTGCTGCAACCCTAAAATTTGATGCATCCTCTCATTCTTTCGCGTAACTCTATCTTCTTCTGACTTGCCTTGCGACATAGTAAAACAAACAATTTGTGTAACGCAGCAGTAGATATTTTCGCAGGTCGCAAGTGTAAGCACGAAACACCTTACAATGGATATTATAATTGATCATTTTATTTGGTCCTGTTCTTCAGATCTGAGACCAGCTGTCCGTCGCCGGCTCCTTCCGTCGGCAGCGTGGGTTCCAGGGACGCATCCCAGGAGCAACGGCCGTCACACCACATCTTCTCTCCCTTTGACCAGTGAGTAGTCTTCACTTCTGTTTATTGATATTAACAAGTAAGACTAGTTATCATGTAATTTAGCCGTGATATTCCTTAAATTTTGTTACGCTTAAAATATATTCATCGACATTATAAACTGACGTTCCCTTGATTTATATGGGTAAATTAGTTGGCTTTCAATCACGGGAATACAAGGAATATGTACTTTATTTATTTAAAGTTATTAAATGTTTGTTTTGAGGCTGACACTCAACGGTGGGGACGATGCATGGAAACTATTTTTTTCTAAATCGATAGTCCATGTAAAAAGGTAGAACTCTATAATTTTAGTGTAATAAAAAATAGACCAAAGTAATTTTATACAATAATAGTAAATAAAGAATATTAGTGGGTAGGTACAACAAAGTAAACAAGCCATACAAAACAGTCGACGTGTGTTAGCGCGGACATTGCATAGCAGCGGCCAGTTAAACGATTAGGAGCTACGAAGTAATGTAAGTTTTAAGATTTTTTTGTTTGGAAATATTTTAATTTTTCGATAAAAATTAATTAATTAATTAATAAACATTTTGGCTCTTCAAATTTTATGTTATTTCTGCCGTAAGTTTTTCTAGCACTAGGAATATTTATATCGTCGGCACTTCGAATTTCTTCGTTCCAATACATCGCTCAAGCTTGTCAAGTACATTAAAGAGCGCAATCTAATTAACCGTTTATTAGGCTAAACAGTCAGTCCTTAATTGTCTAATTGCTGTTATTCTCGACGACATTATAGCATGAACTGTTCGTGAACATGAAAATGAATTCGTCCGTCTCGAAGGACAAGGGACGATGAATCTGTTTGTACTTTTTAAGGAGTTGGATACACTTAAAAGAAAAATAACTGCCGATGCTGATAATTTGTTGTAGTTCATGATATTTATCAGATGAAAGTTTCATACTAAATTTGTTTTAGCATAACCTTTTGAAATAGGATAGCTAGTTTTGTGCAGTGATTATCTAAAAATAAGACATCGGATTATAATGTCGAGGAATGAGTATCAAGATTGTGTGAGATTAAAAAAATATTAGCCTTCTGTACTGCCTCTGTATATAAACTATAAGTGTGCTAAATTTCATACTCCTCCGTCCGCGCAATTTTCGTAAAAAAGGGATACAAAGTTTTTGCTTCACGTGATTTTCAAGACAATCCGGCTCGAAGGACCAGGAAATGTCTTAACCAATTTCTTGTTGACCTATACCATGTCGTTCTGAACGCAATCATATCTCAAACAGTCAAATTGATTGACAGTGATTCAATACTAATAAAAACCGCGGCCGTGCCGTGGTAAGTATTTAGGCCATGTACGTTTGATCGTTGTAATTTGTTAGCCACTATAAACTGATTCCTCAATTTAAACGGAAACACCGCGGCGGTGGGTCCAATTAAATTGGTGCTTCGCTGAATTGATTTTAATGATTACTTGTGTTTTACTGAGTTTGCGGTGGGTTGAATGAGTTATAAACGAAATAATATTTGTGTGGTTAATTAAAACGTAAAATATATAGCAGTCATTTAAGACAATACTTTTTTATAACTGTAATATTGTTTGCCCGCCTTGCTTGGTCTGTGCTCTTTAGAAATCACTTGTCAGATCGCGACTTTTTCTGACTCTTCAACTATACCTATACAAAATCAAGTCATTCTGAGTTCTCTGTTACGACGTCAGTGAAGGACAAACGAATAAAGAAACTCATTTTCATTATTAACAGCTTATGTATGTCCCCACTGGAGGGGCTCAGGCCTACTCTCCTACAGAGAGTGTATGGGAGATAATCCACCACGTGGGCCCAGTGCGGATTGGTAGACTTCACACACTATTGAATTTCTTCTCAGGAGTGTGCAGGTTTCCTCACAACGTTTCTCTATGTTCTCCTATGGGATCATTTTGAAGTCCACGCAGAAACAAATACTAATAGGTACATATAAACTGCTTCATGTAATTAAATTTTTTATTTTTAAATGACAGAATTGGCTAAGTTTTTCGGAGCGACATAAAGTGAAAACCACTTGATTTTATTATTTCTCCCATACCATTTACGAGTGAAATGTATTTAATTTATATTTCAACCTTTTAATCTTTTAGAATTTTCCGTCTTCAATCCAACATTATACATGCCACGAGTATCTTCATAGAGGAAGAGCAATATGAGCACGGGTGGCTCGCGAAGTTATGATCGCAGTAATATGTTCATAAATACGCAGAGACTGCTACCTATATGTAACTCTATCAGTCATTTTATACGACACCGATAAAATCTCATGTGGCGGCACCTTATTACAAATTACAAAAATTACAAAAATATTTATTGGATAAACGATTGTGTAACAAAAGTATAGCCATACAGTCTGTCATAGGGGAAGCCCTGTGCGACAGGTGTAGGCTCTCTCTATGGATGACATTATTATAAAGCCGTCAGTACACGGCCATCTTACTCTCCAACTGGAGTCAAACTTACTTTAAAGATTCTGTGTAATCGAATAGGGGGAGCTTAATTGTCAATAATAACTGCTAGAGGTTAACTTCGCGAGGTTCAAAATTAACTTTTCGACTTACTTTCACCCGATTAAATTTGGACACTGCCTTGTTTGAGTTACAACTTTGAAAATAATTATTGATGGTAATTTCGTGTTATTTGATAGTTAAATATTTTTCAATTTTTGATTCGGGGCGTTAAAATCATGGTAGATTTCAATTCCAAAGTCATGGTCGATTCTATAAGCATAAGAGCTAAAATCAGCGCTGAAAACTTTATACAAAAAACACCCAAGTGCGATTAGAACTCGCGCGAGGATTTCGTACAAAATATTAATAATTATCATATTGGAAGTCATAAATAATAGGTGAGGGAGGTCACTGAACAATGTTCTAACGAAAAAACTTCGTCTATATCACGATCAAGATTGAACTGCAATGTTAGTTTATAATAGTAAAACGCGACTGAAATGTTATATGTGATATAATATGAAAATTACGGTATTCAGATTTATTATTAAATGCTTCTTGATCAATTTCAGGATTCTAGGTCAGTGAGAAGCACCCTATAGGTTTTGATTTCTTTGCACTCACAAAGGAACTCGCCAAAATATGCGGTATAAACGGCAGTATCTTTTTATTGCTTTGACATATAAGTGTGATTTTTCCCCAGATCCAATATATTGCAGATTTGATTATTTGATATTGGTTTAAAAGTAATCCCTCCATGCGTTCCTGAGAAAAAGGGCATTGACAGACAGACTAAAAGAGTTCCTTTTTTACTTTTGACGCACGGAGCCCGGTGGCTGCTTTCCTGTTAAAAAGGACATCAAGACCAAAGTTTGCCAATGGCGGATGTTCTAACTCGTGGATAAACAACATGGCGGCACATCCGGTCCGCGCGGAAGTGTCTGTAATGCGATCCTGAGTCCAGTTTATCGCGCCTGCGATATGCGAACAGTTAACTGTCGTGTTAAATTATTACCTATTGTGTAGAATAAAATAATATGAAATACATTAGTTAAAAATCTGTATATACATCTCAAATACATACTCGTATTTGACTGACTAATTGACATAGCTCAATTTACTAGAATTAGAAACCTGAAATATGTAATAGCGATCCCATTTAGATAACTTAGATAACCCACTTAGAAATTGATGATTTTCTTAGAATAAATCAACATAAAATGAAAAATGTTAACATCCAAAATGATTAGTCATACGTAAGAAAATTTATCATACTAAACTTCAACTTTAAAACGATATACTGAAGCACGTTTAAAGTGACTTGATCTAGTAATGGCGGTTAGTATGCGCACGCGCACGCGCCGCGTCGGAATTCAAACGACAACCGTTACTGGTTACTTTACTGTCACTGGCAGTCGAGACAAACTGTCATAAAGTAAACTGACTTATTTATCGGTAAAATGTACTTATTAGCATTTTAAATACAGATAACAGAAAAATCAATGATTACAATCTCATCTGATCTTGTCTCAAGGTTGCATGGAAGAGATCGCTAGAAAAGGTCGCCTTTCTGGTAAAAAAGGTACCTTTTTTATCCTTTTGCCTGCGCTGTTTTTTATTAAATTTTTTCGGTGTACATTACAATTTATTTGAATTGAATATATCCAGTGTCACACTTTTTTGTATGTATGTGATGATTTTATTTTGTTTGGTAGAGCACACTTCAGAGGTGGTCTCATATAAATTTACAGATAGATTATCACTTTATTTGCCAGCATAATACAAATAAAAACAAAATACACACACACAAGAAGAACACAAAATATAAGTCAGAAATAACAGCATCGTTTATTGCAATGTATCATGCCAGCAAATAGGCCCTAACTCAGCATAATGTTGTGAATGTGTGAATTTATCGAAATTGATTGAGCGTTTTTTGACAAAATCAACCTCTACGGGTAAACGTTTTTAAGGCAGTTGAAGTCGGTTTTAGTTCGTTTTGAACATGTTAATTATAACATTAAATGTCTGGGTCAAAATGACGCCGATCTTCCTTATCTTACCACATTCCATATCTATATATTACTCATCTAGTCACGTGACGGTCAAGTTCGAATTAACCCTTTTGTGACCGCTCTAACCCAGACCAATTCATCTATAACGAACATAATTAAACTTTAAACAAATGTCAACAATTACTGGCACGCATCCGTCATGGAGCGCGCTCATTTCATTATTTTTATTACACATTTAAAAGTTATCGTTCTGAAATGTAATTAAAAACACCGATTAAAGTGTTATTTTGTGCAGCAATGACATAATCGGTTAGCAGTAGTTCGTATGATATATGTTGACGAGAGTGCTACCTAATTCTGCCGCAAAACAGCAGTGTTAATAGCACTGTTGTGTTCCGGTATGAAAGGTAGCAGAGCCAGCGCATCTTTAGCTTGAGACTTCTGGAGTCACGTTTACCATTCAACAGACTTATCTTCACTTACCATCAGGTGAGATGAAGGCCAAGTTTAGTGTAAACCGACCACACATTAAAAAAGTTTTAAGTTTGTATTTTAAAGCGTTAGAAAGCGAGGTCGAAAGGCCAAAAGATGGGAAGACGATCTAAAACTAACCTTGGGACCCCTTTGGTTGAGAGTAGCGGCTGACAGAAAACAGTGGAAAAAAGTTGCAGGAGGCCTTAGCCGTAAGGCATACCGAATTAAGAGACATTTTGTGAAATTAATAATGTGCACTTAAAATTTACTTTAATTTTTTTTGAGATTTCTTTAAATGTATTTCGTGTTCAACTTACTGTGGAATTCGGAAATAAAAGGCTTTATTATATTATTATTTTAAATAGTTAAAAATGTTCATTTTCACGTCTAATTTAATTTAGTCACTCTTGTGAATGCCACCGATATCGACCCTGTTCATTTCGCGTCAACCCTTCATCGGCGCGTGCGCCCGCATCGGCTCTAATTGCCCACATTAATATGACAAATAGATTTACATCGACGCGTTTCACCATGCGATACCCATACCCGTGCTCTCGTTCAATGATACGCATTTGTTACCAATAATTCCCGTTGAATATACTTTGGAAGTTGTTCACCTACTAAGTTTAATAGAGGCATTATTAATATTACAATATTTACAATCAGGTTTTTGTAAAATTCAGAAGTCGTGAAATGTTACACATAAGTGTCATTTTCCTTTTTGAAAAATGAATTAATCAAATCTATACTAAGCATGATATACATGATCATCAATATACACATGATGAATCTGAGAATGTTGAAATTGTGCCAAAAAATCATATTTTTGAATCCTCCTGAATAATTATACAACAAGATATTTACGTGGGAAGATTTCTACATAATAACCAGATGGACGGTTCCGTGATTGTGTAATCAACACGTTAATAACGTCACACGTCACACGTCAAACGTTATACGTTTCAGATATCATCATCCGTGTGTCGGTACAAATCAGATGCCAACCCTAAGCATCGTCGACCACATCGTCACTTAACATCAGGTTAAGTTATGGTCAAACGTTGAACCACTTTCAATAATAATACATAAAACCCATAATCGAAATCAAAACATTTCAATTCAATGAAAGTCTTACAACACGTCTTTTTTACGTTATAAATTAATTATAATTATACAATAAAATTTGCAGCTCATTCACAATAAATCTAAACACAGTTTTTAAAGAACAATAATTGCACACTGATTGTGTGATACGATAATCCTTGTGTGATCGTTAAGTATCTATTCGTATCAGTATCCAATCCGATAACATGAACAAGAGCAGTCCAACGCGTTCAACTCGTTAGGCAGCCATTTGTCGACGAACGCGCTTGACGATTCAAACATACCAGCTATATGTATGCATGTATGTAGATCTGTGTACTTGAATTGAAAACCAACTCATAGGTACACGGCTGGGTTCGAACCCGGAACCCTTAGATTGAGAGTCCACGCCTTATCCACTACGCCACCGACGCTTCGCTGTACATACTCTAATACCTTGTAAATAAGTAAACATGTAAATAACCACCATAAGACCACATTGTCTTTTAACCATAGTTGAGATTGCGGTCAAGAGTTGATCTGTCTTAAATAAAGACAAGTTTTAATCAAGGGGACTTACAACTGCGTAGACAAATAAAAATCATAAACAAGGAGCACGAGAATGCTTCTGTTTGTCTATTTAAGTCAATTTAGCTTTAATTAATGCTATTAATGAAATGTAAGACGCGGTCCGTTGCGAACTTATTCATACGTGAGTCATGGCCACGACATATTGCAACCACAACAATAATCTGTATTTATTTCTTCGTTATTAAATTTAGGCTCTTAAATGAGCATGCTTATAGTTTATAGCAATTTATTTACGCGGCCTTTATTTCGTCAACGTATTGAAAAACCTAAATAATTTCCAAATGGTTGAAGAATTAGCTAAAATTTGAATAAACTATAGCTATGCAGTGTATCCTGCAGGTAACAGGTGAAATTTAAAAATATTAGATATTTTAAATTTTATAGGCCTTTTATAATGGCGTTTATAGTATAAAATACTATTTAACCCCAATTGGAGAAGATGTCAAAATTTTAGGTTAAAACATCGTGTATTTTTGAATGTCCCTGCGATACGTCTATGAACGTTGAACGACCCGTCATGTTTACTTGTTTGGTATGAGTACGCGCAGACGGGATACATGATCCAATTGTCGTCCGCTAAATTGATACTCTATTTGGCTCAATTAAGCATTAATTAGTGGCATTAATGAACACCGAGCCTCTCTATTGTTGTGCGCACACGCATCGCTTGTGCTGTGCCTGTGACTCACGGGAACGGGCTTCTTTGTTTCACAAGGGAGGGACAAAGACAAAGGGGTTTGTGGATTTGAACGTGACATGTGTAAAATTTATCTTTTCATTCAGATTTAGACTTTTTTGATTGATACACGTCTTACAAAACTGTCAGTATTTAAAAAATCATCAGTATGTGAAGAAATAAATGATGATTTTTTAAACGTTGATTCCAATTGATGATTTCAATTTGAGGAACACGTCACATTTACGTGATTCCGTACAAAAACTATAACAAGTCCGTCCATCCGTCTGTCTGTCACTACAACTACTAATATAAACTTGAACCTTGAAATATTTTTGATATAATTAATGCTTGCACACGTCACATTAATTACTCACGCAGTATCAACGCAAAACTTCTGGAATATCAAACTACTCATAATACACAAGGAAATCAGTGCGTGTTGCCAGTGATGACAAACGGAACCGAAACGTGGTCTTTTACTGTGGGCCGAATAAACAAGCTCAAAGTCACTCAGCGAGCGATGGAACGAGCTATGCTCGGAATTTCTCTACGTGATAAGGTCCGGAATGAGGAAATCCGTAGACGAACGAAGGTCACCGACGTAGCTCCACGAGTCAGTGAGCTGAAGTGGCAATGGGTAGGCCACATCACTCGAAGAACCGATAACCGGTGGGGAGTAAATGTTCTCGAGTGGCGACCACGTACCGGGAAACGTCTACCAGGCCGTCCCCCTACTAGATGGACCGACGACCTGGTTAGAGTCGCAGGGAGTCGCTGGATGCAGGTGGCTCGGGACCGGTCGATGTGGCGTACCATGAGGGAGGCCTATGTCCAGCAGTGGACGTTTACCGGCTGATGATGATGATGACACAAGGAAAGTCTTCCTAACTCTTTTCTCATCAAGAAATCTATCTCGGACATCCCTTTCTCTGATCTTCAACTAATCATTTATTCACGCTCAATTCACATCATACTTCAAATCAAAACTGTAAATCTGAACCCTCCACAACTCATAACAGATCATTAAAGCCACTAAAGCGCTATAAAAATATAAATGTCACCGAACAAAGCCAAACACCGAATCCGATGCCAATCTAACATTAACAAAAAGATCGGACAAAGGGCACGCTCACACTGCCCATAAATAGACATAAATAGGTGTAAATGAGCGTAAATATCGTACATAAATCGCGCCGACCCGCTGCGCGCTTAAAAAAGCGGAAAGTCATTCATAGCCGCAGGGGCGGGATGCCCAATGGCTACAGGCAATTATTTAAGAGGATAGTTTGTAGCTGGTTGAAGTAAAAACTATTTTAACTTACCCAATAGTCAGACTGCAGCAATCGAACTAGAAATCAAACTGATGAAAAATGAGATAAAATGATTCCTTTGTTTCAGTATTACGATTTTATCAAGCTGTAAGTTTAGATTAGAACCTTGGTTGATCCCTCTCTTAGTCTCTAGTACTCTTTTAGTTTTATATAAATTTATATAAGTTTTACAGATTTTCCAACAGGTATTTTCTTGTAAAATATATTACAGTCAAGCACTTACATATTTGTGCTTTTATATGCCATAACTATGGCATTTATTTCTCCCACCTTTCTGTACAAGATAAGGCTTTCGGAAAATGATGAAGATAAAGTATTTGTAAAAACGATGTTCTGAAATAAAGATTTATATTTTACTTTGTCTCACGCCTAGTCACAATTCTCTTTGCGTTGACTTCAAAATTAGCACGTTCTTCTTCGTTCTTTAACGGGATAAAAAGTAGGCTATGTCCTTTTCCATGCAATAATCTACGTCCATATAAATTTTCGTTCAGTAGTGAAAAGGCAAACAAACAGATCGAGAGACATAATTACTTTCGAATTTATAATATTTATGTCACGTCAAATTAACGACATTCTTTGATGCATTCTAAAATCAACACTAAGGCGAACTCAAGCAGCTATTTTAAGTAAACATTTACCCTTAGGGGTCGGACACACTGAGCGATCTCCGCACGCTAAATTACGTCGAATCTGTCGTATAAACAAAACGCGAGCGAATGACACGTGTGCGGTGCGTGCGCCCGAGCGGGGGCCATTGCTGCTAAATGTACCGTAATTGGATCTTGATTTCATTGGATTCCTGTCGAGTTGTCGAGTCATTTGGACAGTATTTATTATGTCTGTATATGTGTGTATGAGGAATGTTAAATATAATAAGAAAAAAGTTTATTTGCATCGAACATAGTACACATGTCATGTCATGACAATGACAAAAATGTTAAATATTTATGTTACTGTTTACATAACTATGCATATTATTTTAACATTACGACTACTTTATAACGAATTAAATTATTTATATGCTATAGATATGATGTACTTTCCTCTATTGAATAGAGGGAAATAGAGTCTATTTTCTTGAAATACTGTCATAAGATTTTTATTTCGAAGTTCGTTTTAGAATGGAAATTTTGACACAATAATAAATTGACATGAAAACGGAAACTATTTTCGGGAAAAATATATACGCATGAGCAAATTAAAGTTTTATACACTGTCCCAATCTCCGTCAAATTTTGAAAATGTTGAATTGTAAATTCAATTCTAAACGAAAGGATCACTTGTCAACTTCCTTCTTGTTTATTTTCATAACTGTTAGACCGCGTTGCGTTCACCATTTAAAATGGTGGGTAGATTGTTTTCAACACTTACCATTGGCCTATAGTAATGTGCCTGGTCACCCGCTGTGTCGCATCGAGTCGCCGCGGGCAGCGACAATATTGCGCAGACGCACGCGACAGGCGCGTGCCGGCGCGACCCGCACTGTGTGAACTCAGCCTTAGGTTTCAGTAGAAGATTGAGCGTGTTTTATATATCACTTGTTAACGTTATAATCGAAAAACATTTCCAAAGAATTTACGTAAATTTATTCTTGTCAGCTTTTCCCATGGTGTAACAATTTTGTCACAATCTATTTCCACTTGAGTCACGTGACTCGACAAATACCTTGTGTGCTTCCCAAGGTCTGATGATGAACCTGGAAGGTTCATAGGAATGCTTAAACTACCCATGATAAACCCGTCATGTCTGGGCTCGTTTGATTTGTCTTAATGACGTACTATATAGATCCGATGACAATGAAATAAAAATCAAGTATTAAAAAAACTGTTGTATATTGAAGATCACCAGACGCTCTGTTTATTTTTTGCAGCCCCGCTCCCGCTTCCTTACCCGCTCACCGCTCCTCTCGCCACACTAGCCTCACCCTGACCAGAGATTAGCAACGCCTGCATAGAACGCAATCGGATCGTTTTAACTGGCCCTCGACAGTAAATCTGAGTAGCCGTTGACGCGTAAAGATTGAGCGGTTAACTTTAACCATTAGTTTTGTAACGCGGCCTCTTTTTATTACAAGTTAATTGTTAACCCTTCCGTGGACAATGATGAGGGCATGCGGGTGTGCCAAAACTTTTGGATTAGAATTTGGTATTTTTAATATGATAAGGCCGCTGGACGTAAAGAGCGCTCACCCAAAACCATGAAACTTATGAGGCACTGGCTCTGATACCTTCAATTCCAGAACATGAAATGCATGTTTTTACATTTACAGCAGTGCTAAACACTGCTGTAAATGTAAAAACATTTCGTTCATTAAAAAACCTTTCCAGCTTTTCCCAGCTCAGTGACCAGAAATGAATTAACCGAACGAACTAACTAACGCATCGCAAATTCGCAACTAAACTAACTCAATGATCCAATTGCTAGCGGATCGTTAACGTAACGAATAACGAAACTAATGGGAGCTGTAACGAGCGTAACGACGTTATCGTAGCTTCCGTTCGTTTGTTTCTAACGACGTATTGTAGTAGTTAAGTATAGAATGTACTACCGGTCTTGAAAATGAAATAGTAATATGAGAAAATACTTATTTAATTGCATTGTCGGAACTTAAAATTAATATACGGTTTTGGGAGTACTACTTTGAACAAGGATAACTTGATAATCCATTCGTATTAATATTCTTGTGCGAGTTTCCGATCAACACCGGGGCCGCAACACTGACGCACCATTTTCAACCGACTTCAAAAAAACAGGAAGTTCTCAATTTAAAAAAAATGTTTGTTACGCGATAATTCCGCCAATTCTGAATCGATGTTGATTGTTTTTTTTTTGGTATAGACTTCAGAGGTGGTCCCGTATAAATTTTATCGAAATTGATTGAGCTCTTTTGGGAAAAACAAAGTTAAATATGTATTCAAATAATTCTACCTCATGGGTGAGCATTTTAGGGGACTAATGTAGACTACACTCTCTGCAGGAGAGTAGGCCTGAGCCCCTGCAGTGGGACGTATATAGGCTGTTGATGATGTAGACTTTTAAGGCAGTTGAAGTCGGTTTCTGAATTTTTTTTGAACGCGTTATGTCTGTTTTCTGTTTCAACCGCGACCTTAGAGACGAGCGCATACCTTCAACTATGAAGAATCAGTTTTTGTACTATACGTATATAAATAAACACAGTCCGCCCATTTATTTCACAGCGTTCAACGAAAAACTTGTATGTTCGTCCTTTCCGCACACCGTAACAGAGAGTCAAAATGTATTTTTACGGGGATAGTTGAAGGCATGTAAAAACCTACTTTTTACCCCGATAGCAAAAGTATTTCCCGTGCCTATATTTTAAAGTCCACGCAGAAAAAGTCGCGAACAAAATATCTGCCAACTCCCTCAATAAATCACACAAATGAAACCGTCTGTCATCACGTCATACATCACGAAGTTATCGTGAAGTTGCCTATTTATGAAGTTAAGTTACAAAAACCCGCTAATTGCCTCCCAACAAATAACAAATTAAAATGTTCCCTGAGTTAGATACTTGCGCGGAGTCGCTCTATCATTCCCGGACAATTTGCATCGCAATGCCCGCTGGGGTGACTATCATTTTCGTCAAGTTACGAGACTCAAAGGGAATTAATTATTATATTATTTTTGTACACTTGGGCTGCATATTATCAATCTGTAGTCCACTCGCTCGCTTTCGAGTGTGGGGCATATTGTGTATCTCTTTGTTGGGCACAAATGTCGAGTTGCGGAAACAGCTGTAGCGAGTGGTCGCCACCGGCCACACGTGTTCAGCGAGTCTTTACAAAATGTATGAAAAATCGTGTGAACTGCTTGTCAGTCAATTGTCAGTGGCCAATTTTAACTGTGGCCTGTGGCTCGTTTGTACCCAGCCTAAGTTTTATCAACGTTCGACCAAGACCTCATGTTAAGAAGGTACTGCACGAAATTTTGTAAATTAGAACTAAATTAGTTAAACACACTGAAATTAGTTATTTAGGTTAGCCTTGATTGAACAAGGGCATGCTCTTGTTGAAATTCGATACAAATACATAAATAATTAATAAACAATACATAACCTTATGACATCTAAATAAATATAAAAAAAATTAAGCTATTTAACTAATTCATAGCATAATAGTAGTGACATTAATTTACAAAATTTCGTGCAGTACCTTTTTAAGTTACGATTATTGTCAGTGTAATCTTTAGCCTTAAAGGTGCCAGTATACTTTTACCAAATTACAGCCTGGTAGGGTATTTATTACAACAGAAAAAGGGAACCGTTTGTTGCGAATTCTAGGAGAGTTTTTTATCGATTAAATGAATAACAGTATATTATAGGTAAGTGCTGATATCAATAATATGATGATATAAACTCAGGGCTAGATGGAGATATCATCAGACAGTCAAACGTAATTACCTAATCATGGTCCGCGGAGCCGGCGGGGCGGCGGGCGGCGGGCGGCGGCCGGCGAGCCACTTTTACAAACTCCACGTTGAAATAATTCGCCACTCCCTCGCCGGGAATGATTTACCTAATAAAAATTATGCTGATCCATTTACAAACTTCCATCATTTCCCTCCGCGCACAATTCGCGCGGCACGCTCGCTTATTTACCCACTTATGTATTCACAGCTTTATTTGCCTCGTAATGGAGTGCGATAACAGATTTACTTTTTGTATCGACAAGTTGTATTGTCTCACAAATTGTGTTTGCACATTTCTTTTGGCAATCAAAACACATTTGTCACCGTCGCGGCGTGAGGTCGTCTGGGAGGCGTAACGGCATTTTCTCGTTACGTCCTCGCTCTCCAAGCAGCAGGCAGGCAGGCAGGGGCTCAAACAAGCAGATCTTCAAACGCTACACTCGGCGGAGCTGCGTCAAAGGCACGAGCGATTCCTTGCAAATTGCATTTACGCGTCCCGCGGGCGCGCCCTTATCGAGTTTGCTCTCAAAGAGCCGCCATTTTTAAAACTTCCATCGAGTCAGGTAGATCGATCCTGTACGGCCAATTGTGGTTCCGCTTTGTTCTGTACCTCCTTTATAGGGTTGACGAAGTTAGCGAGTTTCGGCGCACGAATAATTTGTGTTCGGGGCCGGTTGCCGCGGCGCGGCGCGATGCGATTACGCAAGTTTCGCCGGAATCCGATCCGACAGTTTCCCAGAATCGAATTCCGCCGGATCGGATCCGCACCCGACGGCGGCGGCCGGCGACCGGCGACCGGTCGACCGGCGAGAACTTCGTTTGTTACAATTACGTCGACGAACGTCGCTCCTGAATTAATACAACAAACCTATTTAATGTTTATCAAAGGAAATCACCATGCAAATTGTTTGCCAGATTTCAGCGCTAATTTGTATTGTTAATGCCGTTTGGAAGTTTCATTTATTCATTAGAACACGGATCCAGACTCCCGCATACAAATTGGAAATAAAGAAAGCTCCGTAATCCGGACAACACATAAGGCGGGAGGAGGCATGAAATGAGCTCATTTCTATTCCGTGCGCAAACGAATTCATAACTCGCGGAAACTCATAAAATCATCGGACGAAACACACTTTTATTAAACGAAAACAACGCGTTAACGCGGTCCGAGCATAAGTTGAAGCGGAGAGCGTAATCCGGAAATGAGGATGCTGGATAACTTTTTGTGGATTTCTCGAGTTATTTTCACGACAGTGAAAAATAACCTTGTTTACCAAACATGACACAATATCAAAGAGAGAGAAGAAATTAAATGACTGAATGAAATAGGACTACTATACGAATATACGATCGACCTGTAACCGTCGCCTCACCAAACAATTACGCAGATGTCACAGGATATGGACTCTACAACAAGCACCTGTTCACTCTAGGTATCACTGACAGCCTTCTGTGCAGAGCATGCATGGAGGCCGAGGAGACAGCTGCTCACGTCCTGCTGGAGTGCGGAGGAGTAGCAACACTGCGGGCAAAGTACCTCGGAACACCGAGGTCGCTCCCAGAGGCCTTCAACAACTGAAACAAGTTATTGGGCTTTCTGCTGGAGCTGGGGTGGCATGGGTAAGGCACACGCAAAATAGGCGCATCTGACGTCGAGCTGCGGAAACCTGCCCTGATAACAAATACGAATATATTATATATTCGGGTTCAGTGAGAGTTTAGATTCGTAACCTCGTTTACAATTTCGTAATCGATGACAAAAAATAAAAAGATTGGAAGGCTTACAGCGTCAGTTAGATCAACCAATTGGATACTTCGAATGAAAACAAAGTTCAGATATACACGATGTCACTGTTGTCAGTAGCTGTATTCCCACAGAAGTATTCTTTGCCATCAGTAGTACCTACCATCAAACCATAAAGCTAAATTTACAATGATAACAATGTTTTTAATGCAATATATTTCCTCCCATACCTACTATATAAAGTTCTGCTGTTTCCATGCTACCATATGGAAAAAGGCAGAGAGATTTAAATATAGTAATAGGTTATAGAGCGGTCATTGGAAAACGTTTCATATAAACATTTTGATCTCAAAAGTCAATGGTATGTCAAATGTCTTGTACGGTCGCGTGATGTGACACTAGATTGAGTAACTTATTACCAATTGGTAATAAGTTTAGGATCAAAATGTTTGTTTAAATGTCTTTGAGAAAAGGTTTATTGGTTCGCGGTCACTTTCGAGTTTAGTTTTTTACAAATAGTTATTCTGCCATTATTTTACGTTCACTGTCTCTCACCGATCCGTGATACCTCACCTCTCCACGCAAGAAAGTGACCCGCTCAAGGATAGGTAATATGGCGCGCGCGATTTCACTCACACACGCGTGTGTACAAACGTCATCCGTTCGATGTGTGAGAATAGGAACCGATATCACGACATTTTTTTGAAGCATCCGGCTTATGCTTACAGTGACGTCCCAAGGTCATATGTCCAATCATTGTGTCCAACAGTTGGTGATTAAAGATAATACCTCGCTGTGATACCTTCGCGAGTGCTGTCCGTCCGCTGGTCCCCCTCGCCCCGGGCGCGTACATAATTTCTTACGAGAAAAATCCAAATGAGAAATGAAAAGGGATTCCCTCTTCAGAGGAAAAATTATATAATTGAATATCTCCCTCGTAAGTATTATGAGGTATAAAATATGATAATTGGGTTTTGCTTACCGTGAGCGAGACAGGGCAGGGCTTCCCTTACCATTTTATCTGGCTTCAGAATCATCTCAGTGCTTTAATTCGTATTGGATTATTTGTTTTGGGTGAGATTTGTGGCTGTGAGTTTATTTAGTGGTTTGATGGCGGGGATTGTGTCACAGTTGGCTTCATATTACCATAAATGGGAAGTTAATATTACATGGTCCTAACTGTAAGAATAAGTCGGATTCGGTCAAATCTGCTAATCCTCTTGAGTCCTGCAGACTAGTTATCTTTAAGGCTCTTTTTGGTATATGTGTATCTACTGTACAGTGTACATATGTATGTTTTTTTTTTAAGTTCCATGTGTCTTAACACTATTTCGTTCTCTCTATTTCTCTATATTTATTCACTATATAATGTAAAATGTAATATCATTATTTTAAAGAATGACGTAAGATTATATAAACCCTATGCTAGACGAGCTATGCTCGGAATTTCTCTACGTGATAAGGTCCGGAATGAGGAAATCCGTAGACGAACGAAGGTCACCGACATAGCTCGACGAGTCAGTGAGATGAAGTGGCAATGGGCAGGCCACATCGCTCGAAGAACCGATAACCGGTGGGGCGTAAATGTTCTCGAGTGGCGACCACGTACCGGGAAACGTCTACCAGGCCGTCCCCCTACTAGATGGACCGACGACCTGGTTAGAGTCGCAGGGAGTCGCTGGATGCAGGTGGCTCGGGACCGGTCGATGTGGCGTACCATGAGGAAGGCCTATGTCCAGCAGTGGACGTTTCCCGGCTGATGATGAGATGTGATATAAACCCTATGGGTATAATTACGAGTAGGAATAGTTTTGAGTAAGTTTGTATTTTCTATTTTTGTTTTTCAAAAACAGATAAATAAATAAAAATGTGTTTGTACTTGGCCTTCATCTCGATAAGGCCGTTGAATGGTAAGCGTGCAACCCAGAAGGCTCGCACCAGTGAGGCGTTGGCTCTGCTAACCTTCATACCGTAAAACAGTCAAGCTCATCCCATCAAGCTCTTTTCAGACTACGCTATACTATTGTGCTATATAGCATGGAGTTGACATTACACGATATAATGGCAAGCATTTATAGTATATGTTAAACTCAGATGACCGCGATCTGTGAAGGTGCACACGATCGACAGGAGGATTTATACTGGATAGTCTTGAAAACTCATCATGTGATGATGACAATGCAGAATTTGACACAATCTTGTCATTAATGCTTCAAAAGAAGAAAAATGCCGGATATCAAATCATTTCAGCGGAGAACGTTGTATGTCAAACTTTTTAAATATTTAGATAATGAAGATCATTTTCAAAATTATTACAGGATGTCCAGGCAGCATTTTTATCAACTTCATTCATTGATAAAAACGATATAACAAAGAGGTATAGCACAGCATAAACTCAGCGCATTTTATGACGTACTTATAGTAAGCCAATAATATATAGTATAGCTAAGTGTGAACTTGTCCATAATAAATGTTGTTGCGAGATGTTGTTGTGCTATTAACTATATGCTATAAGGATTATCAGAAAAATGTGTATATTTAGGAATATATGTCAAATGTGGTTTAATAGTGAATAATATGAGGTTTTCAAAACCTAATGTTAATGTTCTAAATTCAAATTAAATTTTCATAGGTTTTTCTGATAATCCTGACAAAACATAAACTTGCAAGGTGTTTTGATTTTTCTGATGAGAAGTATATAATAGCTTAATCAGAAAATATCATACATTAAACAAGGTGTCATACGATATATTATTACTATGTTGTCGTTTGTTTCAATATGCACTGGCTGTCTATAATACCTCCAATCCTGACTCCCTCTCTCGACGCCGACAGCTCGTCGGCAATCAGTTGTTTGTCGTAAAGTAGTTAGTCGCGCCGACTGTACGTGACCAGGGTCCTTATACAGCCTTTTGGTTGTCCGCTCCGTGTCGGAAGCGATCCAAAGAGATTGGTGCATTCAATAAAGAGATGGCAGCATCTCACAATAGTAATTTATTGCTTTCCGAGTGGTTTACGGTTCGGCGATAATAGTCAAGATGTTATTATTGATATTTCGTTTCAATTATTGTTTAACAGGCTTCAAATTCTAATGCACTCAGCTTCTATAGCATTATTTTGATATTGTCAAGTTTCTATCTGTTAGTCTTGTTTTTGTATAAAATGGACTATAAATGAAAATTGAATGGAAATCCTCGCATATTATATGCAAGAACTTTTTTCATGAGTTTCTTGATTAGGGCTTTTCAGGATAGCTGTCAACTGAAGTTTTATCAGACGTTCGGTATCTAGAGGTAGATGGCGCTGCGGATCATCATCGGCAAATGTCATATTTACAGCTATAAAACAGTGCTATAAAAGTAGATGTCTGTCATAAGTCAACGCCGTATATTGTTCCCAAAATATGTTTAATTTTTTTTAAAAGAGAAAATATATACTCCTTTAATTCAAAACAGAAACGTGGGAAACTTTTAAATCAGTTTTTATCGTATGATATTTTTATTTGGAGAAGGAGGAAACCCGAATGCTGAAATTACAAAAGTAGCCAGCTTTCCCGATTTTTCCTCAGCTCGATTACGTCTCCAACGTACACTCTCCCCTTCCTTACAAAGTCCACGGCAACGTACCTAAATAAATCACCCCCAATCCACCTAACTTTTTACACACTCGACTCGTAGGGCGGGGCAACACACCCCCGATAACTGTTATTACGCGGAACTGTTATAAATAATAGCTTCGGGCTGGACCTAGGCAGGACGTAGGGAGGTCCACTCCTCTACTCCCTTTCCACACTAGAAGTAGTGAGATTTTTAATTAATGTTCGCACTTTGATGTTAAGCGACGATAAGGCCATTGGATGGAAACATGCGCATCCAGAAGCCTCGGCCTAATGAGACGCTGGCTGCTACCTTTCATACCGGAATTCAACGGTGCCACTAAAACTGTTGCCAGGCGGACATAAAAATGCCGTACCACCAGTCAAACGAGTATTGATAGGTACCGCTTCTGTGAATCGAACCTGGTACCTCTGCATTGTTAGTCCAAGCGTGTAGCTACTAGGCCACGGAGGCATCAGGGAGTGTGCGCAGGAGTTATTTGTGTTGATTTCGAGTTCGCCATTCAAGTACCAGTCAAACAGCAGAACGACCTCCACCCGTATACTGTAGATATCCCTACAGCTCGCACCAAGCGTTTTGTTTCTACATTTATCATGCGTACAGCTAAAATATGGAATGCACCTCAAACTAAGAGTAAATAGGCACCTTCTAGACCAACACGTAACATCGTCGACCTCATCGTCACTTAACATCAGGTGAGTGTGAGGTCAATCATTGATCTATATTTACATATAAAACCAATGTAAGTAGCTTGTTTATAATATGGCTAGTTCTGGACCCCCGACAGCGTTACCTAGCTGCGTCTCTGTCCACAAACCTACCAGGTACTCGTGTCTATGCGAGGAGCAATTTCCCTCATGAATAATGTAGTGGAGTCCGCCCAGTAAATGCGTTACGATTTTTCATAATAGCCTCTTTTCATGTTCCCTCGCCCCCTCTATGAAGACTTATTCAGTTTTTATGTTATGCCGTTTAGTTTTATCTGTTTGAGCATAAGATATGATGGCTACAGTTCTGGGTGTAGTTTCTGAGAATGGACGATAGGAAAGTACTTTGTTTCGCTGGTTATAGATTTAGCGCAAAGGCAACTTAAACAATCCCTAGTGGGTAGTACATAATTGGACTCGCGATTCAGAAGTCCCAGGCTTTATTCCCAGCATGGGTATCTATCTGTTTTGGTGGTCGTAGAGCCTTACTATGCCCGCGTGGCTAGCTTCCACAAAGTTAACTAAGTCCACTTCTAAACAGCAATGCTAAAAGCACTGCTTTACGCTTTTCTGTGGGCACGCTCTCCATACAACAGACTTCAGAACCAAGTTCATACCCATTCATTATACGCTTACGCTATTATACAGAAACGCTTTATCGGGCTTTGGTTAGTTCCATCATCAACTTTAAGGTCATTCGAATGTCAACAATATCTTACTGCGATCACCAACCAGCCTGTCAAGTCTGTTGCGGCAATCTATGGTGGAATCTCATGTCCAGACGTGGGCTTGTGTTGTTGATTATATTCAACGTTCTAGACTGGTGGCATGGCATGGTAATGACCCGTATAAGCTGCGCACACGCGGTCGTATGGAGTCGATTCAGAATTACGCGGGAACCCTTTACAGCGCGCTCTAATTAATACAATTTACCCGCGTAATTACGAGAACATGCGGATGACGCGGTACTTGCGGCGCTAGTGATGCGACCACGCCGAGCGCTGTTATCGATTATATAAGAATACTAGCTACTAGACGCGACTTTGTCTATGTGGGATTTAGATATTAACATACACAGAATAACTACGTACAGAACGAACGTTCACCACCTCCCACTGATCCGCGATACCTCACCTGCGGGGACAAGAAAGTGACCCACTTAAGGATCGGTAATATGACTCGTGCGAATACACTCACACACGCGTGTATACAAACGTCATCCGTTCGGTGTATGTGTATAGGAACAGATATCACGACATTTGTTTGAAGAGTCCGCCTGTACTACGGGGACATTGCCAGAGTCGAATCTATCACATGTGTTTATATTATTAACACACTTTTTAGTGCAATTAGTTTTCTACAAATTAACAAAGATAACAAAAGTTTGAACTCATAGATTTTCCTTTGCTTCAACAAACACGACGCCACTTGTCTCTCGGTGACTATTCGATGTACATATGCCACAACATCATCGAATGACTAAAATTTTCACTAAATCACCATCAAGAATCATTTTTTAACATCCACTATGGGGTGGGACCAGTGGGTCACTATTTCCCAGAACTATATTTATTCCAATTCAAATTCCAAATTTCAAGCCAGATAAACTTGGTTTTTTGTGTAGGTCAGTTGAAGGCTCAGAAAAGTTGTAAAGAATTTTATTTTCTCTAAAAAGAAGTTTACATTTCACTTATAACTAGAGAAAATACAATTTATATAATAGTAGTTATCTTACAGCTAGTGTTACAGAGTTGTGCAAGAGTATGTCTAAACTATTTCTAATTAGAAAGAGGTTGATCTGCTATGTATTGTTTTAATATAAATTTAAATTTATTTAGAGTGTCTAGATCTTTCACTTCTTTAAGGAGGCTATTATACAGTTTTGCACCTTCAAACAATATTGTTTTCTTTCCGTACTCTCTCCGAGGCCTGCGTAGCTGCAGTTGGTTGTTGCTGCGGAGGCTGTAAGCGTTCATTTTTCTGTCCAGAGTAATGGTCGTGTGAAGGTTTTTTAATAATATATTTTTAATAAGTACTCGTATGCAAGATTTTAGTCTGTATGTTTGATTGATGTTAAATTTTGTGAGTAGGTGTAACGTAATCGTATTAAAACAATATTTTGATAAGTTTGTTTTGTGTTCTCTAATAGGCTAATTTATTGCTCAATACAACAATCATTTCTCTAAAGAAAAGTTATGAAGTACGCTGAGATAAAGTCGCTGGTATAAGCCAGTGTGACCAGCCGGATATATTTGATATATTTGAGCGTCACGTCCCATCCCTACGCCACTTGACGGCACACGGAACGCGTCTCATATTTGGTCCCGTGCACATTAATTTATGCCTTTTTTACGCAATAACACTTAATTGGACTTTATTTATCACTTTTAATTTTTCTAATTTGATAACACGGGCCGTGTTTATTTATTAAAATTTATGTGCCTGCAACTGTGTGACGTCGGGACGTAGTCGTCTCAATTCGTATGCGTGATGTGTACAAATTACTTTCGATTATACTGTTATGAGACTTAAGTGGACAAATTGAATAATCAAGGAGTGTTGGCCTTGGTATTGAACCCTTAACTGAAACTGTATTGATCGTCTTCAACGCATTGCTATGATACTAGAACTTTCCCGTCACTTCTTCTCAGTTATCTTCAGTAGTTATCCTATGGGAACATTTTACTGGGATAAAAAGTGTCCTGCGTTATTTTTAACATACACTTTAACCGCGTCCTAGTGGCTAAATGTTGGACTCACAATCCGGAGATCCCTGGTTCGATTCCCAGTGGGGGTATCTATCATTACTCGGTTTGGTCGGTGGTATGGCATTTTCTATGTCCACCTGGCTAACTACCACCATGTTACCAGATTCTTGTGCCAAACATCAGTGTTAAGAGCACTGTTGTGTTGTATGAAAGGTAGCTGAGCCAGCGCCTCATTAGATTGAGGCTTCTGGAAGCGCACGTTTACCATCCAACGGCCTTATCGTCACTTACCATTAGGGAAGATGAAGGCCGAGTGCAAACCCATTTAAACATTTTCTCGTCTAGACCAACGCGTATCGTCATCGTTGTTTAAATCATCACTTACCATCAGGTGATATCTTGCCCTAGCGTTGTTCTAATTTCAGTAAAAAACAGCATAAATCATTTTAACCATCAACTGATTAATTTCTTAGTAACCCATATCACGACATTTGTTTAAAGTGGCCGGCCTGTAACCATACTGCCAATTACCATCGGGTGATATGAATTTAAAGTGTTTTGCTTCTATAAAATTCACAATTAACTATTACTAATTACAGATAAAGAGTTTGTTGAAGACTTTTGAACCTATCAGATACCTTTAAAACCTCAGTCTTGTACCAGTTTGACTTCTTGAATGAACAATCCATATTCGAGCGTACTCCCTCAGCGTCTCAAAGAGGAGCTTTTAAGCAGAATTTTATAAACACAGCCGGGGTTTTTAACCCCCTGTAAGCAGTTTAAAGTCCGCGGGGATCCGGCGTACATTAGCGGCGGTAGATTCGCAAATGTTATTATTTCCTCCGACGTGAGATTACCGGCGGATTGACGAGATGCGGACAAGGGTTGTAGATGAAAGTGATCCTTCTACACTATAGGATCAACCTTAAGTCACCATACATTATTTATTGTAGAAAAAAACCGCGATTCGGACTCGCGCGGGGTTTCGTACAAAATATAAATAATTAACGTATTGAAAATCATAAATAATAGGTTAGTTAATGACACGAAAAATGTCCTAGCGAAAGCGCTCGACGAAATCAACTAGTAATTGTTAATTTTCACATTAAAATACAAATAACAACAGGCGCTGGAACAGTTTGTAAATGTTATAGCAATATATATATTTCAAAGAGATTTAATTTTTAAAAGATACTTTTCTGAATTATTCCTATACTTGAGCTTTAAGACTTTGCTTCTTGACAAATTTCAGGATTCTGGGCTAATGATGAAAATCTTCAAAACAAGCTAATAAGCTGCATAAACGGCCGTATTTTTTAATTTACTATGTTATACTTTTTCACAGTTTAAATCTATTGCAGACTTGAGTATGTTAGGAATTAACTAGAATCTCATCGTGGACACGTTTACTCCTATTTAAGTTGACACATTACAATGATAGACACAATAACAAGCAACTCCAACGTTAATTGCTATTCAATTTGAGTAAATATTTCAATGAAATACCACGCGACATCTTATGAATATCTTTTTCTCTCAAGTTTGTCCGTCCCGAAACAGTCTCAATTTTCAGCGCCGCTAATGTCACTCGGACAGTTGACAGTTGACGTTTACACTAATTTGATATTTATTTTAATTTGATACCTTTACGCGTTCCTGAGAAAAAGGGTACGAGTATTGACAGACAGACAGACAGCCAAGTGATCCTATAAGGGTTTTTTTTCTTTTGTGGTACGGAAACCTTAAAAAAACTTATTCAGAGCTAAGCTCGCTCTCATACTGGTTCTATACTCTATCATTTCAACCCTCACATTATGTGTGCATTATAGACTTGTGATATGACCGCGTATTGATGCGTCGAGGGTAAGTCCACCTAATAAATATGTGGTTCAAGTCTGTCAGCTCTCATTACTGCCGACACGCGCGACAACACCTGTTACACATGCTAGCGGTAGGGTTATTTATTTAGTTATTTATGTGTCATTATAGCAATGGCAAAAAAAGGGCCATGGTAGCTCAGTTGGGTAGAGCGTCAGTCCTTGAACAATCGAAGTCTGGGTTCGATCCTGGCTCGTACCAATAAGTTCTAATTTGGAATTTGGAATTTATGTACGAATGACAAAATCCATTGGCTTTTCGGTGAAGGAAAACATAGCTAGGAAACTTGTTCACTCTTGAGAAGAAATTCAAAGGTGTGTGTGAAGTCTACCGATCCGCACTGGTCCCGCGTGGTGAACTATGGCTCATACACTCTCTTTAGGAGAGTAGGCCTGAGCCTATTGAAATGGGACCACACGGGAAGCACCACTTTTCAAATAAAAAAAGAATCATTCAAATCGGTTCACCCAGTCAAAAGTTATGAGGTAACAAACATTAAAAAAACATACCCGTCGAATTGATAACCTCCTCCTTTTTTGAAGTCGGTCAAAAGTAAATTTAAATAAACCCGACTGCGTAAATTACTTTTAAACACATACATGTTGTATGTATTTTTGTAAACCGTTTATAAAACCCTTTATTTTGACATCCACTCTATAGATATTGAAAAGATTTTCATGTCAAATCCGCCATTTAGATTTACAATAATTTTAATATAGCGTATGACACTCTAGTGGTTGAGACGAATCTAACCACGTATAATTTATTGAAATCGGTTAAACCGTTTAGTAGTTCCGACGGAACGTAGAGTCGGACATACATGCAGGTCAAAGGTATAGATAGTGTCACGGAGCTCGAAAAGTCTAGAGATAAAGAAAAGAGAGGGGCGTATCCATCTATCCCCTTCGTGTTGGATATTGACAAATGACTACCGTAGAAAGCTCTTGAAAACTCGCATAAGGATTGTCATGTGCGAAAGGGAGAGCAATTCATCTATCTTCTTCGTGTCGAATACTCTCCAATGTTCCTGAATATTCTAGACTGAAGGATCTAGAAACACTACGGGGTATATATAGGCGCGAGCCGAGCTTAGAGTTCAGTTTGAGTTGAGTTCACAGCGATAAAAAGTGAAGAAACGAAAACCGGAAGAAATTATAGAGCGAAAGTACAGTCGAGGTGGAAAAGTGTTAGTGTACTAGTGTGTCACGTGGTGTCAGTATCGACAGATCGGCGTCAGTAGTGCTCAAGGACTCTGTACGTGAAATCCAGGGACGGACTCAGTGCAGTCGACTCGGAACCAGTGAGACAGGGACGTACTCTGTTTGGGGGGACCCGTGATTTTGAAGATTAGTGTGTGGACTTGTGTTACCAATAAACTCCGGAACTTTGGACTTTCTTTCTCTTCAATCTAAACGAACCGAGAAGCTCGTAACAATATCAATTAGGTACGTGTCTTGACATCATAGAATTGTATAATTTAAATGCTCGATCTATTACTTTTAATTACTGTTTGCATGTCAAAACATTGGCTAAATGTGTGATCTAGAATAATTTACTTGAACATCTGAAATGTACCACATTTATTGCAAATAAAGGTTTATCTTATCAAACAAGTAACCCTCCTTTTGGGCTTTGCCGTAGCCGGGTAGCAAGTTAAAAATGTAGCACGCAAAAGTTCCCTATTCCGCACACAAGCGTAAATTACATAGCGGTGCGACATAAATTTCGCATGCAATTGTGCCGCGACGAGCTCGTAGGTTATGTACGCAAGTAGACAGTTTCACGGATACATTACTTGATTACCCACGGCCGCCATTTGCGGGGGTGCTCTGTAAACCACGTCATGTTACGAGGGCACGCCGCAAGGAGCCGTTAGATATTTATCTATGTGACTGTACCTTGAATATGATGATTCGCAATACAAGAAAGTATACTGAAATTGGTAATAGTGAGTGAAAAAGTGGATCTAGCTGGATATTTAGGCGCAAGAAGTATGATTGTTTTTTCCCGACTACGCCTAAAGGCAGATTATGTTTTTCTAGTGTATGTATTTGGTATTTCTTTGGCATATTCCATACACGCACACTTGCGGTGAGAGTTACCATCAGACAGACGATGAAGATAGGTTTTTAAATGTATTTTTGTATTGTATGTAATTCATCTCACTATCACATCTAAGTGACGATAAGGCCGTTGGATGGAAAGCGTACTCACCTAGCGGCCTCAACCTTTTGAGGAACATGCTTTTTGGAGGCAGACTTAAGTAACATGGTAGTAACAATGAAAACACCAACCAAACTGAGTACCGATAGGGAATCCACTGGGAATCGAACCCGGGACGTCTCACTTGTAAGCTCTAGCATGTAGAAAACGTAGGTGGCTAAAATTACGCCCCCTGATATCGCTCTCGATATCTGACTGTAGTTCCTAAATCACATGAAATCTTCAACTCTCAGACATACCAGAAAAAGCACTGCAGTAACGCATCAGCCCCAACCGCACTCTTAAGCCATGCTTCTATTGAACACGTCGAGTATCCAACGCCTTCAGCGATCTATGTTTTCTATAGTTGAACCCGGGACGTGCACCCCGCCGCAACCGTCCGCTGCACCCCCTGGCCTGTAATTCCGCAAATGGCGTAACTCGAGCCGCGCCGGTTTAAAATTGAAATTTATATGCGCGCATTATACATGAGTCAGATTACCGCGGGCTCAAAGAAAACGATCGCGTCCGTGTGGGGCCGCGTGGGGCACCCTGGAGATGTAGTTGGGATAGTTGAAATGGAATAAGATATCGCTAAATGCGATTGGAATGGTTGAGCGTCTTTTAGAGACTGGATGAAGGAAATGTACCTATTGCTGCTGGAATATGATATTACTATTGCAGTATTTGTATTGAACAGGCTTTATTTTTGTTATTCATTGACGATGAAGCTCGTCATTTAATGATAAAAAAGTTGAAGCTTACAATCATGTAGAAGTGGATGCCACCTAGCTTCTCAACAATACAGATATGGTGGGGAGTCTTAAAAGCATAACACATTTTGTGCTAGTGTAATGAATTTTCTATTAAAATACTGATAGTGCTAGAACACATGCATAAATCTTCTTCCCCTTTATTTCTTTTACTCGCGATAAGCAGTTTTTTCTTCCCCTGAACTACAGACTAAGCATCGTCAATTGACTGCTTTCTCAGACATTATTATCTTCAGAAGTTTGAGTTAAATTTAAATTACTTATGAGCTATGTGTAACATAGATTGTAAATCAGTAAAAAAAATTAAAAAAAACACGAATTAAATATGTGTGTATTGCTACACTTTAGCTCACAAGCGGATGAGATTCCCAGTATGGACTAACTACCACCTTGTCTGCCGCTAAATAGCAGTGTTAAAAGCGCTTTTGTTTTATAGTGATAAATCAGCACACACCACGTTTTCAAATAAATATGCACTTTCCGAGTAGTCGCATTATAAAGCACCATGTGTCACTCTGGATTTGCTCGTGTGTCTTTATACATGTTTCTAATTATGACATTTAATCATGCCTTGCCAAATCTTGGACACTCCAATGTTTATTTTATTTGGGGATGAGGATCGCAGTCATATCGTCCTGCGTGTCATTGCGATCTGTATAGATCTATTGTGACAGTCTCCTATGGATCACATCACCTCCCCAAGGCCAATCTCGGTCATGAACCGTACGATAGGCCTGGGTTTGGAGGACCTAATACTTGCCGTTGAGGCAGTATGGCCTCCGAGGGGACACTCCAATAGCTTTGCTCACAAAGCGATAGATGATCCCTCGAAAGTGTTGACACTTAAAAACATTAAAATGATTTAGCCGAGCTCTGGTTATGTGAAATGGATAACTGACTTGATTTCAATTATCCCAGACAGTCACAGAGACATCTCAAACGTCCTTACTTACATAAAAGCTGTAATTGCAAAGCAGAATAAAGCAATTTTCATCTCGTAATAGATTCCAAATTGATATAAATGCCTTTGACTCGAGAACGAAACAGTTTTGGCGTCGCCCGACTCTTAATTTCGTGAGCGGGCGAGGCGATTACTGCTATTAAATATGCAATAACGAAATTTTTCTCAAAAACGAAATGTTGAAAAAATGGCGTAAAGAGAAAATTGGCAATTACCCACCCCCCGTCTACCTTCTACTTTAAATTGAATTTAGCTCCTTAAAGATGTACATAAAGTGAGTGTTAGGATGTTTTAGCATTCGCCTTTTGAGGGTAAACGTTGTAAATTAGGTAGGTACTTCGAGTGGTTGGTGTGTTGCGACAGATGGTAACTTTGTTAGTCGAGGGTTGTCTTGTCGTCAAGTAATTATCTAATTCGATGCTCGTTTATTTGTCATTAGAGTTACCTTAACTGTCCAAAAATATATACAAAATTTACAGAATATAAGACAATACAAATTATAAATTATAGAGTCTGTCCAAAAATTACAAAAAAATTGGTAGTCTGTAAAGAAGAAAAGATCGTCACAAGCCGAGCTTTTAGGACGATCGTGCCTCTCTATCCCTTGTTCCGCGCTCTTGCTTGCACGCTCAGCTCAGGCGGAACGTGACACTTTTTCATGCGTGCAGCTGGCGTTAATATTAAATTATCACGTCAAAAATATTTTGTGTCGTCAAATTGAAATAAAATTTGTGTAATAATGTTACCTAAAGTATTAAAAATATATAATGTTAAGGTATATATCAGATTAGATTCAGTTTGTATACAGTCACACCTGATGTTCAGCAAAGATGGGGTCATTTGGCCTATTTACTTTGCCTTGAATACATCCAGGTTGTAGCGCTCGGGAAACACAAAAGCCAGCAGGGAATTCCACTCCTTAGCTGTACGTTACGATCGTTGACAAACACTAGCAAGCAGATATAGTAACTATCAATAGTTACATTGAGACTACTATTGCAATATCAAGTAAAGATCTATCACCGTGAAACTCTTACCTATGCCACATAATCTAGCGAGCAACAACCACATATACCCGGAGCATTATTTAATTGTGAGTCTCCTTTGAAACGGAGCGTCATGAAATGCCTGACGCAAGTTCATGAATAAATGATCAAAATATAGTTGAGTGGTAACCGAATACACACTTGGTGTTCGCAAATGAAAATTAATTATGCAACGTTATAAATTGACACTAATTACGTAGTGTATGGAGGACGGGCTGCCGAGTAGCTGTGCAAACATGTTCGCGTGAATTTATGTTTGTTTTCGTTGGTTTTAACATGTTTTGTTAGCTGTTTGATAACAGAGGGTAGCGTCATTTTCGCGACATTAACGGTTAGCAAATCGTCATGAATTTACATTAATTCTTTCTTTTAGTTTATGATAAATAAAGATTATATATATATATATATAGGTTCTGTACCCAAAAGGTATCCAACAGGACCGTATTAATAAGCCTCAGTGTCCCATCCTAAAGTCAAGATCACTCTTTATACTATAACCTCATCATCATCAGCCAAGAAACGTCCACGGCTGGACATAGGCCTCCTCCATGGTACGCCATATTGCCCATTCTCGAGCCACTTGCATCCAGCGACTTCCTTTACTAGGTCGTTGTTGTATCTAGTAGGGGGAAGGTCCGATACACATTTCCCGGTAGGAGGTTGCCACTCGAAAACTGCTCAGCTCACTGCCAATATCTATATTATGAAGCTATATGTATAGTAAACATACAGTTTAGCATGTATGTATAGTACAAGATGGTGAGGCTGCGCATGTTGGTAGTCGATTCCATCAATTATTCATGCAATTAACTGATTATAACGGCACCCTTCGCTTGCAACACCCGCCCCGCCCCGCCCCGCCCCTACCGGCACCTATAGTTTGTTATTATAGGTATAATATGGTAGGTAGGTATCTAGATCGTTTCTGTAGATATTACTAGTGATGCCCGTACGATAATCTTACATATTAATGTTGTTTGTACGATAACACTTTTATACCAAATTTCTCTTTAAAATAGGATAGGCTATCTATGGGGAACGAGTATCCCTATCATACAACTTCATAGTGAATCTCGATTTTCAGTAGGAAAAAAGGTACTCCTATAGAATCACTTTTTCTCAGAAACGCGTTGAGATATCAAGTTGAAAATAATATCGAATACTCAAGTGTGCCGTTCCTTGGATCTGTGAAGTAATTAAACTTCTAGGTCAACGCAATATATTTTATATACCTGTATTTTTGACAATTCCCATACAAAATGCAAGGGAACCAAATCCTTATCTTATAGCACAACCATAGGAATAAATCTGAAAACCAGGATTTTTTAATTCTGACACAGTAAACAAAGCTTATTTATGTTTACAAACTTAACTTTGTAGTTGACAGCCATACATCGGGTATGTAATTTAGCTGCAAAGCTATGTTGGTTTTGTAATCAGAATTACATTTTCGGTAGAGAATTGTTGGGTGCATATTATCGTCCTTATTATTTATTATTTTTAGTATGTTAGTTATTCATATTCTACGGAGCCCTCGGTGCGCGAGTTCGACTCGCACTTGACCGTTTTTTTTAATGTATGTTACGTGATAACTCCGAAATTATTAATACATTATGCTGTCATTTATCATGCCATTATTATCAAACCTATGTTTTCTAAAATAAGTTATTCAATCTATTAATATTAACAAATGGAATTGTACTAGGCCCGTTAAGAGGGTGGGTCAAGGCAAGCCCGTCCGCATCTGAAGAACCCTGCCTTTATTAATTGCCATAGAACCAGCAACAGCACTTCCTGCTGTAACATGGGACTTAATTATAATATTCTATACATATTGATTATAATATGCTGTATCATATCATAGTATATCATAGTAAAAAATTCGTTGAGATTTCCTAATAAATAAAATCTATTCTTAATATGATTAAGTGTGGAAAATGCACAGACAAAATAAAATATACACAACAAACCTCAACAAAAAGGGACCGATCACAGAAAGTAAGAAGAAATACGATGCATTAAATACCTACATAAAAATATAAATTTATACTGGTTTTACCGGGATTCCGCTCAGAATACTTCCATACTTAATTTCTGTAGCCATAATCTTTTACAATAGAATAGCTAGCTTTGATAAGTAATTGCCTAAAAATAGGAGATCGTATTATAGTGTCGCGAAATGAATATCATGCTGCGCAGCTAATAGCCCTTAGATGGCGCTTTGAACAATAATCGAAAAATAGTGTGTAAAAATGAAAATTGTGATTCCCTATGACGTTGGATGGTAATGATACTCATTTCGCGACATTATAATCCGATGTCCTATTTTTAGATAATTACTGCACAAAGCCAGCTATTCTATTTTAAAAGATTATGGCAACAGAGTTGTGAAATTTTTATCATACGAATAACCTTAATGAAGTCTTAATCCAGTATGGTGATTGATTTCTAATGACCTTATAAGATTGGAATTGCTATAATAATATTTAATTGTAGCCCTGAATTTAGTATCTGTCTTATGTATTTTATTTTAAACCGATGCAATGTTACCAGACCGCGTTTAAAGGAATATTAATGGGGACAGTTTCTTCACCGTCCGCCTTGTCTCCTTAAATGTCACCTTATATGAATATTCTCCGGCAAATTGTACAAGAAGCAATAACAAAGGGAATTTCAGTTGCCCTTAATACCTTCCATAATTGTTTTGATTAAGGCGCGCTCCTGAAATTGAGTGTTATGTTATATTCATAAGCGTTTAATGTTATTGTTAATGTCAAGATATCATCGCCCGCTTGTAGCGGAATTACGGGCCTTAATGCTGTCGTGACGCTTATATTATGTTGATGATATAAGCTAAGATACTTTAGTTATGATTGTTGCAATGAATTAATTACATTTAAATATTGTTATGTTTATCGTATATAATGAATTATATCGTGCGATCGTCTGGTCTCGTCTTTATACCGCCGTGTGGTCTCGGCTTCAGACCGCCGTGTGGCCTTGGCTTCAGACTGCCGTGTGATCTTGGCTTCAGACCACCGTGTAATTTCAGCATTAGACCGCCGTGTGGCTTCGGCTACAGACCGTTGTGTGGTTTCAGCTTCAGAACGCCCCTTGTGGTCTCATTTTAAGACCGTCGTGTGGTCTTGGCTTCAAACCGCCGCGTGGTCGTGGCTTAATACCGCCGTATGGTATCGGCTTTAGACCGCCGTGTGGTCACGGCTTCAGATCGTCGTGTGTTCTTGGTCTTTAGAATAGGACCACCCCATGTCATCCCATGGGTGTCCCTAACGGCGACGAAGTGAAACAATATTCAGGACATGTGCAGCAACATCTACCTGTGTTTCCACATCTTAGTGCGATCATTAAAGCGCCTGCCAAGCGTGGTGATTATGTAAAATTCCCTTGGCTATTTTCGAGGGAGGCTCATGTCCAACACTGGATTTTTGCAACTGATTACAATACTGTATATATGCTAGCGTCTGATCACGATGACACCTGATTTTAAGTGACATTGTAGTAGATAAACGTCCGGGAAACGTCTAAAGGGCCGTCCCCCATTCCCCGTCAATAATAGAGTCACTGGGCCTGTATAGCTCGTGATTATTCAATACTTTTGCTGTATCTGATATTATTTTTGGAAATTTAGCGAAGCATTTCGCTTTTTCACTTTGTAGAACTTCTTCAAGGATTGAATAAATAAGCTTGTGTACAAGCGTGTACCATTCTCTACCACATTATCATCATCTGCAGCAGCAGCCAGGAAGCGTCCACTGCTGGACATATGCCTCTTTCATGGCACGACACATTGACCGATCTCGAACCGCTTGCATTGAGACATAGTTACTTTTGAAATTACATTAAAGTATAATTTTCTATTTTCACCATGCCGCACGGACTAGCCCTAGACGAAGTGTTCACTTTGTAAATATACGTTTTTGTTTTGTTTTTTATTATTATTAGTAATGTATAAGTTTGTAATTGTAAATAAGTTTCTATTTTGTTCAGAAGTTCATTCAATAAATATTGAAAAATATAATATACTTGTATCATCATTCCTGAGAACTTTATTAATACCAATCGGTCAATCCTTACACAATCGGAATTCAACAGAATCCGACTGAAAAATGAAAAGACAAACAAATATGTGACTGTGACTTGAGTGAATGACTACTTACAGTGACTAAAGTGAATAGCGCCACATGTGCGGAACTATACTGAGTACGCTAAACTAAACTAGTGAGCTACCAGTGACTACGAAACTTTTGGATACTGCATTAAAAATAATCCTGGGAACAGTAGCTCCCAAATAGCTAGTAGACAGTTGCTTAATAATTTATTTTTTAATGCTTGAATAATAGAAGAACAGTCAATGCAAATACTTTCGTAAAACGGATAATCGATGGGGAGACGATGACTTGCGGAGTCGAAATGTGGTCGAGATCTACAAATTTAAAGTCGGAGTCTCTCTGATGGAGCACATTCGAGACTAAGGGATCCGTCAGAGAACCAAAGTGACCGACATAGCTCATCGTATTAGCAAACTGAAGTGTAAGTGGGCTGGTCATATATGCCGAAGGAACGACCACCACTGGATGAGACGAGTAGTGGAGACCACGTCTAGGCAAACGTAGTGTAGGACGTTCTCCGGCGAGGTGGAAAGATGACTTACGTAGGGTAGACAGTCGTGAATGGATGCGGAGAGCAGACCTAATTGAGTGGCGCACTCTGGGAGAGGCATATGTCCAGCAGTGGACTGCCGCAGGGTGTACATGATGCCGAAATGTCTCCGAGTGGCAACCAAGATATGCACTGGGGCATGCCAATAGGAACTTGGTTGGTAAGAGAGCATTTTCTATGTCAGCCTGGCTAGCTATTTCCATGTTGCCTAAGTCTGCCGCCAAACAGCAGTGTTTATAGCACCGTTGTGTTCCGGTATGTAAGGTTGCAGAGCCAGTGCCTCATTAGCTCACCCGTCATACATTAAAAAGTTAGATCTGGAAAATATATCGAGGCCTTTCGAGAGCGGTCACTGGTGTACCATGGGGATGGTATTTGATCAACAGTCGTTTTCCGGTTGGTACCAATGAAACAAAACAGTTCGTAATTTTGGGAGTAACTACTTTAAAGTAAAGTAAAGTTTTGGTCGTCTTCGAATCAATTTATTAATCTACAATCGTTTCGCAGTTTTCAGAGTTGAAAACATAGACGCTATAGCACTATCCACTAAACTTCCTCCCGAACGGGAAGGATCGGATAACTAAAATAGACTGTCTTATCTTAGAACAAAAGCAACAACAAAGATTATGAAAGAACGTAAAAAATAGTCTTGAGTAGCAAGTGCTACAATAATGATTGAAGAGTCTTTGCGAGTGGCATCACTACACTGAGTGGCATCTCTATAGTTCTTGTAAGTGCACAGTGGGACAGCAGGGGCACTCCGCGGCTCATCAATTATTACCGCTCGTAATGAAGGCAAATCCTTTGATTCCATTGAACAAGTGTCAGGGGATTGTGGTGTAAGGTCAGAAGGGGACGGGTGGTACGGCACAGATATTACCAAGACCGCGAGATAAGCACAGAAGAATACACTTGATTCCTTTTAAACTTTTTTTAGAGTTGTCATGGAAATAAATGGACGGTTTGTTGAACAGTTACCCACCGTGTTGTCTAAGCCTGCTTATAACAGCAGTTTTAGTAGCACTGTTGTGTTTGAAGTAACGGGAGTCAGAGCCTCATCGAGACTTCTGGGTGAGCACATTTTTATCCTAACAGTCTTATCACTTACCAAGTGCAAACTCATTAGGCATTAAAAAGTTACAAAAATTTCTCTTCATGTCATGAAGGTTTTATTTGTAGGTCTTTCTAAAATCTAAGCTATTATTTATTATCATTTGTCATATAAAGTCAATCTTTCAGTCACTAATTGGTTTAGAGTTCATCCTCTAATAAACCAGGCGTCGTTTCTCCCAATGTCAATTTCTGCAAAGTAAAATTTAAACAGGAGATAAATCTCTCCCTCTTAGCCTTTCTTGATCAATTTGGTGCATGCCTCCTTTAGGTTGCGCCATCTATCCCGGTCCTTCGCTACTTCCATCCAATTTCCCCCTGCAACTTTCTTGAACTATCTTCAAGAAATAGATCGAATAGCCCCAAAGCCGAGAAACTAGAAACAAGTAAGAATGATAATAGAACAGGGTTTTGTATAGAAGAAGACAGATACAATTTAACTACAAAATTACGATTCAAACAAAGACATTTAATATTAATAGACCGGACAAAGCAAACAAACATTTTGATCCTAAACTTATTACCAGTTGGTAATAAGTTACTCAATCTATTGTCACATCACGTCACGCGGCCGTACAAGACATTTGACACACCGTTGACTTTTGAGATCAAAATGTTTATATGAAACGTTTCCCAATGACCGATCTATAACCTATTACTATATTTAAATCTCTCTGGATTCAAATGAAGTTGCAGTTGTGCCGGCCGACTGCTAGGCAACTTTACATTGAAGTTTTGCCGTTGGTCTGTCTTGGTAGCTATCGCTTCCGCCACCGCTGCCTCCTCTCCCTTGGACCACCACCGTCGCGCACCATCAACTATTCACTGAGAGAATAGCGGAGGGACGCGACACCTCCGCTTTCATTTCATTGTCTCTCAATGCGAACTCTGCGATAGTTTTATATTCACATCCTGTTTGTAGAGCTTGCTTTGTTTCGTGCTGGCGGATTCTAGAAGTAGAGTGAAGTGTGGACACTGATTCAATGGTAGGTAGGTAGAATAACTTAAACGGAATGTTTTATTAAGTACTAGTTATGGACCCCGGCGTTCATCACATCACCAGCCTATATATGTCCCCACTGGAGGGGCTCAGGCCTACTCTCCTACAGAGAGTGTATGGGCCATAGTCCACCACGCGGGCCCAGTGCGGATCGGCGGACTTCACATGCCTGTTCAAGACATGCAGGTTTCCTCACGATGTTTTCCTTCACCGTTAAGCAATCGGATAATGTACTTGAATTGAAAAACAACTCATAGGTACACGGCTGGATTCGAACCCGGTACCCTCAGATTGAGAGTCCGCGCCTTATCCACTGCGCCACCGACGCTTCTAGAAAGTTTCAAAGCATTATTCATCATGACAAACTTTTCTAAATCATTTAAAAATATATAGATTAATTTTGAAAATTCTAGATAATTCTGGAATATTACAGAACATTCTAGATTGTTTAAAAGCATTCTGAACGGTGCTGTACAATCCTGAATCGTTTTAGAGTATTTGATGTATTTTTTGAAAATGTTTAAGATTTTTTACGTATATTTTATTTGTTATTGGAACCCCGTTCTGGGTAGGTATAGGCCTCCTCCATCTTGCTCCATGTTTCTCTTTGCTTTGCTTTGCTTCTCCATTCTTTCCCTGCCGTTTCTGTTATTTCGTCGATCTATCTGGTTCCTTAGATGACCTCTTCTTTAGTCCGTTGGTCCTTCCCGTGGTGTTGTTTCTTATGTCCATCATTTGTCCTTGCAACTCGCTATATGTCCTGCCCAACGATACTTTTGTATTATCGTATCTGAGAGCATCTATTAACTTTGTCTTTCTCCTAATGTGTTCTTATCATTTTGTCAGCTTCTTATCATTTGAATTTTTCTTATTCCTATTATACTTCTTTCCATCACTTTCTGACAGGCCGCTAGTTAGGTTGACCATATCATTACCTTGCAAGATATAAGAAGAATTCCTAAATAAGATTTCTCATTCAAAGTTGATAGTCGAGGGGGCAAAGTCTGAACTTTTGATCTTAGATAATGTAGTCGGTGTTCTACCAAGCGTGATCGGGTCAAAACACCTATGCACCCGATGGCTTGCTCTGAAGGAGCGTGATGCGTTTAATGTGTATGTAATGTATGTAAGTTTATTTGTATGACTCTTTCTCTGCCTAGGAACTCACTTTTAATCAATTTTTTTGTTTTGTTATACATTTTTCTACATAAAATTGCTCTCGTGTGAAACATACAACTTTTTAGGCACACTTTGGCTAAAGAACACACTAAAGGCATTATTACAAAATAAGTTTATTTTAATTTACAAATTATTGGAATAAGTTTAGTCTGTCTGAAGAGTTAAGCCTGGTCAGCATTTTGTCAGGCTTTAAATTTCCATCATCATCATCGTCTACAGCCTATATATGTCCCAACTGCAGGGGCTCAGGCCTGCTGTCCTACAGAGAATGTATGGGCCACGTATCCACCACGCGGGATCCCTGCACTGATCAGTGCAGATTGGTAGACTTCACACACACCTTTGAATTACTTCTCAGGGGTGTGCAGGTTTCCTCACGATGTTTTCCTTCACCGAAAAGCCAATTGTAATGATTTTTATCATTCGTACATAAATTCCAAATAACAAATTGGAACTCATTGGTACGAGCCAGGATCGAACCCAGACCTCTATTGTTCAAGGACTGACGCTCTACCCAACTGTGCTAACACGTCTGTCTTTAAAGTTTACTTCAACCCAACAGAAATATCCCTAAATAAACCGGAAACAAAACTATCAGATAATAAACACAATGTTTGCATAATACTCGTAAATGGTTTATAATGATTTTACAGATGATTCTTACGTAAAAATTATAAATAAATGACGTTTCTGTTTTGAGTTGAATTTATATGTTTATTATAAGATAGACAAGCGCGACGGTGCTTGTTCTGACGCAGGCTGCTTTGTTTCAGCGCGGGCGCATTCCGCTCGTCCCCCGCCGCGAGCGAGCCTCCCCCCGCGCCGCCGCCCCCGCTGTTCCTGCCCCCGCACCTCTCACACCTATCGCAGCATCTCAATCATCTGTCGCAGCCGTTCTTCCCTTTGAAAGGTTTGTTTTGTATTTTAGTAGGGAATAATATTTTTCTTTGTCAGTAACTTTCAGATTTACGGGAACGGGAAATGCTTCCATACAAATCTTCTTTGCTGTAATCTTCTGTAAATTCTCAAAAGGCTCTTGAACATTTTATTTTACAAAAATGTTGTTAACATGACTATCGGGTTCAGATGTTTGTAGATTTTTACATCGTTTGTTTATAATATCGTGATTATTATAAACGTCTACTTTGATACGAACTCATTTGATGGATGTAGTAGAGAGTACAGTGGCGCCTCCATCCGTACTTTTTCAAATGTCTTCTCAGTTATACCAAGCTGGACCATACGTAGTCATTGATGCTTTGCAGTTTATAGAGTTTTCAATTATTCATATTTAGATTCTGAGTAGCTGCAGATAATAACTGCACAGAATCGTAGCAGGAACCCACAGTGAATCGATAAACCTCAAACCAGCAAAGACTACAGAAAGTCCGATTTCAGTTTAAGAATTATTGTACCTATGATTGCGGAGAAAAGAGCAAATGAAGGCACCACACTGGGGCTATATGGACTCTTTGAGTGATGATATGACCTCAAAATATACATTTAAATTTGGTTTCTAACAACTTATACAAGCTACAATGTCCTCAGGTTGGGGTGCACCGTGTCCCTGCTGCCCCAAAGAGGAGGCTCGGTCGTCGAGCGTGGCGGAGCTCCGACGCAAAGCGCACGAGCACTCTGCAGCTCTCCTGCAGTCTCTGGCCAGCTTCCAGTCGCGCGCGCTGCTACCGCTGCCTCTGCATCTCCCGCCGCTCCATCTACCGCTGCTGCACGAAGCACCGCCCGCGCCGCCCCCCGCACACGCTGATCCCGCAAAACATCTAGAATAATGGCGGACTAGTCTCGAAAATCTTTCGAGCAATGTATCCATCATAACCTTTTGAAAATATTTCCCATCAAAACATACCATAGTCTTGCAAATAAACTCATAGACCTCTCAAAATCTTCCGAACAGTATAACAATTTATCGAAGTTATATTTCAGTAAAAAAGTCATGTCCCGCCCAATACCTCGAATAGAAACTCAATGTCACATTACTTTGTCATATATGATAAACTTCTTGACTGTAATCAAATCAGTGTAATAGTAAATCGAAGTGGAAAAGATTCATACAAAACCTTTGTAATTATCTATTCAAATACATTTTGAGTGGTATGAAATAATAATACAGTTTGTGATGTATTATTATATCATGAATACACGCAAGTTTTGCTAATATTGAAGTTCAATCTACAAATTCTTAGAGTAAATTGTAATTCCGCGTTGGTATGATCTGTGGTAATTAATCTGATTTAAACTAATGGATTGAATTAGTTTTGTTTAGACAACCATTAGGAAAACATGATTACACCTGCATTGGTCTGTTAAGAAATTCTAATGTAGTAAGTTAAACTGTGTACTTTATGATCGTAAAACACGAAAAATCTGTAAGAATCGTAATCAAAAGAACTATAGAAAAAATCCTTCGGCAACATTGATTTTCCTTCACTCTTTGTTTTTGCATTCAAATGGCATACATACGTATTTACCGTTATTTTCGTGTTTTTGTATACAAATATCTCATTGATCCAATAAGTCACTTTATATAACTTATTAACTTTGAATTTTATATGTATAGATATCAATCTGTGAATTCATGTTGTGCCATAATCTGAACATTGTGCCAAATTACTTGTGCCATTATAATAATAATTTGTATCAAATTTTAATTTAATTTTAAGTGCGTTTTAATCTAAATCTGATTTGTAAATATTTTTACCATCGCAGTATTCGACCAAAACTGTTGTGAATAATTCTTTTTAAAATAGTACGTACGTACATAGTACATAAAGCTGTAAATACAATCATATTATCTTTACATATAGTGGGATAGTGGGTTAATGTACGTTTCACAGGGTGGTCTTTTTGATAATGATGACAAAAAATGTACCAAAAAGCAAACAGTATAATTTATTTTTTATGGGTAATCAAAACAAAGTTGGATTTATCTGTATAAAAAACAAAATTCATAAGAACAAAGATCAGAATAATAATTTTCTGAAACTGTACAATTTGAACTGAACGAAAACTTATGCATATTTTCTAAAATAGTTGTTTTTTTTTCAAAAAGACTACGAAACACTGTAATCTATAGTACTGTAAATAGAATATATAAAAGTATGCAATATTTTTAACAGAGTTAGTGGGTAACTCTTCCTTCGTTGAAAACAAAAGCTTCATTATATTTATCCATAAGACCCTGGAAACTGTGATTTTTGTTGAAATTGTTATTATGATAAAGTGCTTGTTTTGTGACATGAAAAAAAAATTCCTTTATGCACCTTCAAGTCCGCAGATATCCATAAGAAACATGAGTTGTGTGTAATGTCTATAGTAATATAACATAACCTATATTTGGATAATCATGGAAGATAGCATACAATATTTTTACGCTGTTTCTTAGTATTTCGAACACATTAAGCGACTTGGAGTTTGTTTCATAGCCGTTTGTTAAGCGTCCACTCTAATATGAAGTACTAGGCGCACATAATCCAAAGAAGGTCTGTGCGAACGGCTTATCGCTGTTTGCATTTTGTATTTGCCGCCACTGTGTATTGGCTTGCTGTTGTGTTGGCAGACGCAAGCGTAGGATCTATATCCATCTCTTTCTATTTAGGTGTAAGCAAGCAGTTTTGTCTCGCTCTACCGTTTCGAATGTGATAGATGTATGTTGTTGCTTGCTTTTGTATTACTATTCACGCGCAACCGTGATCCTTTCGCTTATGCACTCCTAGTATTTATTATGAAATAACCTCATTTTTATTCTGAATTTCTCAATTTCGAGGAATAGAAAGAGCCAACAATTAAATGAATTTTAGAATTGTTGTCTGTCTTTCTGCCTGTATGTTTGTATGTACTTGCATCACGCAAAAACTACTCCGCCACATTGGAAGCAGTTTTATTACTAGAAATAGAGCAAAAATCCATCTACTTTGCTATCTTCCTTGATCTAGCAAAAACTCTAGGGATTTCCTAAATTATAAAATTCCAAAATAAATATACGGTATAATCGCCCGCGCCCTTTATCGTCTGTGTATTGTATTGTATATAGAGAGGTATATAGCCACTGCAGCGTGCACGAAGCGTGGAATTGTCGGCGCGGGCGCAGAATTGTAACATAGTACCTTCGTATATATATAACGTAGTTATGTACGTAGACATATATAGTTGTAGCCAGTTGTTTTAATTATTATGAAATATAAACATTACGTACAAGTACTTGAATGTTTTATTTATGAACGTTATATATTCTTGACATAAACGAACGAAGTTTACCAACATAGCTCGACGAGTCAATGAACTGAAGTGGCAATGGGCAGGCCACATCGTCCGGGGAAACGTCTGCCAGGCCGTCCCCCTACAAGGTGGACCGACAACCTGGTTAGTCGCGGGGAGTCGCTGGATGCAGGTGGCTCGGGACCGGTCTATGTGGCGTACCATGAAGGAGGCCTATATCCAGCAGTTGACGTTTCCTGGCTGATGATGATGATCTATTCTTGTATAGCAGCAGTTTTTTTAGGAAAATTGTTCACAACAAATTCTGGAAAGTTTTAAAGGTTGAACGCTAATCAATTATAGTTCAAAAACAACAAACAAAATGAACCCCAACTCAATGGGTTCACTAGAATCCCTTGAAGAGTTCCACATTCTACCTCCTGACTCCATCATCAGATCCTCGTCACCAAATGTAACAGACTCGTCAAAACATTGAAACTGTCTTGCAAGAGTTGCAAGATTTGTTTACATGCATAGTTTCGTAGTTACATACAATTGAACCTAATATAAAAGGGATTCAAATAAAACGTGGTAAATATTTCCGAAATAATATTTATTCTGATTAATCTTATGATTATCTGTACATTTTGAACACATTTATGTACAAAGGGTATATTCAACATATAATAAAACATGCAACTTTTTAAAGCAACGTACAAAACTTATTTCATTAAAACCCGGTCAAGGGCTAGTCGGACGCGCGCACCGAGGGTTCCTTACAGAATATGAATAATTAACATTCTGAACATCATAAATAACAGCTAAAGCATTACGCACTGAATAAAACTCTAACGCCTGACAAAAAGACAATAGCAATTGTTAATTTACACATTAAAAACATTATTCTTATACAGGCGCTAAAAGCTATAGTAAAGTGGCTATTTTAATGTGATATGCAGTTATATAATTGTTAAGAGGCTATGCTGTTGTCAAAGCGCCCATACAAACGTAGTCCAGTCATATTTTGAGTATTAAGCTATGAAAATCTATGAAATTTTCAAGACACAATCTAGAAACAAATATCTGTGTCGGTGGTGAGTCAGATTTTCGTTTAAATATATACTTCCAAAGTTACAGGGCGTCAAAGTATTGTATTTTTCGGTAGTAAAAAGCCCCAACTTTGAACCTGATGTACAAGAGTATGAATCAATTTAGAACAATTTGGAAAAACCACCGACATCTGAAATTTCATTAGTATACTGTATTAAAAAAATGGTTACATAATATACTGTATCCTTCAAATGATCCCTGGACTACGAAACATCCAAATAACGGGTGGAGAACATCGCATAATGTATGCTGTCTCACCGTACGCGCTCGGGTAGGATAGGGCTCGGAGAGGGACAGCTACAAAACAATTTGACCTTGAAACCGACCACGTGGTCTTACCAACATAGCCTCTTAAGGCTCCATAGTCAAACAAGGAGCCTTTATAGTTTCTCGCTGTCCGTCTGTCCGTCCGCGGCTTAGCGGCGAGACCCTTACTACTAGAAAGCTGTAAGCTTGGTACGTGTATACATATTAATCACACCGAAGTAATAGAATAAAATCTTGATTTTTTTTATTGGGGCTCCCATACACGTAACTTGGAGATGAAATATATTTTTCGCGTCTACCCCATTGTGTGGGGTATCGTTGAATATGTATTTTAAACACATTGGGGGTCTAGGAACACTACTTTTTGATGGCGGGGTCCGTTTGCGAAATATTAATATTTAAAGCAATAATTTTTTCCAGAGTAGGGCGTCCCCCTCTATCTTCTAAACTATTGCTTTTACAAATCAGAAAAATTCACAATAGTAGTACATATGCTAAACTTTACAGTAAAACCATCACGACTAAGGTGGCTGACAGGTTAAGAGGCTATGTTGGTAAGACCACGTGGTCGGTTTCAACTTTTCAAGGTTGCATTGTTTTGTAGCTGTCCCTCTCAGAGCCCTATCCTACCCGAGCGCGTACGGTGAGACAGCATACATTACGCGATGTTATCCACCCGTTATTTGGATGTTTCGTAGTCCAGGGATCATTTGAAGGATACAGTATATTATGTAACCATTTTTTTAATACAGTATACTAATGAAATTTCAGATGTCGGTGGTTTTTCCAAATTGTTCTAAATTGATTCATACTCTTGTAAATCAGGTTCAAAGTTGGGGCTTTTTATTACCGAAAAATACAATACTTTGACGCACTGTAACTCTGGAAGTATATATTTAAACGAAAATCTGACTCACCACCGACACAGATATTTGTTTCTAGATTGTGTATTAAAAATTTCATAGATTTTCATAGCTTAATACTCAAAATATGACTGGACTACGTATGTATGGGCGCTTTGATAGATTGTGTATTAAAAATTTCATAGATTTTCATAGCTTAATACTCAAAATATAACTGGACTACGTTTGTATGGGCGCTTTGACAACAGCATACCCTCTTAACGAGTAATAGGCGACCAAATTATACAATATACTTGGAGTGGTCAAAATGAAAATTTCATACAAATTTCACTCAAAATTACATTTTAAAAAACCAGTTAAACTACGGAACCCTACACTGCGCGTGGTCCGACACGCACTTGACCGGTTTATTAATTTATTTTTATTATTTGTTGTTATAGCGGCAAAAGAAACACACATTCTGTGAAAATTACAACTGTCTACCAACTACGGATCGTGAGATACAGCCCGATGACAGATAGTCGGACGAACAGACAGACGAACAGAGGCTCAGTAATAGGGTCCCGTTGGTTACCCTACGCGTACGGACCCCTAAAACACAACATACCTTTAATATTTACATTTACTACAAACAAACACAAAAACAATACATCATTAAACTTACAACTTTGAGTTGTAAATCAAAACTTTTCTACTTAATCGTTATTTAAGTACAATCGCAGTAAATAACGCGTTGTATTTATGTAACAAGTTTGTAACGAATCTACCTCGTGGATAGATTTATGAATAAAGTTGTTTCTCAGGTGCGGCTGGCTGCAGACAATGTTTGCAAGTTCAGTACTTACTGCAGTTACGATTTACTGCGGTTTAAGATTCACAAATATAAGATAACTCCACCATAAGTGTTATCCTCTCTGTTACTCAACGCATATTCAAATGAGTTTTTAAACGACTTCAAAAATTGAGGTTCTCAATTCCACACGTATGTTTTTTTAATGTATGTTTGGCGATAACTTCGCCAATTGTGAACCGATTTTGATAATTGTTTGTTTGTTTGGTAGACCACCTCTGTGGTCCCCAGAGAGATTTAAATATAGTAATAGGTTATAGAGCGGGCATTGGGAAACGTTTCATATAAACATTTTGATCTCAAAAGTCAATGGTATCTCAAATGTCTTGTACGGCCACGTGACTTGATGTGACACTAGATTGAGTAACTTATTACCAATTGGTAATAAGTTTAGGATCAAAATTTTTGTTTGCTTTGTCCGGTCTATTACTATTAATGTTAAATGTCTTTGGTGGTCCCATATAAGTTTTATCGAAATTTATTGATCACTCTTTGAGAAAATCAACAAAAAACAAATTGTTAAAGCAATTGAAGTCCGTTTTAAGTTATTTTTGAATGCGTTAATTATGTAGTCGAAAAAAAGTGTGTTGAATATAGCAAAACCCCAAAGACCGTTCTTTCAGATGGTCTATGGTATTAATAGAAGCTAACTGGATTAGACATCGGAGTTTAAATCGTTTGATTCTGCCTACGTAACACACAGGTCTCGGGTTCGATTCTCAGTGGGAGTATGGTTTGGTTAAATGAATCTTTTCTATGTTCACCTGTCTAAAAATCAGTGTTAAAAATACAACTGTTGTGTTCTGGGAATGAAAGGTAACATGGCCAGCGCACTGACTTGAAGCTTTTGGGTGAGCACGCTGATATCCAATAGCCATATCAACTTGATGTTAGAAAGAAGGCCAAGTGCAAATCCATTGTTTACAAGGAATCATAATAGTTTTTCTTTCAAACAATCAACAATTTTGAACGTTAACGTCGCACATTCCATCATCACCCTGTGCTATTTGATTTATCATAATTTATTGATCAACGATGATAAACTGATGTTATAATATGTCCTTGGTTCGTACGTTTCTCCTGACAGCGTTGTTGAATCCCTCCTGGTACTGGTAGAACACGGTGCTCGATGATATCACGTCCGGCACTGATTCTGCGCAACAAAGTCATACTGCTGAGTCATCGCCATCATTTAAACACATACACACATAAATATAGCAAATTAATACATACACAACATTACAAAAATTAATAAAAAATGAGAAGGTTCTGTGGCAGGAGCTGTCACAGTATCCGTCATGCAGAATGCTGCACAACACTGATTTTCAGCTACATAAATATAACTAACATACAGATACGTATACACACAACACTAATTAATAATATGGTTTAGAAACACATAAACATAATGAACAATATTAAATAAATAAGAAATTTATAATAACATAAAACTATTTCTACGAGTAGACCGAAACTGAAACAACCTAATAAACTGAAACAATCTAATCTCTTCATGGGCTTATATCATCGTTGTTATGGGATGTCATATCGTTATTGAGGTCTACGTTATTGTTGTTGTAAGATGTGTGATTGTTTTTGTGGGTTACATGATTATTTTAGAGGAATGTGATAATTGTTATGGATTACTGATCTATAAGTTAATGAAAGAGCGGAAACCTCTACTACAAGCTTTAAAGTTTAAAAGAGATTTTCGGCTTCCACTACTGTTTTTTTTGCTATAATCAAAACTATTTTTTAATGATAATTATTAAGTGAGTATGACAATTGTTGAATAATGTGGCATTGATTAATGTATTAATGTTGTTGAGGAATGTATGATTGTTGTAGAAGAATATGTAATTCTTGTTGAGGGATGTGTGATTATTGTTGATGAATGTGTTATTGTTGTTGAGGGATGTGTGTATGATGACAAAGCTTGTGAATCCGTGTCCATGTTGTATTAGAAACTGTCACATGCATCTCACTGATCGCCACGACAGACTATTCCTGAGGTGATTTGCCATCATCACACTCAACAGAAGGATTGGTACCCGCAGTAAGATGTTACGAGAGATGCTGCTGCCCATGTCCTTAATTTTTCCATTAGTCGCCTTTAGCGACTATCAAACCACATTGAATTGATACAAATAATAAATAACGTACACACCGGGTTGATGCGAGTAACACAAAATTAACAAGTTTGCTGAGGGGTTTGGTCTACATTGTGCTACGTGTACATCATCAGCAGCAGCCTATTTATGTCACCTCTGCAGGGGCTCCTACTCTTCTACAGAGAGTGTATGGGACATAGTCCACCACGCGGGAACAGTGCGGATTGGTAGACTTCACACACACACCTTTGAATTTCTTCTCAGCAGTGTGCAGGTTTCCTCACGATGTTTTCCTTCATCAAAAAGCCAATTGTAATGATTTTTTTATAATTCCATATAACAAATTGTAACTCATTGGTTCGAATCTCGACCTCGATTGTTCAAGGACTGACACTCTACCCAACTGAGTTACCACTTTCATTCATGAATTCCAAAAAATGAATTTCCAATAAAATAACAAAACTAACGCAGAGATAATCAAAGAGAGCGTTGTAATAACAATAATGAAACGATTACAAGTTGGATGTTAAATCAAACAGCAAAGTCTATTCCACGACGCGGCGCCCGCGGCCGCGCCCAGAAACAATTAGCTTATGTCATTACAACTTCGACATAATGTACTACATTGTACGTAATGTACAGTCAGACAACTAACGACACTATTGTACAATTATTTGGACGAATGTTAAAAAGTATACAGTACATTCGACTAAATGCCGTTAAAAGAGTACGATGTATGGACTCAACTCAGTGATCTCATTACAATTTACATCAAAAATCAAAATAAATTATATATATTGGCCTTTCTGTACTCTAAATTCAAAACTCTATTCAACATTCGAAGCTTTGAAAAGTTTTGTATCAAGGTACACTTGTCGACGAAAAGCCTTTTGGCTGACAAGCATAATTTATTGCATCGAACTTGATAAGGATTTTTGTCAATACCTAAATCGTCTGCGACTGTACCGTACGAGCCGATAACAATACCGAGGGTGGGTGCGACGGAGAGGGTTGCAGGGGGGCAGGGGGAAGGAGGCAGACACGACGAATTTCTGTGGAATCCCATCACAAATCGCGTTGAGATCATTAAACAGTCACCTTAACGAGAATTGTGAAGTGGTCGGGAGAGGGGTATACGAATTCTTGTTAAGCTAGGTACACATACATGTACCTAATTACGAAATGATTAATTTTTGTTATTATAATTCGAAAGTGTGTTTAGCTGGTTAGTCCTTATTTCAGGTAGAGGACTGATTAACGTGGTCTAAATAAAAAAAATCAAGGTGCGATCTCTGAAACTCGGTTTGTTTAATGACATTTTCTATATACGCCTAGCACTGTTGTGTTCCAATATGTAAGGTACCAGAGCCAGCACCTCATTAGCTTGAAGCTTATAGGTGCGCACACTTACCATCCAACGGCCTTTGCGTCACTTACCATCAGGTTAGATTAAGGCCAAGCGCAAGCCCACTCTACATTTTTAACGCGTGGCGATTTACTAGGAAGAGCTATGTCCAACAGTAGAATGTAAATATTTAAGGATAATATACATTGTACACATAGCTTAACAATTTCCCAATCATTTCCAACAATGTAATCCAAAACCGAAATTAAACTCAATCTATTATCATCTCATCCGACGAAATCATAAACGATTATCAAAAACGTAGGAGCGTCGGTGGTCGGCGCGGCGCGGCGCGGCGCGGCTCGGCCTGTTATTACATCGGCATCAGGTGTTGGAGTCCCGACGGGCGCACAGAATGAATATTAACAACCCTTTCGGGCTGTTCGTAATTGAAAATAATAGTCTAGCTGTAACTAGACGTGTGATTAACGTTATGTGATAATGGCGGGACGTGAGACAATTTGTTGGATTGTGTGCGCTTTTCTTTCGCCTCTCGGGTTGCATGGTTTAGAGTGATTTCGCCGATAAAAGTTACATATTAAATATATGTTACTGTCTTTTAAAATAGGGTAGCGGGCTTTGTGCAGCAATCATGTTGTAGTGGCACTGCGATTTGTATATTCGGCTGTCTAGCAAGCACTTTATAGTGATCCTGGGTTTGTATGACCGGCTGGCTAGCAAGCACCCACTTTGCAGTGACCCTGGGTTTGTATGACCGGCTGGCTAGCAAGCACCCACTTTGCAGTGACTCTGGGTTTGTATGACCGGCTGGCTAGCAAGCACTTACTTTATACTGATCCTGGGTTTGTATGACCGGCTGGCTAGCAAGCACCCACTTTGCAGTGACCCTGGGTTTGTATGACCGGCTGGCTAGCAAGCACCCACTTTGCAGTGACCCTGGGTTTGTATGACCGGCTGGCTAGCAAGCACTTACTTTGTAGTGACCCTGGGTTTGTATGGCCGGCTGGCTAGCAAGCACCCACTTTGTAGTGACCCTGGGTTTGTATGACCGGCTGGCTAGCAACCATCCGCTTTGTAATGACCCTGGGTTTGTATGGCCGGTTGGCTAGCAAGCACCACTTTGTACCCTGCAATTTGTATATTCGGCTGGCCAGCAACCACCATAGAAGGAAAAATGACGAAAATAGTCCGTTTGTATAATTATGCCGATGAAATCTTACAACGGTCTCTCATCCGCTTGCCACCAGTAGTGAGTATGGTTCCGTGGTCACTGCCCACAGCACCGGAGAAGCGTAGTTAATGTTTATTATTTTCAATTACGGTAATATTAATATGGTAATGATATAGTGAAATCCTTGGCTGCCATGTTGATCTATGGGGAAACTCATATTTAGAGAAGGACTTTAGAAGCTGATATAAAAATAAGTGATTGCCATAGTAAGACTCTTTACCTGATCTCGGCATTTGAGACATAGGAACTACTCGCCCGAAGAAATCTTTGTGGACCTGCAACAAGGGAAAAAATGTTTAACATCAAATCATGTGCGATCCGATTTTTTTTGTTCCTTTGTGGCACTCTAGAGACAAATCGATGTGTCTTGATAATACGACTGTCGCCATAATTGTAAAAAAAGTGTGGTATCATTGATAGGTTTCTATTGTATTTTTTTATTTGGAATGACCATTAAGGATCTATTACAATGCAAAGTTGGTAGATAGTTTTATTTTATTTAAAGTGCACTTTTGTTAACTTGTTTAAATTTGTAGTATATGTATAAAGCATTGCGTAAGGATTAATGTAATGTTGATTAGACATTTAAGAAGTAATAACGTTTCTTATGTTGTGAGTATCACTTGATTTACTCTTGTAGTTTGTAATCGGTTTTATAGCATCATGCGACACAGCCCGCAGACAGACAGACGGACGGACTGACAGATGTTTAGCAATAAAGTAATGTTGGCTACCCTTCTGGTACGTAACTGTAATAACCAGTTTTCTACCGCTCATTAGACATAGACGTTATGTTACGTTCTAAGCACTAGCGAGTGTAAAGTCGTTTCCACATAACAACAGCTCGCCCGCGGCGTTGCTCCTCCAATTAGCGAATAGCGACTGTTATGTCGCCACGACGTCGTTAGCCTGTCGTCGAGTGGTCGTTACGTGGTGTTGAGGCTGAGAGAAATCGTTAGTCGGTGTGAAGTAGACTTGGTGGACTTGGTGAACAGTCTCAGTTTAAATAATGGTTTGGTTTTTATAATCGGTCAACCATAAGAACGGCAAGGTTCACCCCTACTTAATTGACACTCCATATTTTTGCACGAAGCGTTTCGCTTCTTCATTTATTATGCTTACAGCTAAGGAGTGGAATCCCTGCCGGCTTCTGTTCCCTGAGTGCTACAGCTTGTATATCTTCAAGGCCAGAGTGAATTTTTTCAATTATTTTTCTATTATCAACAGCTTGAAAAGTCTACTGTTTGACATTAGCCGTTATCGTTTATCGCCATGCGAAACGGGTTTGACGGGTAGAGCGTCAGTCCTTGAACAATCGAGGTCTGGTTTCGATCCTGGCTCGTACCAAGAGTAAACACATAACTGAGTCTGTTCCTGAGAATAAAGAATGTTCACGGAACGTCAAACGACGAATTTATGCATAAACGCATACCTCACAGACAGACTCAGTTATGCGTTAGACTAGGTTAGCTTATATTTTTAGAAGAGGGAAATGCTACGTATACATTTACGTAGCTCGTAGCAGCCTACGAGCGTAGCATTTATGCTACAAGCGTAGCATATACGCTACGCGTTAAAAATACAATAATTCACCTTACCCGACGTAATAAGTCCTTAATGTTTTAGCCGCTATAACAACAAACGATAAGAAAGAGGTATTCGTACAATAAACTGAAATTAAATTTCATTTAAATATACAGACATATATAATCAGTACGGAAGTCTCATAGGCAGAACTGTCTTCCCAACTTTACATACATAAAAATTCTGCCGACTCATAACGGTTACTCCCGGTGGAACTTCTTGTTGTAACTGGAACTAAGGAATAGATGGAATCGCACTAGCTAATTCTTACCCGCTAATTAATCTAGTTACGGAAGACTTCGTACAGCCTCGACGAAATAACGAGCGCGCGGAATAAATAGCGAGTAGACAAATGTGTAGTTACAATATCAAATATCAAAACAATTACTAGTTTGTTTCGTGGCCGGCGCCAGTGGGGGATCAACACCGGAGCTCCAGTGTTATAGAATGGGGGATGGTGTAATGAATAAGATGGAAGAGAAGAACCTGCTCATATAAATGACAATGTTTGTCTGTTGAGATTATTTAAAAATAGATGAAAGAGAAAAATATATGTTACAGTACTCGCAAACTATGTTTGCCCCTCTGAAGTTTGTCACAAAAGATCGCGAAGTATCAATTTATTAACGTATAAATAGGAGGCAAGGCAAGTTAGCAGGTGGAAAGAAATTTCCCAGTGTTTTATGTCATCTAGGGATAGTTATTATCGAAAATAATACACACACATTCCGTCTGCGCATGTTTGAAATTGCAGAGAGATAACTTCAGAGAGTCAAGCTTGGTGTGCAGTAGTGTAGGCGATGGTGTGGTCAAAGATGGTTCACCGTTTGGGAAACACAAAAACAGACAGGAAATTTCACTTGTTAGCTGTAAGCATTATAAATAGAAAAGCGAAACGCTTTGTGCGAAACTGTGGAATGTCAAGTAGAGATAGAACCCAGCTGTTCTGGTTGACCGATTGAAAACGAGTACGGTGGAATTAGGTCGTGTAATGCGTGCGAAATAAAACTTGTAGAAGGGTGGCTTTTTTATATGGCTGGCTGGCTAGCTGGAAAGGCTGGCTATACATCGTCTTTCTTTCAAACGCACACGATGCCTTTTAGACGCGCTCCATGTCTTGTAGACGCGGCTGATGTCAGATAGGCTCGTAGTCTTTCTGACCTGTCCGGTGTCTTTCAGATGCATCCGCTGTCTTTTAGACACACCTGCTGACTTTCATACGGTCCTGCTGTATTTTATTTTTGCCCGCTGTCTCTCCCGCCTCGGCACCTGGAATAACATCGTTGCGCCACAATATTTCCGATTACAGGCGCCGGGCGGAGCTCAGAGTAAATCGCGACACACACCCGCATAAACACAATTTCGTGCTCATAAAAGTTATCGACGGCTCTCGAGTAACGACCGCGCCGCCTCCGCGCGCCGCCGTATATTGCCTGCGCGAGTATTGGAACTGTATTGTCAATCACCGCGTGTATGGGGTGTAAAAATTGGATTTTTATCGGGTAATAATGTTTGGTTATGGTGATATTTTTGTTGTGGATCATCTTGATTGGTTTTTAGCTGATTAGTATCAATATCTGGGTGCCTATGCTTTGCTTTGCCCTCAACCGACTCATATGAAATGAACAGTCGATTTTTCTTGATAAATCGATTCCTAGACCTCAAAACCCTGTAATCTGTGAATTAAATCAAAACCGTTACTGTTGGATACGAAGACCCAAATCTTCAAGGCAAGTCTAGACCAAACCTATTGAGCTAGAAAATTGAAATCCAGTACATTGATCCCTTTGATGATGTAGACTGTAGAGGAGAAGTAGTTGGATAAAGATTTTCGAAAATCCTCCCCTAAAGGGATGAAAATGTTGTGGGCTTTCACGATCCAAAAATTAAAATTTTCTGTGCTAGGTAGCATTGCTGAAGAATATAAAAATGATCTCCCACCAAACTCGAGAATCGAACTGTTATGGGTCCAACTTTGTGGCCACTAAAAAAGGAAGGCGTTTAATCAAACTGATTTAAAAATCAATCAACATATTGACTGTTCCGGTCGAAAGTTTGAAATAAATAATGTCAGTCAGCAGGTGGTCGGCAGTTGGTCCGTTGGCCATATAAAAATAGTTTTACCTTGGGGTCAAGAATGTGCTGGACACACAGATTGCACCCCTCGTGGCCAAATTATGAAACAGATATATGTTTCTATATGTGCATAGTTACATCTGAAGACATACCTTGTGTTGGTTTTCTGGACCTGTCACTCAAATAAACAACACAATAAATAACCGAAGCGGATTAAATCTAAAATATCTGTAACCGAAAAAACAACTTGAGAAATGAGACCACTCGATCTCGTCAAATATTTATCGCAGGCGTATAGGGTAGATAGCATTTTTCAGGTTGGCTGCACTGCGAGGAGAGGGGGTTGAGGACGGGTGTGAGGGGCGGGGAGGGGAGGAGGTGCCGCCCCACCCCGCAAACAATACAATCAGAGCCAATCTGCCGCGCAAATAGGAAAATAGAGTGCGCGACGAGCCAGGGCCGCCCCGGGCAACGAGCAATAAAATGGAGCCGTTGTTTCATATCAAACAGAAACTAATTTAGGATGTCGGGTTTTCTGTTATTAAGTGGGACGCCTCGGCTTCTAGTTGGGATTCGTGTTGTTACAATTGAGATTATTGTTAGTTATAAGGTTGCGGTTTAATTCGTTATTGGTAATTATGCGTGCACTATTTCAAAACTCATTACGTTTTGTTTGACTAAATAATAGAATTCATTCCAACGACGTTTAAATTTTGAAATAGTGACAAAGGTAAGCCGTAACATGTGGAAACCATAAAATTGATAGTTGCCATTAACATTAAGAAAGATTTTCAAATTTGATATTCCAAATTTAGGGTAATATTATAAACAGCTTTCCAATATTTACTGGATATATAACAATATATTACGTAGATAAGTATGACAGCATATACCTCTACAGGGAGAATTTATCAGACGCAAGTGGTTTTTAGCGCGTAGCAATGTGCTACGTTCGTCGTAGCACCATGCTATCGATTTCGTAGCTTCTTGCTACGCACTGCTTAATTTTGTGAAAGATATTTCATCATCCGGTAAAACAATTCTTTTTATCACTATCATGATGATCGGTTCTGAGACGCTTTTCCTATTCTATTCTAATGCTCTATAAGTTTTCTGCTGCATAAACACGAGTTTTGCATTTAACTTACTCGGGTTTTGATAGGTGAGAATAGATAATATGTAGAGCGCAGGGTGGTGTAAGTTTTGACTAAATTTCTGAACTTGAAGAAAACATTTAAATCATAAATTATTCCTTGACAAGTAAATTCTTCAACTTCAATTGCCCTAAAAGTCTACTTTTACTAAGGCAAATTTCTCTTCTCTTGAATGCCGTTGTCATAACTGGACCAAATTGAAATTCACACGCGCAGCACCAAAATAAAAAATATAATCATCAAAATCGGTTCACCCAGTCAAAAGTTCTCAGGGTCAACATTTAAAAAAAAAGAAAAAAAAAAACCTTCGAATTGATAACCTCCTACTATTTTGAAGTCGGTTAAAAAGTGAAGCAATAATTAAATAATCGAAAAGAAGGTCAATTTTCCTTCCTTCCTTTTAAGGTACGTATGTATAGTGAAATGTTACCCCGTAAACGATGACTTCACAGGTCTACGCAGACAAAGTCGCGAGCAACAGCCTGTGATAAAAAAAGTGTTTCCCCAAATCCTCCCTGCACCGTCTCAAGTTTATATTGGACATGTCTCAGGGAGAGCTCGGCAATCCGCGCAATTTACCCGCGGTCATCTTTCATTGTTTCCACTCGACTCCGCCGGCGGGGCGAGGGGTGCGGGGTGCGGGGTGCGGGGAACAGGGCGCCTGTATCTGTACAGTGAAGTACTGATACAAAAATAAATCACATCGATAATATCCCGATATCGAACTAAAAGTAATATTCAACAACAAAATTCTTTATTTAACATAAATTTGTTGATCTGAACGCCACTTTCGAAAAGCGCTTTATTGACGAAAGAAACTCAAAGATTTTATTGATAGCACGTTGTTTTGAATCTTATGTGGAAGGAGTGCTAAGGAGTGGAATTCCCTGCCAAAACCCGGAATAGATAGACATCCAGATTACTACAGCGATCACCCAATATACCTGCCGTGGTGATTATGGCAACTGTCATAGTCTCATAGTCATTCCAACGCGTTGATCTTAGGGGGGCTCATGTACACTCGAGTACAAAAATATGTATCCACTGTTGAACCATGTCACATTCACCCTTGCTTGTTCCTATATAGCGTGTTAAAGGAAATGTCAGTTAAAGGTGGATGTGACATGGTTCAAAAGTGGATACATACTTTTGTACTCGAGTGTACAATAGTGGACTTGTGATAAATATATATATATTTCAACATAACAACAAATAATACAGTATTCAACCCATGTAAAAGATCCCAAAGCGCTTATATTACCTAGCTGGGTACGACTACGTATTTATAATATGGAGGTTGTTTCTGGCACAAATTGCCCATTTATATCGTAATGTAGGAGCGGTCATATATCTTCCCGCTAACATACTCGATATTTATTTAATGGGCTACAGTACATAGAGGCCACTGAGTGAGAAGTCCAGTTATGCGGTGTGGCAGCGTAGCCGGATTCACTAAGTGAATGAAAAGTAAATTTTTTAAAACCCAACTGCGTATTTTTTTAAACTTTTTATGATTTTTATATACCTACTGTCATGCTCACAGTAAATACCTAACGACACCTCTCAAGTCTCAAGCTAAAATCCATCGAGCCTTACAGGCAGCAGAGCATGCCAAACATTTATACATACATACATACTCTCAAAAACATAACCCTCCTTCTGGCGCATTCGGGTAATAAGTATGTAGACGATATTTAGACACAAGTGAGCCTCGGCTTTGACCCTATGTAGTTAGTGCTACTGTAGGCCGTCGAAAATATCAATTTTTCAAATTTCGAGGCCTTAGTCAAGTGGATTCATAATTTTTTAAAATTCTTATTCGTCTCCTTAGGAATGAAATTTCCTTAAATTCTTTCTTAGTAATATTAAAAGCATTTCTAAAAAATTCAACGGAACCCTTTTTAAACACCAAATATTTAAAGGAGCCCTAAAATTATGTAAATATTAATAAGTATTGATTTATTACAATAGAAAATGTAAGAAATATGTTATGCTGCCTGGCTCATCATTTACGGTCTATATGTATGTGACAAGAAATGATGCAATACGTTCCTTAGGTTTTGTTTTGCCGGAGACCTCACAAAGGCCTTACGGAGCCCCAGGGCTCCGCGAAGCACACTTTGAGAATGACTGCTCTAGCCTATTTTGTTGAAGGGATCGATATTACAAGTTCCTTTCTAAAAGTTTTATTGTGGTATATTTCTGTAAGGGAGCTTTTTGACCTGAAATAAACTATTTTTTTAAATAGTTTAATAGAAATAAACTTTTTTAAATAGTTTATTCTCCGTTATTATTATAATCATAAGGTGATTTACACGAAAATAATTTACGTACAAAATACATTTTACCATATTTTTTTGAAATAGTACAGCTAGCTTTGTAGTACATAAATCCTATATAGTATAATACTACACTAGGCCAGCTCTATCACCAATGGCGCCCCTTTGTTCGCGGAAGGTCATATCATATACTTACTGATATCGTTACGATGGGCTTTATTTCATAGCTTGTAATAGAACCGAACAATAACGCAGAGTGGCCCGACGCGGGCCCGATACCAACGCACGTTAGCTGGCAACGTTCGAGTTTACATTCTTAACAGCCATTTGCTTTTACACGTTTTTTTTAAATATGCATGTTGTTAATGCAGGCGATTGCCAGTTGGACCAACTTCTTGGCTGTTTTCTAACAATAATTTCTTGAACAAGTAAATGCGTTCAAAAAGAACTGGAAACCGACTTCAATTGCCTTAAAAGTCAACTTTTACTACGGCAAATTTAAGATTTATATCGTTATCTCATGGATGCCGGACTGGACCAAATTGAAATGGGACCACACGGGAAGATCCACCTTTTGAATAAAAAAAGAATCATCCAAATCGGTTCATCCAGTCAAAAGTTCTGAGGTAACAAACATTTAAAAAAAACCGGTAGAATTGTTAACCTCTTCCTTTTTTGAAATCGGTTAAAAAGAGTGAGCCGTAAAAATTATAAAGATAAGTAATTAATAATAATAATAATAATGTGTGGACATCACAAATTATCTCAAAGAAATACTTTAACTAGAACTAGGTTTTGTGACGGAAATTGATATGGGTAAATCCTGAAATAAATATCAATTATTTAATGAGATAAAGGTAATATGTCACATACTGGTATGGAACAAAGAGTACCTTATAACAAAAAGAAAAGATACACATTCCTGAGATGCGTGACCGCTTGCTACAGCGTCAACAACCAGTGTCGATTTTTTTTGCGCATTTGATCGCAAACAATGATCGTACACTTCCATTCGGCTGTATATTATTTCAAGTCAAGTTTTGCCTGACTTCAGCTGTGTGGAATACAAAATCGAAGCGTAAAACTGGCTGTTACCAGCTGTACTATCGTGCGCGACCATAAACACTTACCCGGTAAATAAAGTATTGACCAACAAAGGGTAAATGGAAATACATTTGCGTAATACTTTCCTATCAAGTGGTGATTATGTGGAGTGGTTTTTAGGAGCCGATTGCAAGAGGAACAGATACTTTGGCGAGGTCTATTGAACGGTCTTGTTTTGATGATTGTAACAGCCATCATGACAATCACAGACAGCTTTGTAATAATAAATCTGCAAATTTTCACTGTGATTTAGCCGGAAAACGCCGTAATTTTTTTCCCATGATCTTTTAAAATAGAACAGCTGGCTTTGTGCAGTAATTATTTATCTAAAAGACATCGGACGGTTATGTAGCGAAATCGTCATTAACAACTTCATAGAAAATCACAAATTTCATATTTACACACTATTTTTGATAATTGTTCAAAACGACATCTAATCACTCGAAGAACAGATAACCAATGCGGAGTAAGACTTCGCGAGTGGCGACCATGGGATACACCGGGAAACGTGTAATCGTCCCTGTTCTAGATGTACTGACCAGATACTAAAGGTCGCGGGGAGTCGCTGGGTGCCTGTCATGGAGGAGGCATAAGTCCGGCAGTTGACGTTTCACAGATGATCAGTTAAACAGATAGACCCTCCGGACCTTCATTCGCACTCGGTACAGCCACTATCAGATCTTACTCTTCTACTCTTAATTTTTTCCCCGCTGTTAATATTTTACAACTAAATGATTTCAGACTCAACTATGACACTGAAATAATGTTATTGTAATAATACAGTAACAAAAACCTACTAATATTATTTATTACTCCCCCGCAGATCCGCTTATTCAAACAGATAGCGGTGTAAGTAGGCGGTGTTAGCTCTCAAGTCGATTACATCCGACCGGCGATTTGTTACTCAAGTTAAAATTGAGAGTCGATACTCCCAGAGCGGAAGATCGATCGACTATCACTGTCAATGTAGCCCTCGATAACTTCTAATTCGGTTTTCATATTAGCTTCTGTTGGATTTTTATAAAGCTAAAAATTGACTTTGTTCAGACGGGTAAATTCACTGAGTCTCTCTCAAACAATAACTCAAATAATGATGATGATGAATGAAAAAAACATGATTAAGTGATGCGAGTAATGCATTACGCGTGATATAACCCGACTGCGTACTGTTACAGCACACATCACTTGACCATCTCAAACATTACTCATTACCTCTGCATCACTCATGGCATACCACTTGCAGGTGCATTATCTGGATTTAATTACTCTGTGCAAGTGATGTTTAGAGATCATGACATTACTATAGCAAAAGCAATGTCTGCGCTGTCGCATGTCAGCGCGCGGTGCGCATTTCAGGCGGTGTTTCGAGTGATGCGTAATGGTTCGAAGTGATATCACGCAGTACGAAAAGTAATGACATATAACATTACTTTAAAAACACTGTTTTGCACATGTCTAATGATGAACACCAGAAAACTGTAAAAAATTATCTTCATTTGAAACTCCTAGAGAATTCGTACTGGTAGATTAAATCGAACTATTTCCCAAAATGAATCGACATTCTCCATTCATTTCTAACAAATTTCAAATAACATTTTTGAGCATACATAAATTGGGAGGCCTGTTTGAACAGTGCGGCTCCCGGCGGACGCGGCGAATTGTGAATTAGAACCGTAGCCGCGGGCGGAGCGCGAGCGAGCCGCTTGTTACGTGTGGTTAGCGGATAGGTTAGTTTTTATTCAACCCTTTGAGGGGCAAACGTATCACTGCTAGCTACCGCCGGTTGGAGAAAGTACGATTCATCAACGATTCCGCGACGAGTTCATAATTTTATATCATGCAATCATACGACGTCGTGGGTACTTAAAACTTATATATAAAAGTCTTCCCTGATTGACATATGAAACCTCTGCCCAATCAACTTAGTTAAAAACTTGAAAGGAACTTCGATATCTGATGATGAGTACCACTATGAAAGGAGCATTTGATATTCGAAAATTAAAAGAGTAAATCGTTTAAGAGAGCGAAACCATTTGACCCTATTTAAATGAGGATGAGAGAGCTATTAGACATACTACCCCTAAGGGGGATAACAATGGGTGAATTGTTTTATGGACAAACCATTTGATCTAATTTTGATCTACCTGGAAATTTGTAATATCGATTTATTTAACGATTTAAATACAATGAGACCGTCTATATAGAGCTAACATAAATTTTGAATAGTTAGTTTGAGAGTACAATAAATTGAGAGAAAAGTAACGAGATAAAAGATACGATATCCACTTTATCTGCGTTTTTTGCGCAGAATATTTTATCTTAGTTATTTTCTTCATCTTATTTGACGAAGAGGCAACTATTTCAGTCTCCAAATAATCAACATCAACAGCCTAGTCCCCACTGCAGGGGCTCAGGCCTACTCTCCTACAGAGGGTGTACAGGCCATAGTCCACCACACGGGACCAGTGCGGATTGGTAGACTTCACACACACCTTTGAATTTCTTCTCAGGAGCGTGCAGGTACACGATGTTTTCATTCACCGAAAAGCCAATGGTAATGATTTTTATGATTCGTACATAAATTCCAAATAATAAATTGGCACTCATTCATTGGTACGAGCCAGGATCGAACGAATGCTATGAACGAAACCCTTCAAATCCGAATTAAATAATCGTAACCACAACCTAACAGAGACGTCAATAATGCCCATTATCCTCGTTACAAGGATTAAGGAGCCCTTCCATTATCGTAACTAATCTTGTCACTAGGCCGATTACCAAATTTCACGTGGCACAGTGCATTCAGCGAGCGGTCGAGAATTACTAGCGGTGCTGAATTTAAACACGCGTGTAATTTACCAATTTGAATTTTGGGCGCCATATGCGACGCCCGGGGCTAGATTTTTAAACAGGGGTTGTCGTTTCGAAGTTCAATCATTTCGAAATTTCTTCGCAGTCTTCTCGAGATTAGCTTTAGTACAATGTTTTTTAAACATATTTACAATTTGAAAAATCATACTCATATATTAAAAGAAGATAATTTAGGAGTGTATTCTGGTTGCAGCATCAGGTCATGGTAAATATCATGCTTAGCGTCAATGAGTATCATTTTCATTGTAATTCACTATGAAGTTATATGTCAGTTCTTAGAGCATCAAAATTTTCATTTTAACACACATTTAAAACGCCCCATCTAGGTACCATCAGCTGCATAACGGCATTAGCTTATGATATGAAATTTATTTCCCGACATTACAATTCGATGTCCACTTAATTATTAGGTGATTACTTATCAAAACTTTTTAACAGATAATGTTAAAATATATTTTGAATGGAATCATTTTAACGTTATCCCTCTCCTAATGCTTCCATACTAAATTTCTGTTGGCATAATCTTTTAAAAGAGAAAATCTGGCTTATGTAAGTGATTATCTAAAAATATGAGACGAAATTATAGTGTCGCGAAATAAATATCATTAATTTACAACTTTATAGTTAGCTACAATAGCCGTTACGCAGCTAATGATCCATAGATGGCGCTTTGAGCAATAATCGACAAAAGTGTTTAAAATGTAAATTGTGATTCACTGTGAAGTTGTATGTTAATGATACTCACTTCGCGACATTACAATCTGATGTCCTATTTTTAGATAGTTACTACACAAATCCAGGTATTATATTTTAAAACATGGCAACAGAAATTTAGTATGAAATTTTGATGGAGGTGGATTTCAAAGTTTTTTAAATGGTTTCAAAACGCCATCTAGATAGAATCTACCTATCATTTAAAATAGTCATTAACAAACCCTTTTTCAACAAAACACACGTCAACTGTATGCTTAACACAAGTGTCATTTAGCATAAGCGGCTTTGAAAAATACTCTTTCATACCACGAACAAACATGTGGCATATTGTAACGTATCTGATTAAGGCAAACAATTTGCGTCATTGCGTCCACCACCGCTTTAACTAGCTGCGGCGCCTCGGGCGCGACCAGCAAAAAGCGAGGGGTCAATCATTGACTTACTAAAATAATGGCAGCGTAGAAGAACTAGGTCCCAGTTTTGTAGTGGCACTCACTTACGTACATTTACTTGTGATATAATTTATCTATTTACTGGTAGTTTGCAGTTTCAACGTAAGTTTCGGCAATTAAAGACAAACAAACAACAACAAAGGACACAATTTTCTTACGTTTTCGACCGCGTGGACTTCAGAAATTATTCACGGAAAACACTTTATTACGAAAATAAATACCCTCTGTATTATATTAGATTATGTGTATGACGAATTTTATCAAGGGCAGTTCTATCGTGAAACAGTTTAGTCGTGAAAATGTCACAAAAACAAAGTTGGTTTCGCATCTAAAATATAAGTGTGGTACTAAGAAAATAAATTTATATACAAAAGGAAAACTTATCACAGCGAATCCTTTCCTAACAAAAGTAAAACTTTATCATGTCTAAAGACAACCTATCAATAAGGTTACATGACCGTCAGATCCGAAAATTAAATAAAAACTTTGGAAATGTTTTTTGAATGGTTTTGTTATTTTGGTACACAGGCGTGTGGAGTAGTGCCATGTATACAGTTTGCATATGTCAATGAGTTAATTGCAATTTGTTTGACTAGAAAGCTTCTTTTATGCTTTTAGGTTTTTTTGTGGGCAGATGATGGGTTGCGTTCATTAAATATATAACATGCAATTTAATGGGAGGGGTCTTTAAAACTGTTGCGTGATTTGAAATTATTTTGCCACTGTGAAGAGAACGAGAGCAAACTTTTGGTGTTCATATGAGCTTATATATTATAAAAAAGCCGGGCTAGTGCGAGTCGGACTCGCTCACCGAGGGTTCCGTACAGAATATGAATATTTAACATACTAAAACAATAGGTACGGTAATATGCACCGAACAAAGCTGTAACGAAATTGTAGGCCTGATTAAAGAACAAACTTCTCTTTGCAGTCGAAAAATTCTATACCATATATAACAATAGCTTAGTCGCCTATTACGACTCCTGGGATGACATATAGTGGTCCTATTATAAAGCTGGAACACACAAGTTACTTTGGTACAGCCGCAATAAAGCAGTAAATACAGTGTGTTGAGACAGTTGGTCCCCATTACATCCGGTAAGTACCGGGCGGGTACCCTAATTGCCTAGCTCGTTTGTAATGCACAGAGCTGGTAGACTGAGATTTTAAAAAGATGAAGAGTTATTTTCATTTCCCATATAAAATTATACAAAGAAAAATAAGAAATTGTATAAATATTGTACAATTTGAATTGTCTATCCCTTTGAAGAGATTTCTGCGGGCACTCACTGCAGCTTTCATACAGGAAATAAACTTAAAGCATACCTACATACATGTCCATAATAAGAAAGAAATCTTACAGAGTAAGTATCTATATAAGTTTATAATAATTTTGAGGGATCCGTAGTAAAACAAGGAACCCTTATAGTTTCGCTTTATCCGTCCGCGGCTTAACTCAGAAACTTCTAAACTATCGATTTTAAAAATCTGAAGAAAAAAAATCACAGTAGTAGTATGTATACTGAATTTCAAAGGAAAATTATCACGGTAAAGGTGGCTTTACAGTGCATCTACCACGAGTTTACGCAGGCGATAACGTGTATCGTTAACTATCGCTCTGTCCTTGTCACCCGCTTCTCGACTGAGCAGCTTTTCCGAAAGTATTCGATATAGATATCGTCTGCGTAAACTCATGGTAGACGCACTGGTTACGAGTAGCAGTGGACAAAACAATAACATGTACTTGCTGTGGGGAAAAAAAATTCGTACAAATTTCATTAAAAATTACTTTTTATAAAACAATTTCAACTACGGAACCCTACACTGCGCGTGCGCCGACTCGCACTTTGCGGCTTTTTTAAGTGTTCCTTTTTTTTTTCTTTTGAGGTATCGCCGTCCTCCACTATCGACTTTAGGATATAAACGTTAAACTTTAGTCTACTTAAGAAATGTAAGGCTTTTGGGGCAGATACTTTTATTGCCTAAAACAACCACCTACGGAATTACTTTTTACATTTTAAAATATTATTTAGGTTGAAGAATAAATAAATTAGTAGTAGATAATACTAAATATGTCCACCAACTCAGCGCAAAAGTACAATCTATTAAACTAAGTGAGATCGTGCAGTAATAGCCTCATGCGAGCGGGCGGCGGCGAGGTAACTGCGAGTAAATTTATTACGGGGCGTGAATACCATTTTTGTACGCCCGCTATGGCCACTCTAATGGGCCAGTGTAGAGCTCTAATACACATTAAGAGACTGACCACCCCCTTCTCACCCCACTTCCTATATTCTAGAATATTTGGACAAGTTAAAATAGAAACGTGAAATTACGGGGCGTCAATTGAATACTGTTTTTAAACGCCCGCTATGGACGCTCTAATAGAGATGTGTAGCTACAGCTAGCTATAAAACACAATAAGAGACAAGAAAGAGTGATGGTATTGAACAATTTCAAACAAAGTGATTAAGGGACGCTATTATCATTTTGTGTGGGCCCGCTAAATACAACACACGAAAAATAAAGTCCTCATTTGTATTTGATATTATTAAACGCATATTCAAAGACAGAACTCTCCTAAAGAGAGTGTATGGGCCATAGTCCACCACGCGGGCCCAGTACGGATTGGTAGACTTCACACACACCTTTGAATTTCTTCTCAGGAGTGTAAGGTTTCCTCAAGATATTTTCCTTCACCGAAAAGTCAATGGTAATTTTTATCCAATGAATGATTCATGAATTCCAAACAACAAATTGTAACTCATTGACGAGCCAGGATCGAACCCAGACCTCGATTGTTCAAGGACACTCTACCCAACTGAGCTACTTTCTTCTTGCAGTGCATATATAGGCTGTTGATGATGATGACTCAAATACAAAAATCCGTTTTTATAGTAACGACCTAAATGTCAAACTCAAACATATTTTCCATGAAACTTCACGTCAGAGTAGGAAGGTGTCTCTTAAAAATTTCTAAGAAATTGATACGTATTTTGCTCCACCGCCGAGCAGCCGACGTCTACCAAAACTGGTAGTTTCATTTATATCCGTCTCAAGTAGAATCCCAACGAGATTACTCACGCAAAACAATTTTCGGGGCAAATACCTTACATATCAATATAAATAATTCACGGACGGGCTCCATTCCAGGATCACGCATATAATCCTCGGATGACGGACGAGGCCAAGCTTTTCCATGGACGTAGAAAAATCACGCTCCTAAACGAATAACGTGTGTTGCCAGATGACGGGACTTTCCACCCATTATTTCCAGAAAAAAGGGTGACTCAAGTACTCGTATGTAGCTGTGTCAAAAAAGTACTTTAAAAATGCAAGTTTGGATGCTGTTCAGGGATTTCTCAAGTGCATTTCGCGACACCTTAGGGTTTCAAGAAACTTTAGTCTGCCACGCGGGACCAGTGCAGATTGGAAAACTTCACACAAACCGCCTCAGTGGCCTAATGGCTAAATGTTGGATTAACAATCCGGAAATCCCGGGTTCGATTCCCAGTTTGGTTGGTGGTAGAGCTTTTCTCTGTCCGGCTGGCTTACGACCAACATGCTACCTAGCTCTGTCGTCAAACAGCAGTGTTAAAAGCATTGTCATGTAATATGAGGGCCAAGTGCAAAAACCGATCGTAATTTTTTTAAACCATGGAATTTCGAATCAGTAGGGTGCAGGTTTCCTCACAATGTTTTCATCTAAAAGGCAGTGGCAATAATTTTCAAAAAACGTTCGCAAATTAATTCAAAATGACTGAATGGAACTCTTTTGCATCGAATCATTGAACTAATGAAATTTGTTAGTGGTGTCACAAGAAATTTATTTAGTTTTCCGTGGCTTTAAAAGTTACGGAACCGCTCTCTGGTCTAAACCTAAACCCTAAACTATAAGACAAAGTGTTCAAGTTTAGTTTTACCGTTGACACCAACAAACTAGGCAAAAATCCCCTTATCTGGCAACCCGTCGCGCAACCCTTACGAGGGGGTTTCTTGCGCCGGCTTCCGATTGGCCGCCTCCCAGGAAGGATATGACCTATAGTTTTTCTTCTTAAGAACTTCCTGCGGCCATTGTGAGCGTGATTTACGAGAGGGGTGTAGAGGGTGTGAGGGGGAGGGATAGATTGATGATTGCCCGTATCCGGTCCTGGGCAATCGCATCTGCGCCCGAGCTCGGCAATTTCAGCGCATATTCGTTTACTTGGCGCATTATGGGGCGCTCTTTCCGACTTGGAGTGTTATTGCCGCTGTTATTCTGAGCTGGCTAATGTCCGCTTACTGGATAAACGATAGTTACCTTCTATTACTTGTTTCAGTTAGGGGTGTATTATGAGTACGCACGCTAAGGGTTTATCTCGACGTTTTGGGGAATTTTTAAGTCGTGTGTTCTTTAACTACATGCCATTACATCTCATGGGCGTCGTTAAAGTCAACTAAATGAAAAATCTGAAGTCGGACAGCAATATTTTAAGACTTATATAGTGGTGATAGTAAATAATAATAATATAATAATTCCCGGATTCGATTCCCAGCGGGGGTAACTATCGGTATTGGATTTGGTTGTTTATTTGATTTTCAATGTCCGCCTGGCTAGGCTACCACCTTGTTACTGTGCCGCCAAACAGCAGTGTTAATAGCACTGTTGTGTTGTGGATTCTGTGTGAACACACTTTCCACAACGGCCTATAAGGCCAAGGACGGCCAAGTGCCAACCCATTATTCATAAAAATAATATTTAAAGGGTAATGCATAATTTCTTTTTCGAAAATAAACTTGATAGAACATTATCTTTTTGTTTTTATTTATTAAACTAATAGGATAAACCTCGTTTTCAGTCTAAAAATTTAAAAGAAATACATTGTAGATTTGTCTGATCTTCTAGTGAAAATATTCTCTGAATAAAAACAAAATAATGTAATATTTTATAATAATAATGGCTGAGTAAATTACTCAAAGAATTGACGGGCTGAAACCTCTGTCGGCCATTAGCGGAGGAAAAACTTTACGGAAAAATTAAACGAGCTGCATCGCACAGTGAGACAATTTTAGGATAGAATTTAAATAATATATTAAAAATAAATTTGCATGTCCATAATCATAACATAGCTTTACACACATAGTACATTTTTTAGAGTATATACTCATCAAACTAAATGCATTACGTGTGAGCCTGTAATTAGGTGTGCATGTTAGTAACATCTGTTGACATACCAAATATAAATACAAAATATACAACGAGAATTGGTTAAGTAAAGATTAAAAATCCATTTGGATATATTTTGAATTTTACAACATATTTTCTGATTTACTTTCCGAATACGTAAAAGTTTATGTTATAATTTCTTTAAAAATGCAATGATGCAAAACATTCATTTTACCCCATATTCATACAAACTAGAAAGGTGTATCAAGAGAATCAAAACATGCAAAACAGATGATGTAATATAATACTAATATAATATAATGCAAAATATGACAGATTTTGATAGTTGACACTTTTGTTGGCATAATAAGGACATCGTATCGATTACATGGTTTTTATAATTTTCAATCAAACTAACACGTGGGCTGTTCGTTTCATCGTGTGTGAACTTATGACGTCAGAAGTTCGCACTGTCACCTGATCAAGGTAGATCTAAAACAATTGATAAATAATATATCTAGTAGTCATAAAAGCAAAATATTCAAATTATTTTTTGTCATACCCAACTGTTTTTTTTTGGTTTGAGACAGGTCAATGTGCGCCGCCCCTAAAGTACCCCCTTCGCGATTCTTAGCGAGTTTTTAATAGAGAGTCGGCCGCAACCCTTTTATCATGATTAGTTATTGTATTGAGTTCCCTGCCTTCCCCGCTGTGTTACAGGGCTGCGTGATACAAAACTAGAGGCAAAGGTGTCACACTGGTAGCGTAAAACACCAAACTGAAATAGTAAGAAAACACCGGTCACGTGCAAGTCGGACTCGCGCACCGAGGGCTCCGTACAGAATATGAATAATTAACATACTGAAATAAATAATAAGTCAGGTAATATGCACCCAACAATGCCATTATGAAAATGTAAGTTTGTTTGTGCTATAAGCCCTTGCTTCTTGCCAAATTTCAGGATTCTAGGTCAATTAGTACCCTATAGGTTTTAAATCCTTGCTCGAGTAAAGGAAATCGTCAAAATACGAGTATGCGTGCGGCTAAACAGCCACTTTTTTTTATTGCGTTGACTTAGAAGTTTGATTTCTTCACAGAGTCCAAGAGACTGTACACTTAAGCATTTGATATTATAATTTCAAACTGATACCTTTACGCGTTTCAGAGAAAAATAATCTTGACAGACAGACAGACGGACAGCAAAGTTAACCTATAAGGGTTCCTTTTTTCCTTTTTGAGTTACGGAACCCTAAAAATAATACGACTACCACCAACCGGATCGGACACTAATTCTGTTCCACGCAGTAAATATTGACAAATTTCAACAAGCAGCCCTCGGAAGGGTCAGAAAACAACGAGGGCCGCGACTTGACACTTTCCCAGCAGATTTTTGTAAGTTCGCGGTTGTGATGGGCTTTTTAAATAATGGATCGCGTAATTAGCGTTAAAGCTATAAAAGTTTACATCAAAATCAATTATTTTTAGGACATTGGAGTGGTTTGAAAGCAAGTTTACTTGAGTTTTCAGTCTGATCAGTTTAGCTTACGGAATACATTAAACATTTTATACTACACATGTTTAGAAAGTAGCTCCTTAGTTACTTAAAAATGAGGTTGAATGCACGCCAATACTGTCATCTAAATATGCGGGCAGAAAATGTGTATGAAAAGCTATTGTTAACGCGCTAGGCGGGATGAAAAACTATACTAAAATCAATTCCTAACTCCGTGCTTGGTTTATTTTAAATTGTTTGATAATACACTAAATGCCACACGAAAAAAAAGTTATATGTTGAAATTCGCGAAATAATACTGGCCACTTGCTTTTTCTCTACATTATTATGGTCGATGGTAATTGGTCACTTTTTTCCTCGGTGAAAAATGTAGTTTTCTTACCTACAAAGCCATATTATTCGATTTATTAGTTCATACAATCAAATATGTTACTGCATGCTAATAACACGCATATTTATTTAATTATGAAACTGACTTTGTTTACCCGTTGGTTAGTTACCTCTTGATACATCAACAGCACAACCAATGATCATGAAATTTGTCATGCACATAGTTTAGTGTATGTAAAAATACATACAATTTGTGTTTATCCCGGCAAAGTGTTCCCGTGTAATATTTTATGGGTTCCACGCAAGTCAGGCATAAGCTAGTATTCAATAAATAAAACACCAAACTCGAATCGAGCTCGCACACGAATGTTGAAACCGTGCAATATTTAAAGAATTTTATTTTTAAAATGTAAATATTTTACTAGATTTAATGGGAGGAAAATGATATTTTCCTATTGTATGATGGACCCATTTAATATATATTTTTTACATTTTAACACAAATTGCCTTTTATTATTTGTCACACGTACCTTATCTCTGATATACAAAATGTCAAGTGTCTAACTGTAACTGATAGCGGAGTTTCTTTGGCTCACATCAGGTGCGGAACCCTAAAAATCTAGCCGGAATATCCTGCCATTTCTTCATATAATTAATTTCAGCGCCCTCTAGTGTAAAAGTGGCAAACTCACTCATATAACTACCTAGGCGCCATCTCCACAGAAAAGATAGTGACACAAAATTCGATACAAACTCTAGGGAACTGTCTCGACATGGCGATACGACTCAGGACGATCGTCCTCGTCGCGTGACGCGAAAGTTTAAAGCAGAAAGCTCCCTACAAGTCCGTCGAACAACAAACTGTCATCGCTGACAGAATGATGAACTTTCAGAGACGCCTGTCAGTTGAGTACTTAAAGATCTAGATAGATGGCGCGGAAGAGTTCGAAATTGATCTGTCATAAATTGCAGTTACATTCTCTTTGGTAGGTGAACAAAGTGCATCAAGAACTTCGGTATATAAACTCCTTACTTTCAATTTATACGAAAAAAATACATTTGACAGTTAAAAATAAAGCGCTATTTCCTTTTTTAAAGTCCCTCATTATCGTTGCACTCTCCTCCGTGTAGATAGCGCCTTATAACACTCTCTGGTATTTACATAATGTATAATAGCACTAAATAACACAAATACTTGTCGTTGTAAGGCAACAAACACTTTTTAGGGCTCCGTACTTTTCCTGAACATTCTTCTCGAACATTTTACTCCGCCCACCAAAGGCAGTCTATTAACAAATACCTTTGCATGAAAAGTCCACCGTTCCCCTAGCACGAGCCTCGAGTTAATATATTCCATCAAGCGAGTAAACTGCAATCTGGTCGCGAGCCATTCACGCGGTAACGAGGCGCCTTTGCGACACACATCTGTCGTTTAGCTGCATACGGCTGCATTGTGCGAGGCTGCTATTTGTACAGCCACTGAAGCACTGATCTGGATTCTGATACTTGCGTTGCTTATCTAGTGGCGGTTCACTCGAGTACAAACATATGAACTCTTTTTTCAACATTTCTATTACCTTTAAGGTGATTTCGCCGGTAAAAGTTTCATACTAAATTTCTTTTAAAATAGGACCGCTGGCTTTGTGACGTAATCATCTAAAAATTAGCTTGCAAGATTTGCCACTGACATACGAGTACATAGAAACATTGCAAGTTAAATAAAATATTTTAAATAGGACATCAGATAGTAATGTCGGGAAACGAGTATCATTAACATACAACTTCATAGTATTTTAAATAGGCACATACTTTTATAAATGATATGACAGAAATCTTTCTTCTTAATACAAACACTGCTGTCTGTCTAAATAACTTTAAACTAATTCAATTAAAATTCAATCTGAGCGCGCGATAAAGAATAAAGGTCTAAACATCATGAAGTCATGCTCCGTACCGCTCCCATACCCCAGGAGCAGACTCAGTTATGTGTTAGACCTGTATAGTGTATGTACCTTTTATTATCTATATATTAATACGTGAACTTGTACCCCTTTTAACGAAAATTGCGCGGACGGAGAAGTATGAAATTTTGCACACTTATAGTTTATATAGAGAAGGTGAGCAGAATTCTAATATTTAAAAAATTAAATTAAATTTTTTTAAATTAAATTAATTATGGTCGAATTTCGACTACTCGTCTGGTCGATTATTCTAATTATCGTTTGTATATTCAAACACAATTTAAAAATTATAAAAATAAATACATCAACATCAACAGCCTATATACGTCCCCACTGTAGGGGCTCAGGCCTACTCTCATACAGAGAGTGTAGAGAGAGAGAAAAATAAATATATAAACTAAGATATACCTGTTGTATTTTGTTGATTTCCTTGGGCTTCAGTCGTTGCAAGTGGTTCGGCAGCGAAGGCTCGTTCGTTGGTTTCGCGGGCTTATGTTTATCAACCGCTGCTGGATTTTTGGTCGTTGATGCGGGCCTGCCGCTCACTCTGTTTGCCTAAAAATAATAAATCGATTTTTACAAGACACTGCATACTGTACGTTATAACAAAAGGCAATAGATACATCTTTCTGGGACGGGTGACCACTTGCCACAGTAGCGCCAACTAGCGGCGAAAATAGTGAAAACCCTCATTGAGTCAACGTAATGACGTGTACTGGGAGAAGGAAGGGTTCGCCTATTCCACTTCGCGATGTGTAATAAGTGGTCGGGTCTAAGTAATAGAAAAGGTGTGTCGATGTTTTTTTCGAAAGTAGTCGCTTTACGTTTAAGAAAGTACTGCACGAATTTTTTTATATGCGCTGAATAAGTTAAATATATTAAAATGACTTATTTAGGTTAGTTGATACACATACATAAATAATTGATGTTGTCAGAGGTTAAATATTTATAGCATGCTCACCATTTCGTCGTTCCGTCGTATGGTCTCTAACTGCTGCTCTCTCGCTATCGCCTGTCGGATCGAAGGATTCGGTCTCGCTCGCTCCTCCGTACCTGACACAATACAAGCCTTGTAAACGAAGACAGAATTAAAAGCAGCCCATTTAGTGTCGGGTCACGCGCAACGTAGGGTTCCGTAGTTGGCCTCCACAATACTTTCAAACGTGTAATTAAAAATAATTTTGAATGGAATTTGTACGAAATTTTCATTTTGTAATTTGAAAATTTCATTCTATTTTCATTCAAAAAAATATGTATCGCAACCCTGATAAAAAGTATTTTTCAAAATTTTATCCTACCACTTAGTCGGCGTACCAAATTACAGCTTTCTAGTAGGAAGAGTCTTTGAGCTACGCCGCGGATGGACAGAGCGAAACTATAAGGGTTCCTTGTTTGACTACGGAACCCTAAAAAACGAGCGAGCCTTATAGTAGTCGCATATGTGTACCATAGGACATCTCACCTTGGTAATATTAATATTACTTGTTGATAGCGACATCTATTGACAAATGAAAATAGCTAGATGTAACGGTATGAAGTAAGTAGAGATTAATGTTTCTACAAAAGAGGTATAGATGGCAGCTTTTTTACAAGTGACGGAGTTTGCTAGTGCCCGCTTCCCTGGCTTCCTGTTAGACACTTCCGTCAAGAAACGAAGACGAAAGATGTTCCACATCAAAAAACATATTCTAATATTATGTACACAGTAACTACGGATTTATCGCGAAACTATTTATAAAGCTGTAAGCTTTACATTTTGCTCAAAGTCGAAGTCAATATTTTCGATCTTTGAACGATTCCGTTTCGTATCTGTCTCTTAACGTTATCCCTCTCATATTGCTTCCATACTAAATTTCTATAGCTTTGATAAGTAATTATCTAAAAATAGAAGATGGCATTATAGTGCGTAAGGAAAATCATTAATTTACAACTTTATAGTTAGCTACAATAGCAGTTACGCAGCTGATGGTTCATAGATGGCGCTTTGAACAATAATCGAAAAAAAGTGTTTAAAATGTAAATTGTGATTCACTGTGAAGTTGTATGTTAATGATACTCATTTCGCGACATGATGATGATGTCCTATTTTTAGATAGTTACAGTTATGGCAACAGAAATTTAGTATGAAACTTTGATGGAGGGGGATCGCCTCAAGTTATTAAGTTTATTAGTAGTAGTAAAAACTGGTAGTTAAAGGTTAAAAAGAGAGGGGTAACGGGCTACTACAAGATCAGACTCACCGAAGAATGCAACCCTGTAAATGTCCGGCTCCAGCTGGAATGCGTACAGTCCCTCGGGCGTGCGTTGTTGCACGTACTGCAGGCCGTAGTCGCACATTGCGCCCGCGCACGTGCGAAGAGATTTGCGCTCGTTCTCGCTGCACAGCTACGGGCAAACATATATACGCGCGCGCGCGCGCGCGTGTGTGTGTGTGTGTGTGTGTGTGTTATTATTATTGTTGTTGTTGTAATTTTTAATCTTTTTTCTATTATATTCTATATTGAAACGTAACATTGGTGTTAAACTTTTCAATGGTCTTCCAAGGGAATTACAAGAACGGAAACTGTTAGTATACAATTCAAAACTGTTAGACCACATCCAAGGATAAATACTAGTTTTGTTTTTTTCTAAATATAAATTGTTATAATGTTAAAATATAATCTTAATCTTAATAAATAAAATAAAAAATAATCTCTAAATAAAGACATGCATTGATTTATAACGCGAATGTTATAAACACTATGTATATCTGTTGGTTTGTCCTTATTTCACGCAACAAAGAATCGACAATATTTTTTAGCTGATGATGATGTTTTCTGATGAAATATGAATAATAACAGTAAATTTATGACTCCGTATCAGTGGCGGAGATGTATAACTAATACTTCGCGCTATTAGCACCTACCTGGACGTTGGCTGAACGCAAAGCTGGCGACAACAAGTGTGGCAGCAGCGGTATCAGATCCAGCTGCAGCGCACTCCTAGTGGCAGCCACTGCAGGCGAACTGCCTCTCCAGACGCATTCCACTATGCTGTCCAGCTCAGCTTTCTTACGAGACACCTGGCCATCGAATAAAATCGTAAAAATAGAGGCATCAGCGGCAACGGCCGGAAATATCAACTCTAACAAAATCACAAAACTATTTAAAAAATTACCCTTTGTCTCAGAGAAAATATCGTGTATAATGTAACAGATATTTTTAAGAACTAAACTGAATGGCAAAATCATAGAAGTGTTATAGTACTCTGTGGAAAACAATTGAGAAAGTAAAAACACAGCTGGCTGTATACAGAGGCGGCTAGTAGTTCTTAGCCACAGGCACAGATGGCGCTAATTGTGATTGGTCGTCATCTCTTTGTACCCAGAACGCTCACTAGTATCTAGGTTTAATATAATAAAACTGTACCGAAATATAGTGGTATTTATAATCGTTATACATATTTGCGTACGCCAATGATATGGCTAAATGTTGTGTGTTAGTAATGAATAAATAGAATTTGTTTGAGAGCAAACCACCATTTCGGCCACATTAATTCTAGTCTGGGCGGGATTTTCATTAGGGGATTTGCTGCATCAACACACTTAACAGATGGATTGGATAATACAATGTTTTTGATACACAGAAAATAAACCGGAAATGGATAGTAGCATCTATCACATCTACTGCGATCACCAACCCTCCTGACAAACAAGCACTTAATACTTAAGTCCTAAAACACGGCCAGGTACAAGCTGGACTCGCGCACCAAAGGTTCCATACAAAATATGGATAATTAACATACTGAAAATCATAAATAATATGCACCTTACAATGCTCCAACGAATGCGCCTAAATACCAAACATTTTCACTTTAGTTTGCTCCGCGTAACTAGATGGCGCCACTAGTACTAAAAATCGCACAAGCAAAACAAAATTTACTTTGCAGTTAAATTTTATACCCGATGCTGGCTTTCAACGTCATTTACATTATTTGTTGTAGTTGTTAGCAAGAGAAATACACATTCTGTGAAAATTTCAACTGTCTATCTATTAAGGATCGTGAGATACAGCCCGCTGACAGACAGACGGACGAATGGAGGCTTAGTAATAGGGTTGGTTACCCGTTGCATGCGGAACCCTAAAAAGGTACTTAAGGAGGTAACAACTGATACTTGAGTAAGTGAATGTATAAAGTTTAAAATGAATTTAAAAATCATCGAAACAAACCCACACAAAACGGCTTTATACAGGAAAATTGAAATGTTTATGACTCCAAAAATTTACAATAACATTCCAAAAAACATACGAGAGCTTAAAGATTTAACTACTTGTCATAAAACACATACTACACGATTGATGAATTCCTCAATAAAGTGCAGCGCTAAATAACTATATAATGTAACAATCTGTTTATTGTTATTAGTTTAAATTGAATTTGACTTTATTAATATTTAATTTGCATTTAACTTAATATTATGACTAATAATTATTTGAATATATGTACGCCACAAGGCTCAACATAGCGACCGCATTAAGACCTGTAATACCTATGTTGGACAAATAAATTGATTTGATAGCCATACCTCGACCCCCCCGGCCAGGTTTAGCCGCTGAGTCGCCCTGGTTGCGAGCACGTGGTTGCACCGCGCTATGCACAGCGCCAGCAGACCGTACAGCGAGTAGTTCTGCGCGCGCATGGTCCACGTGTTCACCGTGTCGTACAGCCGAAGCCAGGAGAGCGTCTCGCAGGCAACCAGCAAACGTGGGTCCACACGAGCTGTCAGGTAGTTCTCGAATATGCCTTCTGCTAATCTGTGGACATCGTCATCATCAGGGAAACATCCACTGCTGGATGTAGTCCTTCCCCATGGCATGCTATAATTGACCGGTCGCGATCCACTTGCATCCAGCGACCCCCGCGACATAGTTGTCCTTGTTTCACTCCCCATGGGTTTCCGTTCTTCTAGCGATGTGGCCTGCCCATTGCCACGTCAGCTCACAGACTTGTCGAACTACATCGGTGACCCTAGTTCGTCTATGTATTTCCTCATTCCGTGTTTGATCATGTAGAGAAATTCCGAGCATAGCTCGTTCCATTGCTCATCAGCTGATCAGCTGAGGACATCTATCTTTCTAATTATTATTATTTTTCCTTACAATTTGTCATTCGCCTTATCTATCACACCATGACAGAAACAATTGCCATATCATATATCGGTATAAGCAGTCTGGATCTTTTCGTTCTTTAGGACGTCAAATATTGAAGCCAGAGAATTTGTCTCACAAAGCATTCACTATAATTACCCAAAAGTAAAAGCATGTGTACCACTTACCATCAGGCGAGAATGTGAGAAAATACTCCCCTACTCTTGGTCAGATATTGGCATGGACCTTCTTTTATAGAAGATCACCGCTTGACTTCAATCTTACCTGATGAGATCGACGATGTTACGCGATGATCTAGAAGGTGCCTCAGTCTTCGTTTGAAGATTCACATACCTGTCATACTCCCCGGCCGCCTGCACAGTCCTCAGCACTCCGCCGGGGTCCTTGTCGTGGACGGTGAACACGGCCGTCAGAGCCTGCAGTAGACTCTTGGTCAGGTCCTTGGTACCTATCGACGCATTTTCAACATCTTCCATTTTCAACTGGAACATAGCATTATATTTTATTTAATTAGTGACTCAAAAACGAAACATTAATAGCGTATAGATTTATGATGTAAGGATATAACAAGCAGTCCTCATCAGCTCGTCCAGTTCATAATCATTGGCCGGAAAACGTCCACTGTTGGACATAGGCTTCCTAAGTAACAATGACTGATCCCAAATCACATCCAGCGACTACCCGCGACCTTTACTAGGCCGTCGATCCATCTCGTAGGGGAGGCGGCCAGGTACACTTTTCCCGGTAGATGGTTGCCACTTGAGAACTTTTACTCCCCATCGGTTACTGGTCTTCGAGCGATGTGGCCTGCCCATTTGCCACTTTAACTCACTGACTCGTCGAGCTAAGTCGGTGACATCAGTTGGCCTTTTATATATAGCTCGTTCTAATATAGCTCGTTGAGTCCAGTTTAATCCAATGTAATTGAAAATGCTGATCAACCCGTTCACGTTAGCACCATTGCACAAATGGTCGTAACTAAATTCTAAAAAAAAAGCCATGGTAGCTTAGTTGCGTAGAGCGTCAGTCCTGGAACAATCGAGTTCTGGTTCGATCCTGGCTCGTAGCAATGAGTTCCAATTTATGTACGAATGATAAAAATCATTACCATTGGCTTTTCGGTGAAGGAAAACATCGTGAGGAAACCTTCACACTCCTGAGTAGAAATTCAAAGGTGTGTGTGAAGTCTACTGTAGGACATATATAGGCTGTTGATGATGATAATGAAATTCTATAAGACATCATATGATTCGGAACCCTAAAAAGAAATAGATACGGTTGATTTACCTTTCGGATATTTATCTGGGTCTCAGAATTTATTATAAAAGTCTTGTTTGTTACGCAGCGTTATTTAACAGATATACACATGATTATAGACCACATATAGTCATAATGGTTTTTGACCCCGATTATGCAAGCTTTAACAGATATAACGACGCTAAAAATAAAACACTGACCTGCTCCTTGGCCCGTGAGCGTACGAAGCTGAGCACCTGTATGGCGTGCCGGACGTCACCCTGCGCGCGCGCAGCCAGCGCGGCCAGCACGTGCGCGCCCGCGTGCAAGCCCTCGTGCCGCGCCACCAGCGCCAGGCGCGCTGTCAGGCGAGACACAGACACGCCCCCCACGCGGATTATCAGCGACACCGGCCTGCCGGTGACGTACACTTCATCATCATCATCATCGACAGCCTATATATGTCCCCACTGGAGGGGCTCAGGCCTACTCTCCTACAGAGAGTGTATGGGCCATAGTCCACCACGCGGGCCCAGTGCGGATCGGCGGACTTCACATGCCTGTTCAAGACATGCAGGTTTCCTCACGATGTTTTCCTTCACCGCTAAGCAATCGGATAATGTACTTGAATTGAAAAACAACTCATAGGTACACGGCTGGATTCGAACCCGGTACCCTCAGATTGAGAGTCCGCGCCTTATCCACTGCGCCACCGACGCTTTACACGCTTGACGTACACTTGGACAGTCATTATCTTTATAAGCTTTTTTTAACGAAGCCTTAATAGACACTTGATTAGTAATCGACTTTTTTTAAAGAATGATGAGTTTGCACTTAAAAAAAAAAAAAATTAGGTTTATTCATCAATCAAGTATAAATAATTAATTTACAAATCAACCTGGTATGAAAATGATGAAAAGGCAGATAGCTCAGCATTGTGTCTCTGTGGTGGAGCACCGCAGAGACGCTGTTATTCTGCTATTGCCTGTGGTAGCACAATAATACATTATGCTTAACTAACTTAAGCTCTAACTTAAAACTAAATTAACTAACAGTACTTAAATAACAATAATAATGAGCGGTTGTACTTATGTGCTTAATACTATTTACCTGCACACCACAGCGCCCGTGAGGAAGTTTTCGATAGCCGTATTTCTGCTGAGGAGCTGAATTGTTTTTGCATGTTTAAAAGGAACTGCCTATGCTTATTAATGAACGTTGATAACGTTTTGGATGCTCTAATAGGGGGCGGTATGTTGTTCCAGCATTTTGTCGCAGCATATCGAAAACTTCCCCTGAATGCTTCAAGACGAGGCGGAGGTAGTATCGCTTCGTCATCTTGGTTCCTTAACTCTCTAGTACAGTGATCTTTTTTCCAGTTAAATTTATTGGCAAGATAAAAGGGCGTCTGAGTGGCTTTTAACTTGTATACAAGTGCTGACAGTTTAAGATAACGCCTATTCGACATGTTGAGCTTTTGCGCGTCATTAAGGAAAGGTGTAATGTGAGCCCTCTTTGGAACGTTTATGCAAAACCTAACGCAAGAGTTTTGTACTTTTTGAACTCGCCGCTCCGTTTTACTAAACAAGCAGGGGCCGTACACAATGTCACAGTAATCCAGGTGAGAGAGGACAAGGGACTCTACTAAACGTTCTCTTACAGTTTCACTTATATTTGGTCGCAATTTATATAGACTTTTAAGTGATGCGTAGCACTTTGCAATTTTTTTACTAACATGGGTCTCAAATCTCAGATTACCATCCATAAATAAGCCTAGATTACGAACCTCCGACTCTTCTGCTATTACACTACCAGCGATATTCAACAAAGGTTTACATGATCGTACTTTCTCAATTTGCTTACAGGTACCAAGGATTATATACAAACTCTTTGAGGGATTTATTACTAGACCGTTACTAACTGCCCATTTTTCTATATTGGCTAGGTCTATATTAATGTCTGAGGTAGCGTTAACTATATCCTCTTGGTTAACTCCCATACATTTAATTAGCTGTGTGTCATCTGCGTACATGTGAGCTTTACAATGGCTAATGCAATTTTTCAAATCAGCAGTATAGAGATTGTAAAGAATAGGCCCTAGTATAGATCCCTGAATAATTCCTCTATTAAGTGGACGTGGCTTGGATCTTATCGTTTTCCCTTCATTATTTATGCATTCTACTACTTGAATCCTATCTTGAAAATAGCTAGAAAACCAACCACATGAAGCATAAGAAAGTCCGTAATTTCGCATTTTGTTTATTAGAAGTGGAATTGATATACAGTCAAATGCACGGCTGAAGTCAAGCAGCACAAGGATGCTCGCTTGTCCGTTATTAGAGGCCGTAAGAGCTTCATCCACTACATGGGAAACGGTTGTTGTTGTGCTGTGATTTTTACGAAAACCAGATTGACAGTCCGGTATAATCTTATTTGTTTCTAAGTATGACGTCAACTGGTTGTGTACTACACGTTCGAGTACTTTAGAGAGTGCTGGTAGAATACTGATAGGTCGTAAGTCAGCTAAAGTCTCTACTTTTGTCTTTTTTGGTATAGGTTTAATCACCGACGTTTTCCATGCTGTAGGAAATTTATTGTCTCTTAATGATGTGTTTATAATCGATGCTATTGCATTAAGTGAGAATGGTAGGGTCAATTTAATCATTTCTATAGAAATTTTATCTGAACCTAGTGCATTGGACGTTACAGAATTTATTATCTTCTCTATTTTATCTTCGCTTATATGGCTTTCAAAAATAAATTCGTTTATTTCTTCCGGTGGACTCACACAATTATAGATTTTATTGTCAATATTACCAGAAGGGATGGAGTCGATGAAATAATTATTTATGGTATCCGCGTTACTAAAATGTGGAGGTAGCCCATTTTGTGCTTGCCGTCCCAGTATTTTATTAATTTCATTCCACATTTTTCGAGGCTTTTTTACATTTCTATTTACATTATGTGCGATATATGCTTTTTTCTCACTCCGTCTAACGGAAGTGACCATATTACGCAACATTTGGTATACTCGTTTGTTTTCTTCTGTGTTGCTTTTCACAGCTATATCACAGGCATGATCTCTATCTCTCATCATCAATTTGATCGTATCTGTTATCCAAGGGGTAGGTGGTTCTTTAAAGGTTCTAGTTTTTTCCGGAGCAAAATGTTCAAAAAGTTCTAGTATCAAATAGTTAAATATATATACTTTAACATCTATGTCATCTGCTTGCAGGACCCATTCCCATGGAGTTATCGATGCTGCATAAGCATAGGTTCCTATATCAAAATTATTAATAGGCCTGTAAGTCACAGAACGAGGCATAGGGGCTTGAGTTTTTATAGGAAACTCGGTGTATATGAATCCATGATCGCTTAAATCCTTATTATGTTTGATGTTTATGGATTTTGGTGTCAACAATGAGCTGCAACAGATGACATCGAGTAAAGACTTTTTTGTCGTTGAAATTCGAGTGGGAGCTGTGACAATTTGTTTCAACCCGTGTTCTTCTAAAATTGTGTGAAACATGTTGCTTTTATTACAAGCCGGTGATAAAAGATCGATATTTATATCCCCAGCAACAATGATGTAGTCACAACTGGGGGAAAATGTTCCAAGAGAATCGCTAAACTGGTTAATAAACTGTGAAAATATTTGTTTTGGGGGCCTATAAAATGTGCCGATTACAACTTTTAAATGGCATAATTTTACCTCTATCCACAATTGTTCTGTATTTGTCTGTGGGTGAACTAACTGACGTACTTTTAAATTATTTCTGAAATATAAACCGACACCCCCACCTACTCTACTGGCGCGTGGAATATGCAAAAATTTGTACCCTGGAATTCTGTAATCTGTCATGATTGATGTAGCAGTCAGCCACGTCTCCGTAACGCAAAATAAGTCTGGTTTGAAATCTGAAATGGTCACTAAAAGTTCATCTTTACCCGTATTTAATGACTGTGCATTTAAAAGTCCTACTCTTAACAAACGTTCTTTCTTTTTATTTGGCATTAATATTGTAAATCAAGTCATTGGGGGAGATTCCAAATATATAACGGATTATTTGTGTTTGGGTACACTCTGTAGGAGAGTAGGCCTGAGCCCCCGCAGTGGGGACGTACGAGTATATATGCTGTTGATAACACTGCGACGTCATAGGATTAATGATCCAGTAGGTTGTTTGATCTGGACTGTCAAAAAAAAGTTCTCTTCGTATTACAAACTGTGGGTAATATCTACTGAGACCTAGCACGACAAGGTTCCGACATCTAGTTATAGTAGATTTATCGAAAATTGTTGTTAAATCAGAGCCAAAAGAATTATGGCACTTGGCCTTCATCTCACCTGATGGTGACGATAAAACCGTTGGATGGTAAGCGTGCGCACCCAGAAGCCTCAATATAATGAGGCGATGGCTCTACTACCTTTTATACTGGAAAACAGCAATGCTATGCTGCTGTTTAGCGGCAGACTTAGGTAACATGGTGGTAGCTACCCCGACGGACATAGAAAATGTCCTACCACTAACCAAATCGGGTACCGATAGGTGCTCCACTGGGAATCGAATCCGAGGCCTCCGGATTGTGAGTTCAACAATTAGTTATTATGCCACAGAGGCGGTTCGATTTTTCCGACTATATTTTCAGTGTTCCACCACAAGTAAAAACGTAAATCACGTCTACATTGATTGATAGATTAATGTAGAGGTATTTACCTGAGTGGCCTCAAGGAGGTAGCATATAGGTCGTTGCAGATGGCTATGACAGGTCGCTTGAGAGGCTGAGTCTTGGCTTTCTTCTTGCCTTGCTCTGCCACCGTGGCGGTGCACCACTTCACCAACAGCTCCACCGTCGGCAGCGGGGCGCCGTCGATCTCATCTGTAATGTTTACAAGAGTTGTTTGCCGCAATTAAGTTAGAATTGCATTCAACTATTACACACAAAGTTTTGATGTTCGTACAGACAATTCGATTATATATAAAAAAAGTGAATTATAATTTAGTATTTGACTGAATAAATATATTCGATACGTCGAATACTTTTTTAGCACAATCCACCGAAAAGTGATTCTAGTCACGCGTTGCTGGAATGTTCCATATAAATCGGCAGAGTTTTGTGACGTCACCTGCCTGTATTTGAGCGTTAAATGTATGAAGCATGTATCGATATTTGGAGTTATCTCGTAAAATGATGTTTTATATACCCCTATAAGAAAACATTCAAAATACAATGAAAAAATTAAATCTAATAAGAATTACAAATAAAATAAAATAAATTCCATTCGAGGAAAAATAATTTTCGCTTTTTTTAAGTCTTGCAAAATCCAAATAAAATGTGGAAATTTTTATTTTTTATGGCCGGTACGGTTACGGTATAAAATACCCAAGCCCAATATAGCCCCAATATAATTTGGTGTCAAGTACCCAATCTGCCTCCCCATCTTCTTAGTCACCTTTTACGACCCCCATGGTATGAATGGTGTGGTCCCATCATGAAGGGTACTCCACACGGTTGTTTACTTATTTCTTACCTAATATCAAACAGTTTGGTCTCCTCTCTGTGTCTATGACGGACCTCATGAGGGTAGCGCTCTGCAACGCGGTACGGAACGCCTCCGTGCTGCGCTCGTCCGATGCGTTCAGTTCCACGGGTCTGTAGCCTGAATAAAAATAAATATTATAGTATACTATTACACCATATTTTTAGGGTTCCGTAGCTCAAAAGGAACACTTTGTTGTCTGTCTGTGTGTAAAGACCCTTTTTTCGAGGAATGGGAGAAAGTATCAAGTCAATACAACATAATAGCAAATACGCAAGTCTGCCTAGGACCTCTGAAAAAATTACGTTTCTAAGTCAACTCAATAAAAAGATACAGCCAATTATTTATACCATTTATTTGCCCCCAGATAAATTACACACACACATACATATATATTACACAAATTTATACATACACAGAAAAATTAATAAAAAATGACCAGGTTCTGTGTCAGGAGGTGTCTCAGTCCCCGTCATGCAGCATGCTGCACAACACTGATTTTCAGCCATCCCCTGTTCTAACAATATCTTAACAAACTTGCACGCAGCGCTACATACATATAACTAACATACAGATACGTATGCACAAAACACATATACACACAATGAACTATATTACATAAAGACGAAATTTAAAATAACATAAAACTATTTCTACGAGTAGACCAAAACTGAAACAACCTAATTTTCTGTTTTTTTTTTTCAAGGGATTATGGTGCATATTTCGACGAAGGAATCAAAACCTACAGGGTACTTCCCATTGACATAGAATCATGAAATTAGACAAGAAGCTAGGTATTACATCACAAGTATATGAGAGTATATGAGTAAATCAGAAAAGTATAACTATTAAATTATATCTCATTAAAATCTAACGATTACAAACCATTCCAGCGCCTGTTGTTGTTTGTAATTATACATTATGACGTGAAAAGGCCAGGCGCCGCCTACGCCTAATATTCGCCATTTTGTTTTTGTAACCAAATCTGCTAATATGCTCGGGTCGAGCTAAGCTCGGAATTTCTCGACGTGATAAAATCCGGAATTAGGAAATCCGTAGACGAACGAAGGTCACCGACATACATAGCTCGACGAGTCAGTGAGCTGAAGTGGAAATGGGCTGGCCACATCGCTCGAAGAACCGATAACCGGCGGGGAGAAAAGGTTCTTGAGTGGCGACCACGTACCGGGAAGCGTCTACCAGGCCGTCCCTCTACTAGATAGACCGACGACCTGGTTAAGGTCGCGGGGAGTCGCTGGATTCAAGTGGCTCAGGACCGGACAATGTGGAATACCATGAAGGAGGTCTAAGTCCAGCAGTGGACGTTTCCTGGCTGATGATGATGATGATCTAAATCTAGCTCCATCTCATTCTTACTACTGACAAAGTAATATCTACCTGCTATTCTAGCTAACAGATGCGCGAGAGTGGTCTTCCCTACACCCGGCGGCCCACAGAGCAGCGCCACCTTGTGGTGAGGTCGTCCGTCCTCGTCTAACTCTGGCTCCGTCTCCTTCTTGCCGCGCCATTTGTTGGTCAGCTGGAATTGACCGGAACGTTTGCTGAAACTGTTTTTCTGCTGTGGCTCCTTCGTTTTGACTTCCTTTTTGAATACAATCTGAAACGATGGTTTTGATTCATTAAACTCTTAACTGTGTAGAAATGGACGAAAAGTTAACTAGCTATATTATTTTCAATATTAATACTTAAACCTCTCTGTGACCTAATGTCTACATGCTTGGAACTAACAATCCATAGGTATTATGTTCGATTCCCAGGATGGTACCTATCGGTACTCTGTTTGGTTGGTGGTAGGGCATTTTCTTTGTCCACCTGGTTCTAGCTACCATAATGTTATATATCATCATCATCAACAGCCTATATATGTCCCCACTGGAGGGGCTCAGGCCTACTCTCCTACTGAGAGTGTATGGGCCATAGTCCACCACGCGGGCCCAGTGCGGATCGGCGGACTTCACATGCCTGTTCAAGACATGCAGGTTTCCTCACGATGTTTTCCTTCACCGTTAAGCAATCGGATAATGTACTTGAATTGAAAAACAACTCATAGGTACACGGCTGGATTCGAACCCGGTACCCTCAGATTGAGAGTCCGCGCCTTATCCATTGCGCCACCGACGCTTGTTATATATGTCTGCCCCCAAACAGCAGTGTTAATAGCACTGTTGTGTTCCAGTATGGAAGGTGACAGAGCCAGCACCTCATTAAATTGAGGCTTGTGACACTTTACATTCGGCCGGCATCACGTAAAAGTCAGATAATTAATAAGTGTTATTTTAAAAAATCCAAATTGATTTTCTAATAAATATTAATTTGATCAGCATTCATAGACAAAAAAATTGTTTTTATGGCTGAATTTTAGTCCAAAAATCCAAAACGCTTTTAAAGCACGTTACCTCACCTCTCCCCGCAAGAAAGTAACTCACTCAAGGATCAGTTCATAAAATAACACATAATCGCGCGCGCGAATTACTCACTCACTCACTAATTCGCGTTCGTAAAAAGGAACCAATAATCAAGAAAAATTTTTGAAGTGTCCGACCTGTTTTAACACTGAACTAATCCATTCCTTCTGTGTTGTTTAAGCTCACATTAATACCTTGTCCCATAGATGCAGCCAATGCAACAGAGCTCTGTTGACGGGCTCCTCGGAGAGCAGGTCCAGGTAAGACTGAGGTCTGTACTTGTCCACCCACAAACCAGATGATGTGTCAATGTCAACGGCTGGCAACTGGGTGTGTGAGTCCTCGATCAGGTGCTCTTTCTTAGCTTCCAACTGGAATGCAACAAAAAACTGGACATTGTTTCAATCTATATGAATACAAATGAAATGCTGTGCTGAGTGATTTGGCTATGTTTTCTATTAAAATGTTCACAATAGTCCGAATCAGGTTATACAAATATTACAGAACTTATGACTGCATCCATCCAATTTACGAAAAAATAAAATTCATACATCATCATTAACCAGAAAACATCCACTGCTGGACATAGGCCTCCTCCATAATATGACACAATGACCAGTACCGAGCCACTTGCATTCAGCGACCTACACTCGAACCAGTACAGGTTTACTGGAACATGGTCCCCACTTAAGAACTTTTACTCCCCATCGGTTATCCGTTATTCAAGCAAGCTTCATTCATCTATGGATTTGCCCGTTCTGGATTCTATCACATAGAGAAATACCGTGCAAAGCTCGTTCTATTGCTGTCGCTGAGTGGATTTGAGCTTTTTTTATTCAAACAAAAGTAAAGGCCCATGTTTCGGTTCCATATGTCATCACTGGCAACAATCACTGAAAGCCTTTGGTGAAATTAATACATAAGAAATTTCTACACATACAATTTTTCTAGCCTCCTCCCAGGTGCTGATATAAGAAGAGTGCAAAGACTGATGTTCAGCCGTGGAGTCTAGAGACTTATCCCAGGAGTCCTCTGACTCCAGCCTCACATACATCCTGTCTCCATCAGAATTCGTAAGAGGAATGAATGCCCATCTGAAAATTTTAATAAATAATGCAAACAGCTTATTTTTTATGACTTTTGTTTACTTTCAGTTGCACCATCTGCCTGCCTGCATAATAATATTAAACAAAATCACATTTTAAAAATGAATTGTTAGGATTCCTTTTTCTTAAATGTTGCACTGTTGTGTTTTATACCAAAGATAACATAAAAATCCTTTTAAAATTGATATTTTGGATTGAAGAAGCAATCAAGAATTTACTACCTCATAATATTAAAGATCACAGTTCGATCCTCTAGTCACACCTGGCTGTGTGATTGCCGTTTTAGAACAGGAAAATCTCATTTCATCCAACAAATGCACCCATAAAAGGTAACTAAGGGTAAAAATGTTTATGAAAATAAAGTAAAAATATTGAATGAAATCTTACCTCGGTATATTGAGCGAAATATTATCCTTTATATCATAAACAACAGTTTTACTCTTCATTCTTCCTGTAGGCTCTGACAACAACTGCCTCATCTTTCTTCCTTCAATAATTTTGTCTATTAACTCTAAATCATTCTCCTCATCAGTCTTCATCCTTTTGCTTGGCAATTGTACATCTTCTAAGTCTATATCACCTATATCACCGAATAAATCATCCACCGTGCGCTTGTTACAAGCTATTGGAGGTGTCAGCAGATCTTCAACGAGTGGCAAATTGGGTGTCAAAGAAATATCACTATCATATGTTTGTTTCGGAATAGAACTGGTCAAATTTGAGTCAGGAGGCTTTTTAGGGGCTGGACTTGAGAAATCAAGGCTCCTTTTAGCTGGTAGAGACTTCCTTTTGACGATATTACCGGCTGAAAGTTTTTTAAGGTTATGTGAAAAGTTTCTTTAAATATTTGTGGTAAACTTGGTTACAATGTTAATGAGTAGTTTATTACCATCTCGGTCGTCTTCTTCACGCAATAATTCCAGGTCATCGGCGTACATAAGCTCAAATTCTTCATCAGGATCTGGATAGTCACTCATTATTAACAATTACAGTTTCCTTTCACAGATCTTGGATCATGTACAGTGATTGCCGTAAAGAAATGTTAAAAATTATCTTCTGTTACAAACAATTATCAAGATAACTATTAACGAAATTATAAAATAATAGTGAAAGCTGCTCAAAAATCAAATCAAAACAATCAAATGTCAAAATATAAAAAAGCCGCGTAAAATGGCGTTCCAAACTCAGTAGTCTTGTGTCGTACATGTACTAAGAACTAAAAAGACCTAATTCCCAATACTGTACTAGAGCGAACTATTCCGTAAATTTTCTGCTCTTAGTACATTTAGTACACTCGGACATCCGAGCGGCGAGCGAGCGAGCGTCCGAACGAAACGTCAACTAGCCGCCAGCCGAGCCGAAGCGACCGAGACCGAAGTTGACCGAACGTCCCACGGAGTCTCACGGCTCGCGTGAGTGAAAGGTTTCGTTCTTAAACACGGGAGTAAGCGAGATGACGAGTTTTCAGATTTTTACTTCTCAAAACGTGATTCGACAGGCAGATCGATGATATCTATGAAATTAGCAAAGTCTAGCAAAGACTAGTCTACCGGTCAGTAGTTTCCAAGATATGACTTTTTAGGGTTCCGCTGCCAAATGTCAAAAAAACGGAACGAAAAATGTGTGCCCCAATGTAACTTCTAAAATAAGAGAATTATTCAATCAACTCAAATACAACGAAATACAAGAACTTTTATATTCTGTTACTTGCTGCTACGGAACCCTTCATGGGCGAGTCCAATTTTCGGTGGAAGTTTGCATGGCAATGCACATCATATATTTTGAGTTTCAGCTTTAAGTATGGGGAACCCTAAAAATTTAGGGGTTTTTTCTAATTTTTTCTGAAAATCTTAATTCGGTTCACAGAATACATCTACTTACCAAGTTTCAACAGTATAGTCCTTATAGTTTCGTAGAAAAGTGTCTGTGACATACGGACGGACAGACAGACATGACGAATCCATAAGGGTTCCGTTTTTTTGCAATTTGGCTACGGAACCCTAAAAATGTACATCACGTCGAGATCTATGTTATAGAAACACCACTAGTCAGTAGTAAGTAATATGATTTTGGTATTGATCAATTTAATCAACCGTTCATCGTGAAAGCTCGGCACAGATTTTATGATATGAGCTCATTCCAGTGTACGATAGTACTTATTACTTGCATGCCTGTCGGTCCTTCCTTCTGAAGATCGGAAACCACAACGGAGCATGAACCGTCGGGACCGGGAACAAGCCATACTATTAAAGAGTTTCAGTGTACTACTGTACTAGTTGTACTAAAATTCCGTACTAGTACATTTGAGCAATTGTACTAGTTCGGAGCGATCCGCTCAGTGAACGAGCACGCACAAGTCTAAAACTCAGTATAAATTATTAATCTGACAAGAGTGTTTCAGTCTGGACCAAAGAGTAGAGTAATAATAGGGAGTAAAGAAGAAAAAGTTCAGTAAATCATTTTAGATGTTTGTCATTTACAAAAACTGTAAAGACATATATCTAAACAAGAACGCAAACGAATTATTTGGTTAATTTTCAATTTACTATACACGTTTCGAACGCTCTCATTAAAGTGGCTGTAAGGTCTAACACCCATTGCTTTTCCTGTAAACGAAAAATTGACAAGTATCAATAATGTAAACCCCATTTAAAGTAATCTGTGGTTTACCCGACTGCGACAAAATCAAAGGCCTTCGTCATTAATACTAAAATAAATATGTAAATCGAATATATGATCGGATCAGATCACCGTAGGCACTACGTTTATGTGTGGAAAGTGTGGTTTCACACGGAAGTGTGGTTTCGGCTTTATAATATAGTTAGCTTTTCTCGTAGCATGGCGGTCGTATAAAAGCCGACTGGGGTGAAAATCCAGATCTTTACATATCTTCAGCGACCGTAATGATTACGGCCAATCAATGACCAATAAAACTCATTTTACGTGGTGGCGATCTATGTGGAAGTTTATGTCCACTGAGTAGACTGGGTGCAAAGTTCATCCATTTCTCAATTCGTTCTTTAAAAGATCAAAAGATGTCGCTGAACTAACAAACTACAATATAAACGATGTCCTCGGCTCAAAAATAACATGTGCACTTATAATAATAATTAATGCGTACAAAAAGAACTAGAAACCGACTTCAACTGCCCTAAAAGTCTACAGCATTCATTCCCTAAAATGTTCACCTTTAGAGGTAGAATTATCATGTATTAGGATTTTGTTGATTTCTCAAAAAGTGCTCAATCAATTTCGATAAAATTTATATGGGACCATTTCTGAGGTATGTTCTACCAAATAAACAAAAATGATCAAAATCGATTCGTAATTGGCGGAGTTATCGCATAACATACAGTCGAATTGTTGTGAAAATGCCAGAGAAAATTTTTAAAAAAATGAAAACGGAGGAGGTTTTTTGAATTTGGTTGAAAAATAACTCGGGGCTTATTTTATAAATCTACCCTTGTACAGTTATTATTTTTAACTACTATTACCTCTATACTACTATACCTGCATCATTCTTCTCTGTCCGGCTCGTTCTACCCCTGTAGTAACCACGAGGCACCTTGCTGGCTGCTAGTTCATTCTCTGTGATTTCATATTAGTTGGTTGCGTTTTTGCTTTATCACGAATTTTGACTTATAACAAGGTTATGAGGCTTTTCTTCTATGGTGTTTTCGCATACGATCAAAATCCCTTCCATGGCTTAGTGAATCAATCCACAATTGAACTCACAATCCGAAGGAGGGATTCAATTTCTAGCGAACCTAACGGTAATTGTTTGTTTTGTGATATGACATTCTCTAAGTCCGCCTTTAGCTACCACCATAATGATATATATAAAAAGCGTCGGTGGCGCAGTGGATAGGCGCGGACTCTCAATCTGAGGGTACCGGGTTCGAATCCAGCCGTGTACCTATGAGTTGTTTTTCAATTCAAGTACATTATCCGATTGCTTATCGGTGAAGGAAAACATCGTGAGGAAACCTGTATGTCTTGAACAGGCATGTGAAGTCCGCCGATCCGCACTGGGCCCGCGTGGACTATGGCCCATACACTCTCTGTAGGAGAGTAGGCCTGAGCCCCTCCAGTGGGGACATATGTATGCTGTTGATGATGATATTGATATATCTTTCACCAGCAGCACTGTTTCTTGTACCCTGGCAATAAAGGTCAACGCTTCATTAGTTTTGAGACTTCTGGATGAGCATGCTTTCCATCCTACTGTCTTATCGTCACTTACCAAAATCGCAAGTGCAAAATCTGAATAATCAACAATAAAGTGACTACTACTCTCCGTAAACTTGTGTTGTTTTTACAAAAATCAAAGGTGTTTATAAGATGTTCATTTTTGTTGAAGCGGTATCACTGGATACACAAGATCCGCGGAGACAGGCCCAAAAGCTAGCTATTCAGAATAAAATACACGTTTTTAGTTTTGACTAAATCTTAATTTTGCCAACCCAACTTGTTTATCATTCGAATGGGCTGTATTGTGACGTCACATCAGAGTTACGTTTACGTCATACAAATAATGATTTTCGACACAACATACAACGTCGCGGGTAAAAATGATTGGAATCTTTGAAATCTTTGAATAGTAATGTCAGTAGTGAAATACCGTTGACACGACCAAAGCGCATGCGTCAAACACTGCGGCTGAAGGGTGCGGGTCTCGAGTTCTTAGGGTATTGCATGTAAGGGTCATATTGGTTTATTACATCGCATTCATACACATTAAGCTCCTACAAACTGGCAAACTAAATTAATGCAATATGAACTTAATATTCTGGTGCATAAAGCTCAAGATGAATTGAAGAAATTCGACAGTTTTTGTTATTGATCGCAATACGAAATAGATTATACAGATTGGAAAGGAAATTGTTTCTTATTTATATGAACACAAGTATCACTGCTTTTGTATGTACTCTCTACCACCTCACACAAGCGTTTTCCTTCAAGATGGCGTCGAAACTTGGCATTTTTGGAAATATTTAAGCCCATGAACAAGTGATTATTTGAAAATACGATTATGCAGTCATACTTTGCGGTGTCGGCGTCTCTCGCCGACATTTCTAGGGCTGTGCATTTTGAAATAAAACAAACATCTGTATATACGAAAGTTTTTCTTTTTAATAATTGGGTATATTTACAATAGATTAATTAACAATCGTGAGTTGCATGAATAATGATTAAGGGGTTCCAATTGTTACAGCTATCCGGTTAATACCTTTGGTACATCCACACATTTATTATAAGTAGTCCTGTTTCGTATGAGAGATCATGGGTATCCATATAGCCCTTAACTAACTTACCTACATTATTTAATTAATTGGAATGTACAACGACTACTCAAAACACTACAATAAAATAAATAACGAGACATTATGTGCTTATAAAGTATTATTACTCTGAAAATGATTGCATCAAAGTATACAAAAATAATATCAACTCGTTTTTATTTGTATTTATTTTAATGAGATCAATTATGTTTTTTTTTTAAATGAAGTGTATCATTATTATACCAAAGACGGCAATAGTTTCTTAAATGACTAAGCGAATGATTTATAATTAATATAAAATAACAAGTGAATGAAAAGTTTTTTAAACCCGACTGCGTATTTTTTTTTACTTTTTATGATTTTGATATACCCAGTGTCACCCTCACAGTAAATACGAATCTAACGACACCTCTCAAGCTAAAATCCATCGAGCTGTTCAGGCCGCAGAGCGTGCCAAACAGTTATACATACATAATCTTGAAAAACATAACCCGTCTTCTGGCGCAGTCGGGTAAAAACGTTAGTATTTATTGCCCTCCTGTTTAGATAACTACAAATAAATAATATCAACAAACGTGCGCCCGTCAACAGACAAATAATAATAATAATATTAATTAAAATAACAATAAATTAACACGTAACACAAAGCTATAAATTGTCGAATAATCACAGACATCTACATTCACCTAAATAATGACTCGGAACATTGTTAAATGATTCCATTATTATCATTAAATTAATTTCATCAATATTCAGACATTTTACGTGCACTCCACTACAAACTTAACTACGGCACTCAGTTTGGAACCGAATAGTTCGTCCACCATGAACTCGCGAAAACGATTATCTTCTTCGGGTAAAGTCCGTTCGCTAAGTTAGTGTCGCATTTGATATATGCCGACCGGCACACGTCGCCTCCTTCTAGTCAAAGTCTTTCGATTTCGAACTCAAAGGAGGCTGCTATATAAACACCCGCTTGTGAACTTCGCATTTGTGCTAATTAATTATAACTAACTAATTAAGTTTAGTATTAAATATAGATAAATTGTAGCAACACCCTTCTTCACTTCGTCTGTATTTGTGGCACGATTGGCTCCAGATTGATTCATGTATTTCCGAACATAGACCCAAACAAACGCGTGTGATTCCGACTTCAGGTATTTAATTAATGTTTCAACAGTTTTGGGCGATAAGTGTGGGATACGAACCCACAACATTTGATATCGAGGCATCGCAGAGAGGTTGTGTTTGTGACTTAGTGGAGCTTTGTGGTCACTGGTGTTTGTATAGAAAATGTTTTGTGTTTAATTTTATGCTCCTTCATGTGTAGGTAATATTTAAAAAATTATTTCTGCTGCCTAAATTCAATGATGTAATTCGTGTGCACACTATCTGAGCGAACGGACTGTACTGTTGCTATAACCGCTCGGTCGAAGTCTCATAGTAGACGCGCAGGCTTCATTCAGCTCATTGGGATACTTATGTATTTAATGAAATTATTCTATGTACGGACCCAAATTTTGGATTGAAATGAAGAATTCTAATTATTTACCCTAATTTTAAGTCTGACATCACTACATCTCCGAGCAGATGCAAAATTGTTAAGGCATTTCTGTCTGTTCTAGACACTCTAGATGATATTAACCATCCTGGGTATAGTCTCAACTCGCGACCCCGATAATTTTGCCCTAGTCGGAGAGGCAGCGAAATATTTAATCTAGCGTTAATTTTTGAGCCACCACGTCGTAATCTAGAGTCAAATATATATCTATTAAATTTTAATATCATTTATTTAGTGAGATGCGAATTAATTTCCAATTCTTACTAGAAGTTATAAAATCCTGGACATGGAAGTAATGGATGAGGCTTTTTCAGTTGCTTCCTCAGGCATACCGAGTGCCGATCCCGGCCAACCGAACCTCCATTTTGTCTAGACTAAACCTTATGTATCATTTTATCAATATAACTGTACAAAACGCTTATTCGTTCGCAAAATTTGTCCTATTTCTTACCTTTTTAATATACTTCATTGCCTTCGAGTAACACCCGGGCTTAGAGCCGGCTTTGCCTTACGTACACTTCGAAGAAGGATTTTACCGGAATAGTCAACCATTAGACTGTCAAATGGGCGTCAAATTGCTATTACGCTAATTTGACGCCGATCGATAAATCCAATACCCGTCGATATTTCACGGAGCTGTCGATATTGCAACCTCCCGCCTGCCAGACATTTAATTCACTAGCGTTTACCGTTTATTACATCTATGTATTATCAAGAATACATATATTAAATCACTACAGTTACGAAACTCCTTTACTCACTAACTAACTGCTGTTCATTGGACTAGACCGTTTCGCTGATATTCAGCTAAAATTAAAATTATCCGACAGCTATAACATTTACCTGAAGAATACTATAGACATCCACAAATTAGAATAAACTATAATGATCATGTGATTTTATCGGAGTTTGTTTAGTAAAAATCAGTGAGAGCGAACGAAAAAACTAGATAGCTAACACAACAAAGTCCGTTCACACTTTATTCAATGTTCAAAATCGTCAACCTATAAAGAATAGAAATACATTTTAGCCAATTTCTACAACACTGCTTTTGGACCTTGCACGCCATTTATTACCACTTTGCCTAATTTTGTTACAAATTATTTTAAACTAGCTTTATCCCGCGGCTTCGCCCGTGTAGACTTAAGAATTTATCCCTTGAGAACTAATCGTTTGATCGTAATAAAAAGCAGCTTTTCTCCTTGCTTGGCCTTTCAACTAACTCTCCACAAAATATCAAGTCATTCTGACTTTCTGTATCAAAAAAGTCAAAGATCATAAAAATCGGGCCGGACGTTCCTGAGTTATATAATAAATGGTGTAATTAATCCGATCCAACTTTGTTTTATTTTGAACGTAAACAAAACGAGAATCATTCGCTCTAACTTAACATTTTCAACCTCCGTTCGCTCTCGTTTACAAGCAATAAATTCTATGAGAAATTCATTAATCCATTTACATTCTCCAACTTATCGTACCTAACTTCTCACGCTTTTTAATTCGCCATTTTTGTTCACTATTTGAACCAATTTGAAGTAATCTACATTCGTTACTTAATATCTATTTCAGTAGCGGTGGTGCTTACGACTCATTTCTTCGACAAACCTTTGATCAAACACATATCACAATTAACTAACACGAAGACGACATTATTCTACCCGGACCGTAGAATTAATTGTCTCCTTTAAATTATTTCTAATTTATCCACAGCTTTTCTTCCGTCAATATGTATAGCCTACGGCTATACCTTTGCAGCACACCGCTCCGAACTGCAAAGCATCTCCGGCACCGTAAAATTGATCCGAAGACCATCACTACTCGATGGATTCGCGTAGAATTCGCATAATGTTCGCAACGCAAGTTTTCCGCAGTTCTGTTAACTTGGTGTGCTTATGACTTGAATGTATAACCCTAGCCTTGTCTTTTACATCCCTTGCCAAATAAGACCACTCTTTCTAGCTTGTAATCAATAGTACGAGTATACTAGAACGTTCCTTATTCAAGTCTGCCAAAATATTTTAAAAGCGTTTCATCATTCTTGAGTTTCGCATTTTTCAAGCTCTATTTACCCAGGGTTTTATAGCAACAATTTGCTTTTAAGAGTCAAGCAAACATGCTCTTGTATTATGCTCCTAGTTCCTGAAAAATGGATTATTTTGATGCATTGAATTCTGACATAACTATGCTTCTTCAAAGCTTGTATAAATTCAAATGGTATACCCAATCCGAAAAGCTCAAGATGGACTTCAACACGGACATCAGCTGCTTCAGGACCATGAACAAAAATCTAAGCAAGATATACTTCTGTTGATACACTCAACAATGAATTCAAACTCAGCCCTCCACCAAAACTTTCAACTACTACAGCAGCACCCTCACTTAACTCCCATCCAATTTTAGAATAAGTCTATCCCCAGATTACAGCCGTGCTGTTAAAAATAAGAAGATCAGATTTGGCGGCCATGAGAAAAATTCAGGTAGATGTAAATCGGTGTTCATAGTTCATTGCTGGTTCCTAATAGAAAATATTCAGAAGTCACTTAACTTGTAATGCGATATCTCCGCCACAACCCGATATTATCTGTACTTAGTACAGGAGTCAGATGGGTAGAACGACGTGTTACCAACTTTACAATTGTAAAGTGAACACTTGGCTGAAAACGACTGCGCCTGATGGTAGGTAGGTACTTATTTTTAATAACAGTGCTGTATCTACGTTCTCGTCAAAATACTCGTACTTTTCAAGATGGTCGGGAGTGCTATTTTCTTTAGACATTTTCTTTTAGATCCTTTCTTGGACTTTACTGCAATATTACAACAGAGCTAAATAATAACAAACAATTAATAAGAAAATCAAATTAAAGCATTTATCATAATTTGGCGAAAAGCTCTACTTCTCTCGATGTATTTAATCTCATTATAGCATTTTACTGTATGCATTTTAAAATGTCCGTTCGGAGACGAAACTCCTTTTTAGATCGTACAGCCCCCGCTGGTACCAACAAAATAGTCGTAAACGATCCCGCCGCCGCGTGTTCTGTTCAGTGGGTGACCCGCTCTCAAAGGTGTATACAAACAGATAATGCTCAAACGTAACATCTCCTTTCACGGGACCCACTAAGGCAACCAAACAACGATTCCAATTATTAAATCCCGATCCCGACGATTCAGTAATAGTTCTGCTACCCCAAACGTGAATAGAAAGCCATTCGCTGGGGCTTTTAGGCAGCGAAAGCTGCCATCAAATACGGCTAGGGCGGTCAGTTATCGCCAGCCTGAGCACGGCCACTTCCGTATGTCAGGCGGCCGTGATGGCGTGCGGGGGTGGCGGGGCAGGGTGCGCGGGCGCAGGGGGAGGGCTCTCCACCACCCCGCACGCCTTCAGCTCCGTGAACACTTCGGTAAAGAACCCTGGCTCAGAGTTAATTCTTAACATGTTAAAGGAAAGCCGATCGACGATCAGAAGACATCGGTCCCAGAATTTGTCCTTGGAGTCTTCTACTAGGAAGGGCTTGAGCGGGTAGGAGATTTCGTTGCCCATGTAAGAGTATGAGAGGTACAGGCAGGTGAGCACCACCGCCTGGAGGTCCTGCGGGCGGGCGATGCGCTCTCCGTCCACCAGCTCTCGCACCAGCATGTACACGAAGACCACGTTCGCTGGGTTGATGAACGCCACGTCCTGCAATCAGAGATACCGGGAGTTATTACCAGTCGTAGACCAGCGGACAGGCAGACTGATAAAACACTGCAGAAATACAGATAAAAAGTCGTCAAAATAAAAGAATTATTACTGTCAATATTGACAAGTGTCCGTGGACCAAGGCCCCATGGTCTCCATTGCAAGCGCCGCAAACTCATAATCGTTGGCTATTGCAGAGTATTTGCGGTGCTTGATAATTTGGGCATTTTCAGTAGCCGCGCCGGCCCTGCGGGCGGTCCCCTGTATATGAGACGGAACCAGCGTGTCGACGCAGGTTACGTCCCATAAAAGGGCACGACCCAAACACCATGGCACTAAAGTTGCGCCATCAGGTTTCTTGCCATCGTCCCGAAACATGCCACGGGGCTCGAGCGTAGCATGCACCGAGGCGGTGACAAGTGCCCTCCGGACCAAATCTATTAATGTCATCATCATTAAATTTATAGAATCTGAAGCATCGTTCAGTTCAGATTTAGATATAGAGTAGATACAGATTTAAGAGACACACATTACACATCGGCACAATCATATACTGTTGTTACATTTATTATATACTTGTTAGATAAAATAACATCTGCGGTTTGATATTGCGGTTTCGAATGAAAATTGTTACCTATATTGTAATATTGTAAGGTTGTAGTGGGTTCCGGTTTCGTGAAAGAAGACAACTTTTCCATGTGTGGGTCGTCAGCTTCCTCATAGAGCTATGAGAATTCTACGCATGTCAAATTTTAAGGCAATTTAGGAGCAATCAAACTTTAGCATTCATAATTTAGCAGCAACCATGACTCAGTTACAGCGAGTTGTTTTTAGTGTGTCAGCTGGAGACATGGGTCTCCAGCTGACACATGCCAGGAAGGCAAACCAGTGAGGTTAGGGCTTTAGACTATAGTCAGGCATTTAAAGCACAATGACAGCAATGAGAGCCAAAAAAATTAACGATCACATTGATAAACTGTTGGATCTACGAACGAAATACCGTGTGTAAGCTGGCGACCCGTGTCACCAGCTTACACATCTGTATCTTCGTAATTATTCAAGTTACGATTATGTATTGTACCTCATATTTTAGAGCAAAATAGCAGCGCCAGGCTTCAAAATTTTCGAATCTCTAGTGCTAAAACTGTTTGAGCTACGAGCCGATATGTGTGTGTAAGCTGGTGACATGGGTCGCCAGCTGACACATGTTGTATCTCTGAAACTACATAAGTGAGAACTTCGTTTTAAAGATCAGATGAGACCATACAATAGCAGCGTTCACGAGTCAAAATTTCAAATCTCCTGGCTGTCTAGATTCAAAGTTATAAGCAAAAAACTATTTTCCCGCCAAAAAATTCAAAATAATCGCACGGACGCCGCTAAGCGGGCCGTTGCCGTTCCGTGCGCTACGCTATTACAAGAGTTTCAACTTAGCCGTCATTGTTTTAAAATTCATTTTAACCTGCACTTTCGTATCGATTCAATTGGTATATTGAGCGTGTTAGACCAGGAGCCGACAGAAATAAGCAATGGTATACTACCGATTAACTTCATAGAGAGACTACGAACGACCTTCACCAAATTTGAGGTCAAGTGAGAACCCTTCATCGCAAATCTACTAATTTGACTAATACGGAACCAAGATTTAGTTTAGTAATGAATCAACATATAAGAAATAACAATTTACGGTGTGATATAACATAGTATAAGAGGTATATGTTCAACATATACAGCTTATATCACTATGATCAATAATTGTTGAGCTCGGTATTTAGTATATTTTCAATAGCAATCCATACTAATATTATTTATATATTATGAATGCAAAAGTGATTTTGTTTGTTTGTCCTTTATTATCGTCGTAACGTAGAGTCAGAATGATGATTTTTTGTATTAGTAGGGGTTAGTAGGGGTAGTTTGGAAAAGGATGGAAAATGACATTGGCTGTATTTCTTAAACTTTTATTCATAGCTATTTTCATGGAAATTGCAAACAATATTGGCACATTTTAATAAAAATTATTGCTTATACTCAGAAATTTAGATTTGCAAATGAATAAAAATCTTATGATTTGATATATTTTTATTATAAAAGTTGACTAACATTGCTTTGTCTGATTTTCATAATATCAAAAACGGGACATGTGCGAGTCAGACTTGCGCACCGAGGGTTCCTATATTTGTCCCATAAGACTTTGTTTTTTGCCAAATTTCAGGATTATAGATCAATCAAAAATATGCGTCATGCACGGCTTTGATATAAGGGATTGCACACCTGAGTATTTGATATCAATTTCAACTTGATGCATTCACGCATTCCTTAAAAAAGGGGTCTTGACAGACCGAAGAACAACAAAGAGATCCAATCTAGGGTTCGCCTAAATATATTATTTAGTCACAAAATTAACCGCTTATGTACATAATTGATCATAACAAAGGTGCTTCTGAAAGGCGATAGTTGTATTCTAAAGAAGTAAACAAGTCATAATTTTGTATGGGAACCCATATTTTGTTGAAACTTATATATAATAACCAGTAGAATTCAGAATACCTGCCTTCTAAAGTGTGTGTATATTAGTTAACATCATTAAGATTAATTATTTTTCTAAAAACTAGCGTTCCATTATCACAGGTTGGATACTATAAAGAAATAAACGAGACATAGCTTTGTATAGAATTTAAATGAAAATTAAATGTTTGTGAAATCTATATCACGTTTTATTCAATAATTGCTACTGAAAATATACTAAATACCGAGCTCAACAATTATTGATCATAGTGATGTAAACTGTATATGTTGAACAAAACCTCTTATACTATGTTATATCACACCGTAAATTGTTATTTCTTATATGTTGATTCATTACTAAACTAAATCTTGGTTCCGTATTAGTCAAATTAGTAGATTTGCGATGAAGGGTTCTCACTTGACCTCAAATTTGGTGAAGGTCGTTCGTAGTCTCTCTATGAAGTTAATCGGTAGTATACCATTGCTTATTTCTGTCGGCTCCTGGTCTAACACGCTCAATATACCAATTGAATCGATACGAAAGTGCAGGTTAAAATGAATTTTAAAACAATGACGGCTAAGTTGAAACTCTATTGTAATAGCGTAGTGCACGGAACGGCAACGGCCCGCTCAGCGGCGTCCGTGCGATTATTTTGAATTTTTTGGCGGGAAAATAGTTTTTTGCTTATAACTTTGAATCTAGACAGCCAGGAGATTTGAAATTTTGACTCGTGAACGCTGCTATTGTATGGTCTCATCTGATCTTTAAAACGAAGTTCTCACTTATGTAGTTTCAGAGATACAACATGTGTCAGCTGGCGACCCATGTCACCAGCTTACACACACATATCGGCTCGTAGCTCAAAGCACTAGAGATTCGAAAATTTTGAAGCCTGGCGCTGCTATTTTGCTCTAAAATATGAGGTACAATACATAATCGTAACTTGAATAATTACGAAGATCCAGATGTGTAAGCTGGTGACACGGGTCGCCAGCTTACACACAGTATTTCGTTCGTAGATCCAACAGTTTATCAATGTGATCGTTAATTTTTTTGGCTCTCACTGCTGTAATTGTGCTTTAAATGCCTGACTATAGTCTAAAGCCCTAACCCCACTGGTTTGCCTTCCTGGCATGTGTCAGCTGGAGACCCATGTCTCCAGCTGACACACTAAAAACAACTCGCTGTAACTGAGTCATGGTTGCTGCTAAATTATGAATGCTAAAGTTTGATTGCTCCTAAATTGCCTTAAAATTTTGCATGCGTAGAATTCTCATAGCTCTATGAGGAAGCTGACGACCCACACATACTTTTCCGGTAAACAGGCGTATATTTTCGGACAGGAACAAGTACTTCATATATACAGTAGAATGCATGAAAAGTTTAGGCAAATAGACACTTCCAACACGTGAGGCGTGAAGAAAGCGTTAGCAGTTACAGGAAACGTCCCACAAGTGGAAGCGAATCCCATAGACTGCCGTCAACTAGGTACGATGCAAGCTAAATGTCCACCGACCAGTCCCACAAGTGGAAGCTGTCAGGAAGCACGTATCGGGATCGTTACCTAGGCCCTGCCAAGGAATACATTGCAATTTTTTTTTTTTTTTTTTTTTTCGAATGGACTTGATGCTGTTGGTCCTGCGACCTCTACAGCTTCACCCGAACAATGGCGAGCGCGGAAGGCGCTCAACCGGTATTATTATTAATAGCAACAGGCCTAAGGGCGCCCGCTCGGGCTCGTCCTCGGCTTAGGGCGTTGCTTTGTGGTCAAGAGATCGGTGAAAATCGGCCCGGAATGTGCCGATATCTGCGATAAGCGCCAGGATTATTGCTCGTCGTGGGGAAGGTGTGTCTTTGCCGTCTCCGCCGGCGGAGACGGTGTATTTGCAAAGTGTCGGTTTGAGGACGGATCGATAGTGCTTGAAGAGCCAAGGTGATCGGATCATCGGGGTCGTTGAGGACGTCCCGGGGGCGCCTCTTACGGCCGGGAATCGGCACGTAAGACGACGCTTTACGTGCAAACGGATTGGGATGGTTCGGAGCGGACGCGAAGAACCGTACAGAGACGTCCTTCATGTAATGAGCTAAGGTCGGCAGCTCTAGATCCTTGTGGAGATCAAGGTTCCGCACAAACCACGGGGCGCCCGTGGCTTTGCGCATGAAGCGGTTCTGTACGGTCTGAAGTCGGTGAATATGAGAGGGAGCTGCATGGGCGAAAACCACGCTAGCGTACGTCATGATGGGACGGATGCACGTCTTATAGAGTGTCACCTTGTTACGAAGGGACATCTTGCTGCGAGCATTGAGAAGAGAATGGAGGCGACCCAGTACGAAAGACTACATTGCAATGAAATGCACACGGTATAAGTTTACGGGCGGTAAACCTGTCACTAGCGCGTTTTATCTTGCTAGTAGCGCCATCTAGGTGCAATCATGGTGTACTAAAGTATTGTGCTACAAGGTTTGTATATGCACGAAACATTTGATTGTTTCAAGAATAATTTCATCTATTTAAAAAATACCGGCCATCGAATCCTACTCACGCACCGAGGGTTCCGTACAGAATTCGAATAATTAACATACTGAAAATCATAAATATGGTATGGCAATAGCCACCAAACCAATGAAAAACAAATTTAACTTTGCAGTAGAGCATACTTCAGAAGTTGTCCTATATACATTTTATTACTTTGCAGTTGAAAAAAATAAACCACGTACACCAGTCCATATTGCGCTCAATTCTCAACTTTTAAAAAAAAACTATTTTTTGCTGGGATATAATTAAAAATTCCGGTTTCCAGATTCATTCCAATACTCGTGCTGTAATACCTTGCTTCTTGCCTAATTTAAGTTACTGCAAATTTGAGTATTCAGTACTAATTTCAACTTGATACCTCCACGCGTTAAGAAAAAGGGTCTTTACTTGACAGACAACTTGAATAAGGGTTCCGTTTTTCTTTTGAGGTATGGAACCCTAAAAATTATGTAGATCTGTATATCATAAAGATTTGTTTCAGTGTTCCAACTGGAGGACCTGTGTCCATATGTTTGTATGATATGAATAAAGTTATTCAAAACATAATTACACGTCTCTGGTCTCGAAGGTCGCTTCCAGAAACCTTCAACAATACCCTACCAAGGTCTTACACCCTTCACCTTGAGCTCTCACGCAATATATGCTTACTTACACATAACCGATAGTAAAAACGTATATAAAGATTGATCCAGCTTTTTCCTGCGTAATTTAGTTTCTCAAGAAAAAATAGTAGTTTAACTTCATTTTTACTAGCCCCCGACACAAAAAGAGGGGTGTTATACTTTTGACGCCAATCTGTGTGTCTGTCGGTCTGTGGCATCGTAGCTCTCGAGCAGATGGATTTTGATGCGGTTTTATTACGTGAAAGCTAGTTTCCTTGCGGTGGTTCTTAGTCGTATAATTATTGCGTAGGTTTTTTTACATAATGGGTAAGGCTATGATGATAGCGTGAGATGTCACCAGAAAGCAAGTGACGGTAAGGCCGTTGCGCTGGTTGGAAAGCGTGCTTACCCAGAAGCTTAAGCTAATGAGGCGCTAGATCTGGAACACAACGGTGCTATTAACACTGATGTTTGGCGGTGCACTTAGGTAACATGGTGGTAGCTAGCCAGGCGGACATAGAAAATGCCCTACCACCAACCAAACCGAGCACCAGTAGGTACACTCACTGGGAATCGAACCCGGGACCTCTGAGTTGTTAGTCCTAAAGCAGCGACCACTCAGCAATCGCTTTAATACTAAAAGACGTACTGAATAGTCAACACAATCGAAGTCGTAGTCATAAGCTTAGTTTATATTTATCACATAAACCCCCACTTTACTTGAAAAAGATCCATATTCAAATTATATTACATATCGTAGCCGTGTAGTAAAAATAGCCTGTGACATTTCCTTTGTCGCTCAATTTGAGCTGTCGAAATAAATTGTATCCCGCGCCGTGAGGAAAGGTGAGAACTTGAGAAGGGTAGCGCCTGCGTCACGCAGCGGAGCATGTGACGGAGCAGAGAACTAAGGCGCTGTATTGAAATCCTAATGGGCGCGGCTTGTGAGAGAATCTGGAACTCTAATATCAGAGCTAGCTACTAGGGTCGAGGATGTCAGTCACTCCGCGTCAGTCCTGCGTTTAGAAACAAAATTTCGCCTTGCTTACCTATTGTATTTTAATAATGATGTTAATTATTTATTTACGATTTTAAGGATTTCGAAATTAAAATTTATCGAGGTGAAATAATCCAATTACGTTTCTGGTTCTTAAATCAAGATAAAGATATGAAGAAATATATGCTTTACTTTGAGATTTCTTCTTCAAATCTTTTCTTCTATACAAACGCGCTGTGAACCATCACATTTCTAGAGATTTTTCTGACTCTTGAACCCACACCTAATATCTATGAAATCTCTATGGTCGTCAACTATTGTTTTTACATGTAATAGAGTATCATTTTTTCATGTGATTTGTTTTTATATATAAGATAGGTGGATTTTAATATCCAACCTACCCACTAGTAAATAATAATTGCAATAATACCCACTGTATCTTGTATTTCACAATACAAGTGAATTGTATTCTTTTTTGTGAAATAAATGTCTTAAACCGTAAACCGTATTTTCAGGATCTTTCAGCGTCCTGTAGCTTTACACCGAAAGTCAGTTTATTTCCGAAAGTCATCCGTTCGATGTGTGCCGATATCACGACATTTGTTCGAAGTATCCGGCATGTGACCGGAGTTTGCACGTGGACTCAGCTGTAGCTCCAAATAAAACGCAAACATTGTCCTTCTAACTTTTATACGAATTTCATGACGCCCCACAGTTGAACTCCTTCTGCGTCAGTACTATATTACTCAATCGAGTTAAGTTTAGCGGTTTTCGGTTATTTTTGTCAACTGGGCTTCTTGCAGTCGTGCGCCATTTATACCTCTACATGCTCGTAGATGACTTATAGTTTCGTTACCTTTAAACCAATATAAACAACTGCACGGAAACCACACATGATTGACATATGATATTTTGGTTTAATCAACATCAGCAACAGCCTATATATGTTCCCCACTGCAGGGGCCTACTCTCCTATAGAGAGTGTATGGGCTATAGTCCACCACGCGGGACCAGTGCGGAACGGCGGACTTCAAATGCCTGTTCAAGACATGCAGGTTTCCTCACGATGTTTTCCTTCACCGTTAAGCAATCGGATAATGTACTTGAATTGAAAAACAACTCATAGGTACACGGCTGGATTTGAACCCGGAACCCTCAGATGGAGAGTCCGCGCCTTATCCACTGCGCCACCGACGCCTCAGGTTCTACAGACGACAGAACAACTCAGGTTCTATAGATTAATAAGACGGACAGACAGACAACAATTCTGAAGATCATTGTATTGGCTTGTATTGTTTCCTTATGTTACAAGCTACTCTCATAAAAGACCCTCATAGTATATTATGTCGCAATTGGATTGCTTAATAAGCGATTTTATATAACATCTAGCTGGTTAACTAAACAGTTGCGTTATGTGTTTATTAATGATTATAATCCAGTAGTAGAATCATCTTCTTTGCTTTATGTTCTTAAAGTACTGTTTTACATGAGAGCCTTTTGTGCCCTATCATAATATTCAATCTTGGTTATGCTAAAAGGAATATAAAGCAAATAAACAAATAGCTACCTGTCAAAAGGGATAAATAATTACATAAGAACCCAGCACAATAGAAGCTTTGTATTATTGTGTATTATCCCTAGCATTCACGTTATTTCACGTCAATCCAACGTAGATTTCAGGCTGCGATACGGCGCGCGACCGTAAATTCGAAGTTTATTCTATGTTGAATTATTGAGGAAATTACATGCCCCTTGTTTGGAGAGATAATTTGTAGCGTATATATGCTTGGCCCGCGCATTTGCTAAGAAAATATGTGCGGTCTTCAAAGGAAATATATTTATTCGATGTCTCATTTATTTCTGTTGTTATTCTTGGAGCTAGAAGCTAGAAACGTTGACGGCCAAGGTTGCTTTAAAACAAATATACGAGTATCGGAGTTATTTAGGGTACGAGCTATTTCTACAATTTTTTTAATCTGTCCTGAACTTGGTACACTATTAACAAAATTAAATAAAATCTACAGATTTCAAAAAAAGCTTAGTAGTATTATGATTGAATTTCTTTTTTTTTTTAAGTGTAAAGTTCTTCTGTTTGAATAATCTTTTAATTAGCCTACATTGTCAACTGTTTTTCAGATAGTGAGACAGCGAACGACAAGTGAAGCAAATAAAACGAAGCCATTCTGGCTTAGTTTACCTTTAAAAACCCGTCAGTGGTCAAGATCGTATCTTAGAACTATTAGAGTTGTATTTAAAATTACGGTCACTGCAATAAATTTGTTTGTTTGTTCGTCTTTAATTTTCATCGCAACATGACAACTTTTACGCTTCAAAAATCAAGGAAGAGTGAATTTGACATGGTACAAAAGTGGCTACAAATTTTTGTACTAGAGTGTACACTACACTTGTCATCATATTTGAATGAGTAGCATGAGACGCATGAGAGCGGTGAAAGTTAGATATGTCATAATTAAATGTCAAATATTTATACGATTTGACGTCTCATGCTACGACGGGTCGATCAAATACAGTCAAGTGCAGAAATATGTATCCACTTTTGTACCATATCACACTCACCCTAACATGTTCCATGTACGCAGTGTGTTGAGGGAAATGGCTATTGAAGGGGAATCATCATCAGCCAGGAAACGTCCACTGCTGGACATAGGCCTCCTTCATAGTACACCACATAACCGGTCCTGAGCCACCTGCATCCAGCGACTCCCCGCGACTCTAACCAGGTCGTCGGTCCATCTAGTAGGGGGACGGCCTGGTATACGTTTCCCGGTACGTGGTCGCCACTGGAGAACCTTTACTCCCCACCGATTATCGGCTCTTCGAACGATATGGCCTGCCCATTGCTACTCCAGCTCACTGACTCGTCGAGCTATGTCGGTGACATGGTAAAAAAGTTGGCACATATTTTTGCACTCCAGTGTACGTGTCTGTGAGTACAGTGAACTATGGAATCCTAGATTAACGTCGAATAAGTATTTAGGTACTATTTACCACGTTTTATTACTTGCAGCCTTGGAGGTTTATGACTTGGGAAAATTTACGACTTTCATTACAATCCCTGTACATATTAATATTTAACCTTTACTGAAACATAAGCTTGAGATAATTAAATTTAAAACTGACGTTTGAACTCGACGGCTATTGTTTTCCTCATTCCGATACTTATCGCTGAAGCTTCATAAAATGTAGTCGCAAGATCGTTATAATACAACACACCAATAATAAGTCCACTTAGAATTACACAAATTGAACGATTTGATTATTCATGTCTCGACAGAGCGTCATATCATCCCGATAATCACTGCAAACACGGGCGAGGGATTTCATGCATGTGTGCGTGTGACAGCTTTGTCTCGTTCTTCAAAAATATGAGTTCAGCGCAAATATACTCGTACACAAGTACATATGTAATCTAGTACCTTTAGATATATAATTTCAAATCGATCAATACTCGTCGTTTTAAAGACGATATTTCGTGTACAAGTAAATGCGTTCAGAAAGAACTGGAAATCGACTTTAATTGCCCTAACAATCTACTTTTATTAAAGCAGATTTAAGATATGTATCGTTTTCTCATAGATGCCACTGTCAGAACTGAAATGGGACCACACGGGAAGCACCAGCTGTCAAATAAAAAATAATCATCCAAATCATCTCAAATTGAGAACCTCCTCCTTTTTTGAAGTCGATTAAAAAGAAATGGCAATAGCCACATTTGCACGTCTTGTAACATAGCGCCCCGGTCTTTGACAACTGTAGGTTAACTAATGAAATATTACTTTTTTCCAGCTATTTTTTACACGACATTGAATGCATATTTATTTATCTTATTATGTCTTATGTTAATCCAATGATTTTAGAATGGCTTAAATATAGATATTTTGATCCTGATCTATATAATCTATCTATGACATACTATATTTATTATTCTGCCTATATTACAGACCTCTATGCGTATATGAGACGTAAAATGTCTAAACGATTTTGATATGACAAAATGTCACACAAACTTACGCATGATTGGTGAGAAATCATGTGTAATTTTGTGTGTTTGTTTGTTATGTTTTTACGTTGCATTGTTTTGCAATAAATTAAAAAGGAAATAGGCAAACTAAGCCAGAATGGCTCAGTTCTACTTGCTTCACTTGCGTGCACGGACTCACGTTCTGATGAGGCGTGTTAAGGGTACTTTGATTTGATTTTATCAATGAATATAAACTGTCCCAGGTTAATTAAACTTGAGGAATAAGTAAAGGGAACTATATAAAAGGAAAGTTTCATTGTTTGTTGTTGGATCTCGATCGAGTATTCTTTCAGGAGACTCCCAAACTCATATCAATCAAACTTTCTGACTAACTTCAGAGGGCCACTAATTAAATTTGGAAGGCTTCTACGCTATATTGTTTTTATTGTTCTGTTCAGATATTCTTCGTGAACACATTGATTCATCATCATCAGCCAGGAAACGTCGGCAGCTGGACATAGGCCTCAACTATGGTATATCACAATGTCCCGCTGAGGCACTTGCAACCAGTGACTCCCATCGTCAATCCATCTAGTAGGGAGACGGCTCAGAATACGTTTCCCAGTGAATGGTAGCCTCACGAGAACTTTGACTTCACATCTGGTATCCGTACACTGACTCGTCGAGCTATGGCGGTGACCTTAGGTCTTTTTCGAATATACTCATTCCGGATTTTACCATGTAGAGAATGGAGCATAAAGCCGAAAATATATTGGAGTTGGATAAATAACGGTATTTGCTACTTACTGCCGCTGATTATTTTTCTGGGCAGCTATGTGTATTGCGGAAATTCATGTAAGTCATTAGGAAACGAAATTATCACCGAAGAAGGCAAAGTTGCCGAAAGTCCCGCAGACCTCTGCAGTCTCGGTGACTATACCAGAGGGGGCGGACATTACCTACGCCCAGGTAATGACGGCTGCCAAGCAGAGAGTTAAACTGGCGGAAATCGGTATATCTGAATTGCGCCAGAAGCGGGCCATTAATGGTGGTCTATTGCTGGTGGTGGTGGGGCCAGACGGTGCACAAAAAGCCGATGCACTGGCTAAACGACTTAGTCAGAGTCTAGCTGATATGCCGGTGCGAATTGCTCGTCCTATAAAGACGTGTGAGCTTAGAGTAGTGGACCTCGACGAGTCCATCGTCTCACAAGATGTAGCAGCAGCCATCGCCAGTGCTGGTGGCTGCGATGTTGGGCAGGTGAAGGTGGGTGAGATTCGTCGCACACCTAAACGTCTTGGCACGGCCTGGGTTCGCTGCCCACTAAGCGCAGCACGCAAAATTGCTGACGCCAAGCGGTTACAGGTGGACTGGGTATCGGCGCGTGTCGAAGTGTTAACTGCTCGGCCTTTGCAGTGCTTTAGGTGCCTTGAAATGGGCCACGCTCGCCACCAGTGCACTAGTGCTGTAGATCGCAGCTCAGTGTGCTTCAAGTGTGGCCAGTCTGACCACAAAGTCGGCAAATGCGAGGCTACGGAGCCAAAGTGCCCAATATGCTCGGCTCTTGGTCTTCCCGCTAACCATAGGATAGGGGGCACGAAATGCTACCCTCCCAAGGCGAAAAAAAGTGGTGGAGGGAGTAAGCAGGCTCCCCCCACTGCTGCTTCAAACAGTGCTGGCAGGGCCCCTAAACCAAATGTGGTGTCCCAAGCAGGTAATAAACCTGCTGTGGAGGCTATGGAGGCTTAAAATACACGCCAACCTTTAAAGTTCTTCAAGGCAATCTAAATCACTGCCGAGTGGCGCAGGACCTGCTACTGCAAACACTCATGGAGTGGAAGATTGCTTTGTCGGTGATGGCGGAACCTTACATTGTACCCGATCACCCTCGGTGGTTTGGCACAAATGCTGGCTCGGTTGCTATATACTGGGGAGGAGGGGAGGGCGATCCCCCATGCATTTTACAAGCAGACGAGCCGGGTATAGTTGCGGTGGAATGGGGTTCACTCATTGTTGTGGGGTGCTACGTCTCCCCTAACTGCAGCCTTGTCGAATACGAGGCGTACCTGGATAGAGTAGAGGGTGTTATTCGCCGAAATCTGTCTCGACCGGTACTGATCCTCGGTGATTTTAACGCTCGTTCTAGCGAGTGGGGAGACCACCTGGACAACTCCCGGGGGAGGACCATTTTAAATTGGTCAGCAGAGTTAGACCTCCGACTGCTGAATCGAGGGTCAACGAGCACTTGCGTCCGATGGCAGGGGGAATCAATCGTAGATCTTTCGTGGGCGACACCCTCCGCGGAACAGTTAGTTTCAAACTGGAGGGTGATGGAGGAGGTGGTCACTCTATCTGACCACCGCCACATCGCATTCAATGTGACACACCACCCTCCGGATCCCGCAGGCAGCCGAGTTGTCAGTAGCCGAAAACGCTGGTCTCTTAAAAGATTAAATAAAGATAAGCTTGTAGCCGCGGCTCTTGTCGCTGCCTGGTCGGAAAGCCTTGACCTTGACTCAGGGGCTGAACCGGAAAGGGAAGTTGCCTGGTTTCGGGTCACCATGATGTCCATCTGCGATGTCGCGATGCCCCGAATCCGGGCAAGGAGTGTAAGCTCAATGTATTGGTGGACGGAGGACATTGCGAAACTGCGTGTAAAATGCCTCGCCTCCCGGCGTCGATACACAAGGACTCGTAGGCGACGACGAGCGACCGATGAAGAGAAGAAGGACGCTTACTCTGTATACAGGATGGCGACTATGGCACTACAGTCGGCTATAGCGGAAGCCAAGTCTCGGGCGCGGGATGAGCTCCTTGCAGACTTGGACCGTGACCCCTGGGGTCGGCCATACAAAATGGTGCTCGGGAAGCTGCGGCCTTGGGTGCCACCCCTGACGGAGACCCTAGACCCTGACTTTGTGGCAAGAGTTGTAGACACCTTGTTTCCGAGGAATAGTGGAGGCCATATCATTACCGAGAACATGACTCACATGGAATGGAGCAACGACCATAATGTCACGGAGGCAGAGATGACGTTGGCTGTTAAACGCCTTGGCGTACGAAATACTGCACCGGGTCCGGACGGTATTCCAGGTCGTGCCTGGGTGTTAGTGCAGGCTGCGCTAGGTGATCGATTGAGGCGCCTTTTTAGCAGCTGCCTTCGGCATGGCCATTTCCCTGAAGAATGGAAAGTTGCAAAACTGGTCCTCTTGCGGAAAGAAGGAAGGCCCGTGGACTCCCCATCTGCGTACCGACCAATATGCCTGTTGGACGAGGCGGGCAAGCTGCTCGAACGGATAATTGCCTATCGTATCAACAGGCAGCTGTTGGGAGATGGCCCAAATCTGTCAGACAGCCAGTTTGGCTTTCGTAGTGGTCGGTCAACAGTGGACGCGATTCTTCGCGTCCGAGCACTGTCTGATCAGGCGATATCCCAGGGACGAGTAGTGTTGGCTATCAGCCTAGATATAGTCAACGCTTTTAATTCTTTGCCGTGGAGTGCGATTAGGGAGGCAATGATATATCATCGTATGCCTCCTTACCTGCGGAATGTCATAGGGTCTTATCTGTCTGACAGAAGAATCTCCTATACGGGTCGGTACGGAAGCGCGCAGCAGAGGGAGGTGGTGTGCGGGGTGCCACAGGGGTCAGTGCTAGGCCCCCTTCTGTGGAACCTTGCATACGACGCTGTCTTGCGTGTGACGCTACCTGAAGGCGTTAGTGTCATCTGTTATGCGGATGATACCCTAGTTCTGGCCGAGGGGGAGTCTTTCGAGACGGCCGTAAGCCTTGCCGAAATTGGAGTGGCCTGCATAGTGCGGAAAATCACCGAGATAGGGCTGCAAGTAGCGCCTCAAAAGACTGAGGCGCTATGGTTTTACAAACCACGCAGGGGGGTCGTGCCTCCCCGCTCAAGAGTGCAAGTGGGGAACGCAGAGGTCCAGGTAGGTCAGTATATGAAATACCTGGGTCTAATTCTGGACGGGCGTTGGGGCTTCGATGAGCATTTCGACCGCCTTGTCCCCCGAATCCGAAGGGTTGCCGGTGCTATGCATCGACTACTACCCAATCTTGGAGGTCCTAGGGAAGGTGTCCGCCGTCTCTATGCGGGTGTCGTTCGGTCCATTGCGCTCTACGGGGCGCCAGTATGGTCGGAAAGAGTTACGGGTGTTCGGCGCCTTGCAGCAAAATTAAACGCTGCACAGCGCCACATCGCAATAAGAGTCGCACGCGGATACCGAACCATTTCATACGAGGCGGCAACGGTCCTGGCAAGATTCCCCCCCTTAGACATACTGGCAGATATGGACGCGAGAGTGTATGCCCGCATTCGTAACCTTCGCCAGAGAGAGGGTGTTGTGCCAGAAAGGGCGATCGTGGAGCTCCGGCGGAGAGCTTATCAACGCGCTTTAAATCGCTGGCGTGAGCGGCTGCATGAGCCGCGAAGTGCGCAGCAACGCGTTGTGACGGCAATCTTGCCAAGCTTTCAGGCCTGGCTAGAACGGGATGGACGCGTCACCTACCGCTTGACCCAGGTGCTCACCGGGCATGGTTGCTTCGGTGAGTACCTCAGTAGAATTGGAAGGGAGACGACAGCACAGTGTCACCATTGCGGAGCCAATCAGGACTCCGCTCAGCACACGCTCGAGCAATGCCCAGCATGGAATGCTGAGCGGCAAGTCCTGATACAAATTACTGGAAGAGACCTATCCCCAGCTGTGCTAGTTGCGGCGATGTTGGAAAGCCGAGAGGCGTGGGATGCCGCGGTCACGTTTTGTGAGTGCGTTATGGTCCAAAAAGAGGAGGCAGAACGTGACCGGGAGCGTTCCGATCCAACACGTAGACGGCGACAACGGAGAGGCACAAATGCCCTCCCGCGTCACAACAATACCCCTGGATAGGGGCACCCAGGGTTGCGGGAGGTCAGAGTAGGAGCTCTGGTCGCCCTATCGGTGTGAACCGGCAACCACTGGAAGGCAGCGGTAGTACGGCGTGGTCCCGTCCCGCTGCAGCCTGGAGCTGCTGAGATGTAGTGGCTAACTGGTCAAGGGGTGGGCTAAATGCAAAGCGCGAGAGGAGCACTGGTGTGTTCCGCTGGAGTTCCCAGGGCTCCTCGACTTGCGCCGAGGATGACCACCGAGGGGGTTTTAGTGGATGGAAATTCTACATAACCCGGCTTCTCTCCTAAGGAGTCGGGTATCTTTGAAAGATTTCCCCCTCGAAAAAAAAAAAAAAAAAAAAAAAAAAAAAAAAAAAAAAGGAAACGAAATTATGTTCACCTGTTCCATTGTATCTCCTACACTACACAAATTTTGACAAATGCGGTGTTATAGGCTACATGAAGTCATGTGAAATTCAAAATGGCGGCTTTTAAGGGACATAAAGTGCTACAAAAAAATTCAAGATGAAAAGATCGTGTTTGGAATCAAATGAAAGGTTTTGACAAGTACATTCCTAAATATAGGTTATATATGAGTTTTTTTTATATAATACGTCAAGCACGTTTCTTGTAGTAGTGCAAGTTTTTTAACTTTGTTCTTGGTATAAATATTATTTCTATTCTACTTCTTCTGGATCATGTACCGAATCGTTGACGACGTAGCGGCTTCGTGGCGTACTAGACTGGGTGGACTCTCAATCTGGAGGTCCCGGGTTCGATTACCTCTATAGATTAAGTCTGCGGCTAAACAGTACTGTTGTTTTCCGTTTTGAAAAGTAGCAGAGACAGCGCCTAATTAACCTGAGGCTTGTGTATAACACGTTTTCTAGGCCGGTCCTAGCGTCGCTTTCCATCATGTGTAATGAAGGCCATGTGCGAAACTCTTTTTTTATTGAAGAAAATAGGAATAAGATCCATAGGCGAAGCAAAAGTCTAATAAGGGCAAAAGTCTATAAATAAATTCAGATGCGTAGGTCGGGCAGTGCAGTTATGCATTTGACTATTTTCGACGATTGTTTGTACAATCAAGTACAAAAATATGTATCCATTTTACATGTTTTAAAAGTAGATACTTAGTTAGGATTTTTGTACTTGAGTGTACAACACTATAGATAGAACTTTCATGGCAAAATACGATTATGAAAAATCATTTGTTCTTATAAAACCCTCCACCATTACCAGAAATAATAACACGCATCCCTCAAATAACAAACTCAATAAAACCCAAACAAATCTCAACCCTAGAATACAGATAGTTTCGATCAATCCATCAAAAACATACCCCAATCGTTTTGTTGAAAAGATCAAAAAGATCCCAACTAATGGGTGTCTGTACCAACTCTAGCATGTGAGAATCTGAGCATCCCTTTTTAAAGTGTGTCGAACCCTTTCTGCTAAACAGACACAATGGGTTCGGAGTTCGAAAACCCTCTGTTAATGGATATTGCTGTCTCATTCCAAACAGAATGGCGTCGATTCACAGGGCGACGTACGTAACCAACTTGGATGTTTTGAACTATTGATTTTTCTAGTGGACAGTCGGTTACAAAAGCTTGCGAAAATTTTCTTGATTTAAATTCAGAATGGAGCTTGGTAAAATAAGCAGTCTTTAATACATGTTTGAAGCCTTTCTTTATCTGTGGCAGCGTAGCTCTCGAACAGAATCAATATTTATTTTAGGACGTTTCTTCGAGCTGTATAGGTGTATTCAGCTGTAATGCGTGCAATTTCCACGAAGAGTTTTGAGATGATGATGACATTTGTATGAAATAAGTTTCACGTAAAAAATTATTATGTATTAAAATAGGATATCTGATATTGTGAAGCGATTATCTAAATCAGTCAGAAAATAAATTATTACTGAATTTGAATAACAATTATCATTTTTTCATATTGTGTGATATTTCATAAAATGCTTCCAGCGGTGTAACGGCTATTTCCGGTTACATTCTTACATTCGTGAAATTTATTTCCAGTCACTATAATTTAATGACGTATGTTTAGGTTATTGCTTCACAAAGTCAGCAGTTATATTGCAAAATATATTTCAATAATTTGTGTACGAAAGCTATTACTATAGTTTGGATTCCAGTTAGTAATGAGTATATATTCCATTTTACATATTTAATTCGTTTCTCTCAATTTACTTCTGTATACCTTTAGGCCTCCTATGAAAATATTGCTCTCAGTGATACAGGCCCCCTATTTTAGTTATACTATCTTGTTATATGTGTAGTTTTTATGTATTTGTTTGTTTCTTTTAGTATGCGTATGTAATTTGAACATCATAAATATACTTCTCATCAGAAAAATAGCGACACCTTGTAAGTTTATGTTATGTAAAGCTTATCAGAAAAACGTATGAAAATTTAATTTGAATTTAGAACATTAACATTTGGTTTTGAAAACCTCATATTATTCCCTATTAAACGACATTTGACATATATTCCTAAATATACACATTTTTCTGATAATCCTTACAAAACATAAACTTGCAAGGTGTTCCGATTTTTCTTATGAGAAGGTAGAAAAATTACGCACTGAAATATCTATGATAATGGCGCAACAAAAGTACGCAGAATAAATACACGTTAAGGGAGACATAATAACTAATACTCTCGGCATGAATATGAATCCAATTATGACACAGAACATTATACGAGACATTAATCATACATTAAGCTAACTTAATGAACGTTAGGACAAGTTAATCTTTCCATTACGGCTCCTTCACTTTCGTGCATTTATTTAAGTAAAGAAACACACACATACCTAAAAAAATACAATTAAAACCATCAAGTTTAATCATGTACCAGTAAACATCGCGGTTTACCTTCTTTCGTTCAGAAAGTTAAGATTTTCGTACGCGTGAGTTAGACTGAAAAATGGATACACCTTTCGACATGGCGATCTATTTGAAAGGCAAGCATGTCCAGCAGAGAATTTATGTGTCTGATGATATTGAAATAAAAATACTGTGCATAAGTTAGCGACACCATCTTTTTTTTTCTTCTTCATATTTAATAATTTGTATATCCACTTTTGTAGCTGACTGTACGCCTCCAGCCCCCCATCTATTTGAATGAACCAAACTGGCAGGGTTGTTGTGTCGCTATGACGTAATAAGACGTGATAGAAACGACACTAGTCTCTTGATTCTTGGTTTCCTCGTCATCAGACAATTTTTCTATTGAAACATTCCATTGCAATGCGAAATTACTTCAATCACACTGAAAATTGGGACGTAAATGGAAAGTGTGTATTCATAAATGTGTTGTAATTTTAACTTACGGCTTAGTTTGACTGTAGCAATAGAATTTTTCAGCTTTGTAGGGCTCTGTACTGGTCCGTCTGTCCGTCTGTCAATACATTTTTTTCAGGAACGCGTGAAGGTATCAAGTTTAAATTCATACGCAAAACTTGAATGTGCAGTCCCTTAAATCTGTGAAATAATCTCTAACTCAACGCAATACAAAGATACGGTCAGCTTTCAGCAGATTTTGCGTTCGCAAGTAATCAAACCCTGTAGGCGATAGGGTATTTCTCATTGATCTAGAATCCTGAAATTGGGCAAGAATCAAGGTCTTACAGCACAAGTGTAGGAATAAATATGATTCTATCACATTTAAATCGCTTATTGCTCATGATAATAATTTTGGATAATATTTTTTCGCTCGCAAAGTTATGTTTGTTCTTCAATCTGACTTAAATTTCTTATTATTCGGTGACCTTACTTATTATTTACCGTGCTTGTAAGCAATAATGAAAAGTTTTCGGATGTAGATATTTTCTCCTCATCAATTTGTGTGCTTTTAAATCAGATATTCAAAAAAATTCTCTAAGTGCTGTATAGATTTCAATATTTATGTATAAATTATTAGGCACCTTATAATATAAAAACATCAGTTGTTTGATAAACTAATTTCATTGTTGAAATTTATTTTAGGTAGTTTCGTTTAAATTTTAGTGAGTAAGTGAGTGTATATCAGTGGAGACTTGATTGGTCTATGTGTTATATTTATTTTACAAATCTATTTCTTTTATTAATATTGTATGTCTTCCTAGAAAATAAAAAATAAAATAAAATTTATGATTTTCAGTATGTTATTTATTATTATTCTATATGGAACTCTCGGTGCGCGAGTCTGACTCGCACTTGGCCGTCTTTTTTGATCAATTCCATTATTATTACAATTGACTACATTTGAAAAATTCGTCATTCCGCTACGAAATCAACCAAAATTACATAAGCTCTAAATAAACCTTTAATACACTGAAAGCATAAATAAATAATTATTTCGTCTGTACCCTCCCTTCTGTGTACCTGCCGTAGGCAAATACATATAAACGCGTTTGCACCGGCTACTCTACAGGATAGTCATACAACCAGAGAATTGTCCTAATTTGTAGCAAGTTGTGAATGACCATAGAAAAAAAGCCATACAGGTTTTTCATGATTAAATAGATCAATAATTAATTAACCCCTTTTTTAAATAAACAGCTCTACAAACTGCAATAAATAAGCTTTTCTCAATACCTAAGCGTAACTTTTCTTTAAAAAAGGTAAACTAACAATTCTAAAATAATGCCGATCAGAATTTTTTTATTAAACTTGTACATTGAATTATTGTAACAATCACTACTAGTTTTGTCCCTGTGCGGTGTATCCCGTTATCGTCTGCATAAATACACTGTTAAATATAAAACCTCCCCCATGGATTACCACGATGGACTCTCCGTACGGGAATTCATACTGGGAAACATGTTCCAGGCCGTCCCCCCATTTGATGGACCGACGACCTAGTAAAGGTCACGGGGAGTCGCTGAGTGCGAGCGAGTCAAAGTGGCATACCATGGAGAAGGCCTGTGTCCAGCGGTGGACGTTTCCCGGCTGATAGGTAGCCTTTCATCCGATTTTTTCATTTACTTGCCGTTTACGATATATAAGAAATAACTTGGGTGCCATGTGGTACTAAAAATTAAACCCAGTCTATTTTTTGTAGCCGGTCCAATCAGTATATCGTTTGCAGTAAGAAATTACGCCTCCGTGAGATACAGGACGTTTCAGAGACGAACGCAGACTTTTACTTGATTGGTACGTGATCTTGAGCTTTAAGCCTTCATTTGAGCTTTGGGACTCTGCTTAGCGTAATTTGAACTTTACGGGCTTTGTGATGATGTAAACGTGACTCATGTAGATTATTTTTTCAAAGGCATTAAACCGCCTTCGTAGCCTCAGCTTCGATTCCTATTGGACCTGTCGGTTGGTACTGGACATTTTCTCTGTCAGCTTGGCTAGCCACCACCATTTTACCTAAGTCTGCCGCTAAACAGTGGTGTCAATAGCAGTGTTGTAATCCGGTATGAAAGGTAGCAGAGTTATAGCCTTATTAGACCGAGGCTTCTGAATGCGCACGCTGACCATCAAACGGCTTTATTTTCACATACCATCAAGTGGAATGAAGGCCAAGTGCAAACCCATCATATATTAAAATGATATTATATGTCTACTGTTGAAACAGACCTTCGCTTTCGCGCATTCGATCAAGTTTATTTTTGTGAAAATAAAGCTCCACAAATATAATTTACCTACTCCACTAATTTACTCCTAATTATAAAATTACTTTCTATTTAAAAACAACAATGGAATGGCTGAAAGCTGACCGATAAAAGTGACGTTTTCATTAGCGAAACTGGGACATAATGAATGTTTAACGAACGTTTAAGCTTGGTGACGTGGAGGAGACTACAAAAGTAATGTTCGGAACAGAGGGATTAGGCAGGCAGTGGATGACGAATATTCATAAACAGCTTATAAAATTACTAGCTTTGCATGCGGCTTCATCTATGCGGACCAGAATTTTTATACACCGTCTATGCATATTTCGTAAGGGCGTATAATGTGTGTGTGATTTGTGCTAATGTGTCGTGTGTTGTAGAGAGCTAATTTTATTTATTATAATACACACATTAGCACAAATCACACACACTCCTTTCAGTCCCACAACATCTCACTGTACCCCATCACACAGCCTCGGCTAGTATGGGGTGCATTGCTCCTTATAAGGATAAAGATACTGCTAAAGCTGTTGCGGGAAACGAGAAGAGTACCCAAAACTCAGGTTTACTCCTTCCTTGGGTATGATTCTCGTCTTCTCAGCTCTCATACCACACGCCCTCTCACACCACGCACGCACATATCTTATAAGTGAAATGTAACATTTTTTGTAAAATAAATACTTTTTTTAAATAATTTATCCAGATACAGTTTACGACCGTACAAATCATATGTGAAAGCAATTTTGATAAATAGCTTTATTAATGAAGAGTTTATTTTTTAAAGTATGACGGAGCAGCAATGTATTGTGTCCAAATTGACTTGACCTGACAAAGGAACGGTATATTGAACTGTCATGATATGAGGTGCAAAATGAACCGACACGCAGTCGATTACTTTAGATGTAATTAATACATTGCGTGCTCAATTATTTTGTATGGCAAAATACAAAATTAATTAACGAAATTTATGTAAATGTGTTGTTTAGGACCAACACTAATTGCCATCTAAATATACACCCGTATGAAATATACACGCTGTATATATTGTTTTCACTTGGCCTTCATTCATTCAATGGTAAGTGATGGTAAGGATGGAAAGTGTGTGCACCCTCAAGCTAATGGGGCGGTACATAGAAAATGGGTACACCCGTAAATTGAACCCAGGACCTTCGGATTTGGAATCCAAATGGTTATTATCTTACGGGAACGCTTTATCATGGTAAAAAATGGACTATGCCCCATATCATAGGCTACGTGGGTGCCTATATCAAAATCATTTTGCTGTTTATTAGTGAAAATTCAACAAACAGACAGAGAGAAAATTGTGTTTTTTTTCAACCGAATTAATTATTTTATTGTGTATCTATTACAGTTATGAGCCGAATTTGACGATCCTTTAAAAAATATTGAATGCCAAAGCAAGAGCAGGACAGAATTATGCCATAAAACAGTGCGGGAAGAGCACGTGTCTTTTTTTTTAACGAAACGTGTCATGGCCGCCTGACTTGCAACGTGGATTTGTGTTGCGGATGTTGTAAGCTGGCTCGTGGCTCGTGCCGGCGCGTCTGCGCGGACTTCGTAACACCAGGGAACACTGGTGTGTTGGTGGTAAGGCATTGGCTGGTAGGGTATTTTTCGACCGACTTTAAAAAACGAGGTTCTCAATTTGCACTTTTCTGTATGTATGTTACACAATCATTCCGCCAATTATTATGAATCGATTTTGATGATACTTTTTTGTTAGGTAGAACATACTTCAGAGGTGGTCCCATAGAAATTATTTTAAAATTGATTTAGCGCTTTTTGAGAAAATCAACAACAAAAAATATATGCCCAGAATTTATGCCCAGATAATTCTACCTCTAAAGGTGAACTTTTTAGGGGATAAATGCTGTAGACTAATAACCATGGCGGAAACTAACACCTCTACCGGCACACTCTGGGTCAATTATTTCTGATCCTCTCAACAGAAAACAACAGCCCTAAGCCGATGTCGAGTAAAATTTTACCACCTGAACACCTTCCGCAATTTAAGCAATAATAATGACCACAGGATCAACATCATCAAGTAATTTCGAGGTAACATCCACTGCTCAACACAGGCCTCTTCCATGGTGCTCCATGACACATTGACCAGCTCCGCTTCCTCGACGTGGTCGCCACTTGAGAACCTTTACTCCCCATCGGCTATCGGTTCTTCGAGCGATGTGGATAGGTGCAGCCTCGTGCAGCTAAGGAATGTAATTCCCTGTCGGGTGTTTCCCGAGCGCTACTTGTGTTGAATTTCCTCGTATCAGGTGACAGGGACACGGAAACCTGATAATAAAGGCTAAGATATCCAACACCTCATAAAATTGAGGCTTCTGCTAAATCATCTGCATACAAAACAAGTCTCTCGTGGATTCTGATTTAAAAAAAATTCTTCGGTTTTTGATAATGATAAATACAGTGGAATTATAAATATGGTTCCGATGGCTCGGGGAAATGGCGCGGAAAACAAAAGAAGCCCGCCCCAAGCCCGCCCTCGCTGTGCGCGCGATCAAGTGCACTTGCATGAATTGAAGCGTATGATAAAAATCTGCTATATTTTGTAAATTAATAATTGTGGTGCCCGATTTACTCGTTGATATGCTTATCCAGTTTTAATAGGAAACACTAAACTGTTTGTTCAGGTCGCACCGTATGAAAACTATTCAAATATGTATTCATATCCTGTTTATCAAGACTCATTTATAAAATTAGACGCGTGGAATATAACGGAACAGTGCATACGAGGCGCATAAAACCTTTTTAATGAATAATGGGTTTCCACTTGACCTGTAAGCTTAAATTTAATGAGTCACAGCACTACACTCCTCCCAGGACACCTGAGGTGTGACGTGTGTGTTTACCTGCCATCCCTGCAGCAGGAGCGAGCGGTCTACGGTCCGCAGCCACATGACCGCGTCCCCCGCCTGGAAGTCGCGCAGGCGATGGCACCGCGCGTGCAGGAACACGCCGAGACACTTGAGCAGCTCCGACGTCGACGCCTGGATGACGGTCTTGCGCGGCGCCGGCGCGACCGACGACGCCGGCAACTTCTCCGCGTAGCACACGTTGTTGTTGAGCGCGTTGGCGCGCACCACGTCGGCGGGCGGGAGCGTCGTGGGCACCGCCGCGCGCGCATACAGCGAGCCTTGCACGCTCACATTCTTGTTGCGATCCAGCGGCGCGTTGTCTGCCAACGGCGCGCGGAACGTCGACACACTCTTGCTCTTGCATTCCAACTTCTTCTTGTTATTGTTGGCGGTGGAGAACCTCTTCCACGACAGCGCGTTTATGAACAACGAGTGCTTCTTTAGGTTCTTCTCTAGCGCTGTCTTCTCTGAGATGATCTTGGCAGCGTCGTCGAGTGTGGCACGTCTCTCGTCGCGCGGGAGCTCGCGATTCTCCCGGTTCTTGGCGTTGTTGAGACGCTCGTAGGAGTACGCGAGTGCGGCGCGGTCGGGCGGCGGTGCCGCGACGGGCGGCCGCCGCTCGCGCGGGCTGAAGCTCAGCACGGTGCCCATGAGGCCCGCGCGCGTGCAGCCACTAGGTGCCCGCATGCATCACGTGCGGTGCGCGCGCCGCCGGCGGCCTGTATGGGCTCGATACGGCGCGCGGTACCCAGCGCGCACGCCCGCACCTATCGACCGCAGGCGGCGCGCGCACCCCTCGCACAGCTGACCGCCGCGACGACCCCCGCACACCCTCCTGCACACCCCCGCACCCCGCACACTCGACACACAGACTACAATCACTGCCTGCGACAGATAAACAACAAGGACTAGCTGCAGCCTCCGCTGCAGAAGCAGAGCGTCTGCCAACAAGGAAACAAATGATTTTGATGGTTCCAGCGAAAAAAAGAATGAAGATATAAATGAACGAAATACAGATCCTTTCTGTTAAACATTCGACTGGCAGCTGCGATGCGGGGACAAGTAGAAACTGAAAGTTGCTCAGCGTCATGTGGCGTTTAGCAATCTTATTTCACTATTCAAACGGTCAATTTGCATTTCTGTACGCTTTCCCGTCTGCCGCGGACAATGGACACGCTGCCATACAGCCACTCCGAAGTATTTACTCTGTAATGAGAGAGCCTCCCCAGCCCTCCCGCGCGGTAAACAAACCGTCTAAAGGCGTCCTATAACCTGGCCGTGCAGAATCCTGTCACCTTTGATGGGGTTATTAATATTAATTATTTATTAAGTGTACGTCTTATTGTCTCTCAAGTATAGGTCTGATCAGATGTTTGCTACAGTGCGCCATGAACGTCCCAAGAACCTATTTTAGTACTGAGTACCTCTGAAACTATTCCTTACTTTGAACTAAATTTCAGACAGGCTTTCAGAGACAGAAAAGAAGTTACATTAAATATATATGCTAAAGAGTGGCCAAAGATGGTCATTACCATGAAATTTTGATTTGGTTTTTATTACGCTTTATTCACGAGTACAATAAAAAAGTACAGTCAGCATATGTATCTACGCAACTTTGTACGCACGTCTACAGGTCAAGCTATACACTTCCAGTGTACGTTCAACCGGTATCGTGTGGCGAGTCAATTCAATACGAGGTCAGCTTATACTGGAAATGTATAGCTTGATGTGTAGACGTGTGTACCATCACATTAACTTTTAAATGATATTTCTTCTGATACACTTAATAGTATCAAGTCAAAGTGAATGGGACATGATACAAAGTTGCGTAAATAGATTTGATGCTGATTGTATAAGCAATTCAGAAGAAAAACATGAACTTATCGATAATTGCCAATAGATTTTTTATATATTTAAAATGTAGTCTGCATTCTCAAAATTTCAAATCTTCCTATACAATAAATAATGCGGCAACGAACGAATTCGATCTTAGCACAGAATTCTAAGAACGATGAATTTCTAAGAATACTTAGAAGTACTCTATTAACTGAGGTTGATTTCCAACCTAAATACCATTTTCATTAAAAACCGACGACACAACAATAGCTTCTGCAAGGTTCGCGGCTGTTTTAATTCATGAGCTTTATTTCCTACAGAGTACTGTCTCGAGGGAGAGACGGCTGAAACAAAAGTTTACATAATTTCTGGTCTGTTTTAATGTAAACTCGTAGTAAAGTTTTTAAAGTTTATAACCTACATAAAATTAATTACACGACATAAATACTAAATAATATTATATATCACAGTCATCAAAAATGAAGATCACATCGATACTTATGACTTAGCTAAAGACACCTCTAGTATACCGTCAGTATGTTACAAGATATAGTCAATTAACTTTTGAAATATTTAAAAAAATATTTTTAAAACGAAATAATCTATTTTCTGCATACGTTTTATAAACAGTGTATCAGCAATATTATAATTCATAAAAAAATACAGCCCGCTATAAAAGTCATATTTCCATAACCCTCGATATATTTTTATTATTTAGCAAAAAGAAATTAAATCTCGTATTATTCTTGTCTTCATCACAGTTACATTATTTATCGAACTAATAAGGAAGAAGTTCTCGTATTCTGATAGTCGGACCACGCGGTCTCAAAAAATGATAGTCCGCGGAAAAAAATTGCGCGTGGTCCGAGTAATCGGACTGAGCAGTCAGACCACGCGGTCTCAGGGTAATTGTCTGGCACGCTGTGCGGCTTGAACGGCTCGATGGATTTTAACTTGAGAGATGTCGTTAGATTCGTATTTACTGTGAGAGTGACATTGGGTATATCAAAATCATAAAAAATTAAAAAAAAATACGCAGTAGGATTTTTAAAAATTTTCTTTTCATTCGCTTGTTAGGTGATAGGTTTGCACTTGGCCTTCGCCTGGCTTGATGATGACGATGGTAGAAGCCACATGCTAATAATGCGTTGTCTTTTCGGACCTTATTACGAGAAAACATGTCTGACCTTGCCATGCTAGGTTACATTGTTAATGATTCATTTAACTTTGGTAAACACAGAGTTAGCACCACAGAAATCTGACAGTAGAAATTCCGTGCAACAGTTTCTTTGTTGGAGTCTTACTTGCTTGCTTTGTAACTTATGACGTTGCAACAGATGTTTCTAAACGGTGCTTCTATTGGCGTAAGAACTTACGATTTCTACGGTCGCTAGTTAGAATGGCGCCCTGGGTAACTCGAAACTAGGGGCGGTGGTGGCGCCTACGGTAACCTGAAACCGGCGCCCCTCAGATAGTGTCTTGTGACAATGAGCCACTTTTGTTAATGACCGAGAATGATTTAGTTAATTATTCGTATGGGAAGTTATTTTGTAAGAATCTTATCGCTTAAATAAACGGTTACATATTCAATTCAAATCAAAATCGTTTATTTAAATCCTGGCTCGTACCAATGAGTTCTAATTTGTTATTTGGTATTTATGTACGAATGATAAAAATCATTACCATTGGCTTTTCGGTGAAGGAAAACATCGCGAGGAACTCCTGACACACTCCTAAGAAGAAATTAAAAGGTGTGTGTGAAGTCTACCAATCCGCGTCCCCGGTCGGTCCCACATGGTGTACTATGGCCCATACACTCTCTGTAGGAGAGTAGGCCTGAGCCCCTCCAGTGGGGACATATATAGGCTGTTCATGATGAGACACATATACAGTATATATATATATATATATATATAACGCTGTAGTACCTAGCCTCCCTAATATTGTGGATGGGAATCTGTTGGTGTCTCTTTCTTTCACGCATCAACGTAGCAATGGATAGGTGTCCTTGTTTTCATATAGATAAATGATGGTTTAGAGACCCATAATAAACTTCCCTTAAATAAAGTTTTCGGGATAATTTATATAGTTCATCAAGTACAGCCTGCGGCAGTACACAGCTGGACATATATCACTTAATTCGGTCCTATGCTCTCCGCATCCATTCACGCCCGGTTACCCTACGTAAGTCGACTTTCCACCTAGTCGGGGGCGACCTACACTACGTTTGCCTAGATCTCGTGGTCTGAACTGGCGGGCTCGTCTGCTCCAGCGATTGTCGGTCCTTCTAGTAAGGCATTTGCTGCGTGATTTCTACATTTGCTCCTGTGGAATCAGCTGGTCTTTTTCAACTCGGTGAAATCAATTCTTTATTTTATGTATTTCAAGATAGGTTGCTAATAATACAATTCGAATGTGAGTTTGTTTGTTCTTCCTTTACATCGTAACGGAGAGTCAGAATGAATATTTTCTTTTTATTCTGATTTATGAAGTAGTTCCCGTGGGATCATTTCTGCAGTCCACGAATTCGAAGGCCAAACTTGTAGTAGCTTTTTGCAATAGTCGCGAAAAATAAATAATTTTATCTGCGCCCCCGGAGGGGCGTTACCACTCTCTAGCTGCGGCCCTTGTGTGCGGTCTGCAATGGATTTTGACTTCATGCAACATCTAGGGGCCTGGCCAAATTCTAGTTACAGTCCGCTTGTGATGCTTAAAATTGGGTCAAAGCTTCGGAGTTTTGATACTAATATACATTTATCTAGAATTTCGACGTAAGACGCCTGGACTAACAGAATACAGGCAAACAAAAATCTGAAAAATGTGTCTAGTGTGTTTAATTGCATATTTTTTGGGATAAGGAAAAAAGTTTCCGAAGTTCTTCTTCGTGCTATGAGCTTGCTAAATTTCTTGAAGATTGGTTTATACATTATAAGCTGTGAAAATGCCACAGTTAGAGAGACAGGGTTACTACACGGTGTAAAGAGGTATAATATTATAGGGGTTCAGTTGGATAGAGCGTCAGTCCTTGAACAATCGAGTTTTGGGTTCGATCCTGTCTGGTACCAATGAGTTACAATTTGTTATTTGAAATTTATGTACGAATGATAAAAATAATTACCATTGGCTTTTCGGTGAAGGGAAACATTGTGAGGAAACCTGCACACTCCTGATAAGAAATTTAAAGGTGTGCGTGAAGTCTACCAATCCTCCCAGGGTGGGACGTGGTGGACTATGGCCAGCGTTGCCAGACGTCCCGATTTGGGCGGGACGTCCCGATTTTCAAATCAAAATTAAATGTCCCGCGCGGGACAGGCTCAGTCCCGCTTTTCGGGAATAACTCGACGGTGCGTGCAGCGTACTGAGAAAGCGCGGGGGGAAAATTGCAAAGACACCACTGCCACCACCGCACAGAAATGGCACCAGCTCTTTCAACAGTTTCCAAAAAAAGATACTAGGAATATGTTTAAACTAGTGTCTTTCATATTAAGTATTCCAACATCAAACTGCTTTCCTGAACGCGTTTTTTCCCAAATGAATTTAAAATGGTCGGATGCTAGAAATAAATGTTCCGTAAATTTAATAAAAGCAGAATTACTCATCCAGTTTAATCTACAGCTATCCTGTGAAGAGTTCTTCAACTTTATTAAAGAGAAAAAGGATACTTTAAAAGAAGTTAAATCTTCACAGAAATATCATGAATAAGTTATTCTTATAAATAATTATTCTCTTATTGTAAGTTGCAATTTGTTACACTCACTTCTCAGAGTTTGAAACGCCATATTTTTCTAATGAACAAAACTTTTTGATTTTAATTTCTGTTTTTTTTTTGTATTCAGAAGACGAAAAAGACTTAACTATTTAACGATAGGGTAAATCTGATTTAAAATATCATATTTTTATTAAAATACATTTTCTATGGATATTTTTGCTATCTATTGTCACGTAAACGTAATTTGAACTCAAATAAAAAGTTAAATATTCAAAAACTTTTGATTATATACGTTTTTTTTACTATGTCCCGCTTTCGACGAAAGAATCCCGCTTTTTTCACTGAAAATGTTCCTAAATCCCGACTTGACAAAAAAAAAATCTGGCAACGCTGACTATGGCCCATACACTCTCTGTAGAAGAGTAGGTCTGCGCCCCTGCAGTGGGGACATATTTGATCAATGAATGATAAACGTTAGTTCAACCATTTTATTATATTCTTTTCAAAAACCTGAAATGCTACACACATTTCGTTAACCTACTGTTGTTATGATCTATTTTATTTATTTTTATTTTCATTTGTTTACGGAAAACAAAAAGTTTTCAATGACCAATAGAATGCTATAAAATAATTTCGTATCACATCAACCAATTGCGCTTCCTCATTTTTGGTTTATTTAATTATTGATATGGCAATCATCAATGTTACTGTCAACGAGGTACTGATCAGTACTGATCATGAAGCTATAGAGAATTTACTGTGACCGCCCGCCCGCCCCCGATATAGGGCGGCTATATCGGGGGCGGGCAGCACAGTAACATCTTTATAGCGAGGCGATATTTTTTTTTACCTTCATGGTACTGATAGTCTCTTTGATTGAAATCTCTATTTTTAGGAATGTCAATACAGATTATACGATTATACAGGGTGGAAACGATCAGTGATCTCACTCTATAACATATTCTTGTAATCTTATGTTATATATTTACAACAAAAAACTTTAAAAAAATATTTTATAGCCCTATTCCTCGATTTATTCGCAGTACCAAAGATTATAGATCTGTAAATTTGCTAGCTAGCTAGTGCTAGGTTTCCTCTAGGGCCGTCCAATGCGTGGGGTAAACAAACATTGGCTTAGCGGGACACGTGAAGGGGACTGTAGGGCTTCACTAAGTACATTAGTGGGACCTTGCTCCGGCCACGGGCATCTCGAGTGATTCGTCGCCAACGATGCAATGGATTACAGCAATGGTATTCTTTAAGGACAAACTCACCTCACAACCCATTTCAAAAGTCACTTTACTATTATATAAAAAAAAATCGTAAATTCGTAAGGTTCTTTCTTTAGAATAACAACAATCATCAATGTTAGATTTATCCAGTCAACTGGTGGTTGATATCATTAGTTTCTCGAATAGAAACATTAAATTTCTAACTCCATTATCTGTGTTGACCGAATAGAAGCACAAACATCAGAAACGATTAGTTCCAGACAAAGTTACAACGTTTGGGGTGAGGGGTGAAATAATAATACACATAAAACTAACGAAACACGACCTTATTTGTGGACGATAAAATTTAATCCTCTCTGTAATCGTTTTTAATGTTGTTTTAATATGGAACTGTATTATTACTTTTCTTTACAAAATAGCAAAAGAGTTTTATCACAACAGAATGAAAAGTTTTTAACCTTGATACCTACTTCAGGTGGTTTTCAAGTGGCCAGTATTTTGTGAAGTTAAATAGCGATTTATTTAGCCATAGCAGTTTCATTGACGGATTGAACAATAGTGAACACTGCTGCGTAGTAATGTCTGTGTGTGTCTACGGGTTAGATCACAGATTTTTACTATTATTAGTGGTGGTATGTGATTTGGCATGAGTATAAATATCAATTTGATCATACTCGATCACACCGTCAAAGTAGATAAAATCTTGACGGGAAAAAATGGGGGTTATTATTGGGGGTACCTCCCACGTACATTTTTAATTTTTTATCTATTTTTACCTAAAAAATCTTTAATCTTTTTCTCGGCCATCGCTTTATGTGGTCGTTGGATAGATCGTCCAAAAATATAGAGGGTTTGTGACAAACATTTTTCTATTCAGATATCATTTTGCGCATAAATGTACAGATTAAGCTTAAAAGCACAATTACATTTTAAAACCATTATATACCATTATTACTAACATGTATTTTATTTGATAAATTGGATAAAATAAAACGAGAGTGATTTAATTTCACTTACTTAAGAGGGTATGCTGATGTCAAAGCGCACATACAAACGTAGTCCAGTCATATTTTGAGTATTAAGCTATGAAAATCTATGAAATTTTCAAGACACAATCTAGGAACAAATATCTGTGTCGGTGGTGAGTCAGATTTTCGTTTTAATATATACTTCCATAGTTACAGGGCGTCAAAGAATTGTATTTTACGGTAGTAAAAAGCCCCAACTTTGAACCTGATTTACATGAGTATGAATCAATTTAGAACAATTTGGAAAAACCACCGACATCTGAAATTTCATTAGTATACTGTGTTTAAAAAATGGTTACATAATATACTGTATCCTTCAAATGATCCCTGGACTACGAAACATCCAAATAACGGATGGATAACTTCGCGTAGTGTATGCTGTCTCACCGTACGCGCTCGGGTAGGATAGGGCTCGGATAGGGACAGCTACAAAACAATGCAACCTTGAACGCGACCACGTGGTCTAACCAACATAGCCTCTTAATTTCTCTTGAAAAGAGAGTAGCGCTACCTTCATCTTCATCTTATCTTCTAGACGATGATTTTAGTGCGTTCGTCAAGGTGCAACTGATTGGTTAACCGGAAATGCTTTAACGTTATCCCTCTCCTAATGCTTCCATACTAAATTTCTGTTGCCATAATTTTTTAAAATAGAATAGCTGGCTTTGGTAAGTAATTACCTAAAAATAGGAGATGAAATTAAAGTGTCGCGAAATAAATATCATTAATTTACAACTTTATAGTTAGATACAATACAATTTAAGACCTTGCGGTATGTCGCTGATCAATCACTGTTAACCAAAATCTACATCGCATTAGCGCAATCAGTCATTATTTACTGTATAAGAGTATGGGGTGGAGCTAACAAAACCAAATTTATTGAAGTGGAAAGAGCTCAGCGCTTGCTACTTAAAACCATGTTTTTTAAGCCATACCGCTTCCCCACAGATCAGCTATATACCCAAAGTAATGTACTATCTGTCAGAAAACTGTATATAGTAAACACTGTCCTAAAAACACATAAATCACTAACATTTAACTGTGACACCTACTCTAGAAAAAGAAACCGCAACGTCATGCCTCGTCCTTGTACTAATACTATTTTTGCGAAACGTCAAATACTGGCTCAGTCTGCACATATCTATAATACAATTAATAAGATACTGGATATTTACCCCATGTCATGCTTTGATTCGAAAGCAACCATAACAACCTGGATAAAGACCCTGGACTACAAAGAAACAGAACGTATCCTGGAGTTTGTAACGTAGCTGTAACCCAATGTTCCAACATTTTAAAACAACACGTCGACTCACAATACACACACACACACATTCCCTCTCACTCTTACACCTTCACACTCATACACTTTCACCCCCCCCCCCCCCCCCCCCCCACACACACACACATAAACTACTGTTATAATTTTTAGATATATTTGTATTTGTTTTATTTAACTGTAAAATGTGTCTTAAACTTAAATAATGTGTAACGCGGAGGAGCGGGGCTTCCTCCCACAGGCATTTATAATATGCTTACCAGGAAGACCCAGTGCAACTTATAACTTTGAAAATTTTAAGTTTAGTGAATAAAATATTTTTCATTTTCATTTTTTCATTTTCATTCATTTTTACAATAGCAGTTACGCAGCTGATGGTTCATAGATGGAGCTTTGAACAATAATCGAAAAAAGTATTCAAAATGAAAATTGTGATTCACTGTGAAGTTGTATGTTAATGATACTCATTTCGCGACATCACAATCTGGTGTCCTATTTTAGATAGTTACTACACAAATATTCCAGTCCACTCCAGCTATTATATTTTAAAACATTGTGGCAACAGAAATTTAGTATAAAGCTTTGATGGAAGTGTCTATTTTAAGCCTATTTTAAGCATTTGAGTGTCCACTGCTGGACATAGACCTCTTTCAGTGTGATGTGTGGTCTTGTAGTTAAAAAAACATCACAACGTTAATTCAAACAAAAACGAACACAGTAAATGCTTTATCTTTTATTTTCTTAAACATAATTATAATGGCAGTCAAAAATTGTAACATCAACATTAAAACGGTTTCATTCAATATTTTATGTCATACACTTAAAACACTCTTCAAAGAATTAAATTTAAAGAGAGTCTGAATAATAGAAACTAAGTACATTATTATAAATGCTTTGGAACAATTAGTATAAAATATCTAGGACATTTATAAACTCTAGATGTTTTAAAAACAATATTGGTTGTCTAAGACTAAAATACAACAATTTTCAACAACAATGTGACCGAATATTATTTTTATAGAATTGTACAATATCTCCAAATTAATGTTCGCTGTATATCGAAAATAACTTCCGCAGCAAATTCTGAGATTTCATTATATCTATGATTTTAGCAACAAACCATAAGAAGGAAATTATCTATAATCAACTCACTTCTATTCGATGGCACGTGCGTTTAAAAAACTTGGCTTTTATACACCTCCAAAGGTCTCCTCAAAATTCTTAACATTTTATCAGGATAAACATTTTAATGTATAATAGAGACAAGGTTTATTTAAAAAATACAAAAAAAATACTCATTACCTAAACTAATCGATTGTGCGTTTAACGCTTTCTTAATTATGTTAAAATTATTTACAAATTTTAAATCTTTGCCACTTGCTGTTTTTAAAAGCTTTTATTTCTAACAGTAACAATATTTGGTTTCACACGGCTTCCATTTCATTTAGATTTCTTTGATATAATATCAATAGCAAAATAATATGTTCTATTTATCAATTTTTTTAGATTTTAAATGCGCTTCACACTGGCGTATTTGATCAGAGAGTTTTGCGCCAATCCCCGATCAGAGCAGTTTTTTTAGAGTGTGGCAAAGGTCTGCGTTTCGAACGCAAATAATGGTACAGTCACGCTTATCTTAAATATAGGTAGAACTTACGCCTAATGAGCAATAAACTTACTTCTCATAAACTAACGCACTTTTCAAGCTATCAGGCAGTTGATTTTGTCATACGGAAATTAAAAAATCTTGACTTTCTATATTCTCAAACTATAACGTTCTCTGAATACTATTTCAGTTGTTATTAAGCTGATAAATTTGAGCAGGTATTTTAGATAAATATCATTGGAAAAAATCCAATCAATTTACAATAAGCCTGTTCAATTATTGAATAACAATCATAATTATCCATTTTCATTATCAATGTAAAAAGCTTTCACTTCCTGAAATTCAGAGATGCAAGCTGCCAATTAGCCGGTAAGTATCTGAACGCATTAGTTTCCAGATGTCTAGTTGCCCTAATCTAATATAATCTAATCTAGAGATCCATACTGAATGTTTCCTGCGACTCGTCGAAGGGTATAGAATTGGAACGTGTCTTCTTCTGCTGTATCACCTGGGAGGCTGGTAGTGAGCCTGGGTTCTTGAGCAGGGACGCCGGCAGAGAACACTTCGGTGGGGTTTGTGAGATAGGAGACTGACGTAGAGACATCATGAATGACCTCTCGTAGACTATCCTTGTGCCTGTAATAGATGAAAGTAGAATATTTGAATACATGTCAAATTACCAAAAATAAAAATCCGAGTAGGAAATGTTAATAATTGGCGTATATATTTGACTTTACCAATAAGCAATGACATGCCATTCAATTCAGTGAAATTCGTTCAACGCGAAAATAATCCCACATTCAAACTGCATGTAAGAACACACAACTTAATTATATAAAATAGGAATTTTATTTATATCGACTAGTATCAAAATATGGTTATATGTTGGTATATCTAATAAACTATCTTTTGACCGCGACTTTGTCTGCGTGGGCTTCACAAGGTAGCTGTCTATCTACCTTTAGCTGTAACTACCTAGCAAATGATGTCGTCCTTTTTTTGCGAGAAAGGACATACCAACCTAGAAACATGAATTCGTAATTCGAATTAATACTATTAGTAATTATGTAATACGTGCCGTTGCAGACCTACTGATTCTTTTGTAGGAAGAATTGAAACCGGAAGGCTAGAATGCAATACAAAATGAAACGATGGTCATACACCTACCGCCCGGAGCAAGTAAGATTCGCTCCGGACCTTTCTAGGTAGATAAGAACAGCAGAACATAACAGATAGGTATGTGGCGGGGCTTGTGGTAACAGTGCTAGGAGACGTGAAGGAAGCATTTTTTTTTACTACAATACGACCTTGATCACTGACGATCCATTAGACAAACTGAGATAAAATGGCTTAGTTTTATTAGGTCCACATCACTACTTCAGAGTCGTTATTATTACGAAGGCGAGTGCTTAACAAAACATGTCTAAATCTCTTTGTCTATCAGTCGACTACCCATCAAGAATACACCTACACTGTCGCCATGGCGTCGCAAATACAAAGTACCTACATGACATTATATTCTGCTAAAAGCAATGTAGTGAGCAGAAAACCAACCCGACACCCTGTCTTACCGTGTTACAGTATTATTCTCCTGTGATACGTGTACGACATACAAACATTGATAAGTATAGTCCGTTCGCTTATAATAGAGGAACCTTTTAAGAACGACCTTCACCGACACGACCTGTTTAATGGATAACAAGTATGTTAAAAATACATCACGGGTTGGCTTAAAATATCTTCGCGAGTCTATAAGTAATTAAAAATTTTAAAAGGACTTTTTATCAGACATTGTACTCATGCATGAGTTTAATTAATCTATTTAATAACAATCGAAAGTATGAAGCATTTATTGTAATAAACCATTTCTAATTCAAAAACGGCTGAAACGATTTTTATGATCCTTGATTTTTAATTTGTCGAATTGCAGAATAAATAGAATAATAAAATAAATACATAGAATAAATTCGCTAAAAATATTCATTTCCTCATACATTTACGTCAAATAAAGTAATAGTGCCTCGATTTTTTGTAAAGGGATAGTTAAAAGGCCGAAAAAGGACAGCACACTTTTATTGTGGTCTAACAAGTAGTTCCCATGGGATAAATCTAAAGTTCACGTAGACGAAATCGCGGCCAGAAGCTAGTAAACCACATAATTTAATTTAGGCAGAAAAGAAATTTTTTATCGACAAAATATGGGTACAAAGTGGAAGGACCATAAAATTCCACAGAGTCACAAACACAACCTCACGGCGATGCCTCGATAAAAAATTCCAAATTCAACAGCGTCAAAATAGGCGACATTATCTAAGCGTACGGATTTTAGGTATATTGATGTTACTCATACATTATTCAGAATTTACCATTCATAGTGTAATTTAAAGACGCACTTACAAGTGTAGATAGAATGACTTTAAATGATTAAAGATATTTATCTCAATGTTTTTGTCTTTAAAATGTTCGTCAGCTTTCAAATTACAAGTTAGATTCATAGATTACATGTTAGATTCTGTCCCATACTTTGGTCGGTGAAGTCGGCGTAGCATGAGATGTGAGAGCGCATGTGAAAGCGAGATATGTCATATTATAACGCCAAAATAAAGGAGTTGACACACTTCATCTCATATGCTCCTATAATCTCTCATGATACTCTTGCTCAAACCAGTATTATGAACAATTAGTTAGCAATATCTTCAATTGATTAAAAATAACAATGCTAGTATTATCCCTGTTCAATATTTATCATTTTATTGAATCTTTAATTAGTAGCTTCCTGATAACAAATTTAAAAATTAAATCCATGAATCGTTTCTCTTTCATTCTCGTAAATCAAGTTCGTAATTTTATAATCTTTTTATAGGTGTTTACTATTTTATAAGTCTAAAAACGTATTCTTAGCTATAACTACTCTTTGGTGAGTTTTAATTTTTATTAAAAAAGAAAAATTTAAAAATAATTCATCTTGCAACGTTCGATTTTCAAATTATTCAAGCGCGGAAATGGGTCGAATAGAAATATCAAAACATAAGCATCAACATGCCTACATAACAAAGCGTTATAACATATAATTAAAGGTATGTTTATTGTTTACTCCGTATTTTGTAGGTTACATCGACCACGAGCCACGAGGTCTTACGTAATTCGTACCGCGTGCTCATGGCAACAACAATATGGCCACAACAAACAGCTGGGTCACACACACACTCATACATAAATGATAACGTAATCGACGTTTAAAGCAGATTCCTTTCATGGATATTGTAATCACAAGTCTGGCTGATAATAATAAAAAACAGATTACTTATGCATGAGGTCGAAAAGTTTTTATACAAATCTTTTTCTAACACACGAAGGGCATTTAATATTTATACTCGTAGATTTCGTTTAGATTTGATCCCATTGAAACGATCAATGGAATGTTCTGGTCGTATTCTAGCTGTTTTGAATCTAGACACAAATTGTACGGCTGTGTGATTTCGGCTTTCAGTTAGAACCACTCCATGTCTTCCCATAAGTTGCAAAGAATAGATAAGGTATAATGAATTGATAGCTAACCTTCACTGTTTCGAGATGAAGAAAGCAAAAAAGACAAGTAGACTAAAACTCTCGTTCATTCAAAGCTTAGGACCATGCGGTGAGTCTCAACACAATCGTAGCCCGCTTGGATAGGTCGTTGTATCTCTAATAATAGTCCTTGGCATAACACTTACGAGTTTCAAGTGTTGCTGTACCTAACTGAATCTGGATTTAACCGGTTTGAAACGGTTGAACTCAGCGACCTGAGTGTAGGTAGTTGAGATAATTTAAACTGTCGTTAGGTTTAATTGTGGTTAAGAAAACAAATTCATTATCATTACTATTTGGTCTGACGTATTCTTGTATGATTAAGGTCAATAAATGAAATATTTTAATGAACTTTTTTTCAGCTTGAAAATATGCTTTGTATACTGTTTAATAGTTTTTGGATTTCTTTGCAACTGATGATAATTAGTTTTGAGAATCGTATTTAATGACAGACAGAATTGATGATAAAATAGTAATATGTAACTCAAAATTAGGGTAGGTTTGACTAATTGTCGACCTACTCTAACGAAATTGTATCATTTATATAAATGAAGAAATGTTGTATTGTTACTTATATTTACATTCCCTCTTTAGGTATAAATTAGTATCAATGTTATACCTAACGAATGGCGACTTAATACTCTTTCTACACTTTATCAACTTGAGTTTATCACCACGCACGTAACTGAGGTAGAATTATCACATTTTCTTCACATCACAACAAAATTATAGTTCCTACCATAGTAACCAGAATGCATGTATAAATAAAACGTTTTCGTTTCATACGATTAGACTTAGAGAACGCCTGAATAAAGCTGCTCAATTAGGAGAACTTCGTTTCAAAACATGTTCACTTTAAAAAAATGTTCAAGAATTAAAAGAGAATATAAATAATCACCTCCAGGTGTAGTTGAGTATACAGTCCCTCCAGGCGTTGATGAATAAACATCAGGCATTTGAGAGGGATCCGTGATGAGCACCCTCCGCTGAGGAATCGCCTGGCTGTGGGTCGCTTGCCTTGCAATCGGTGACGCTGACATCTTGTATTCTTGAAGAACTTTTTTAATTTAGAACACTATCACAAGCACTCCGATGGATGGAGAGGCAGGGACTGAGCCGATTTCAGCCTCTGCTTAAAAATAAATACGTATTGCCGGCCTCACTCACACTACCGTCATGGAATTGTAAACACGCCACACATGCACGATGATATCATCACAAAACAGACGTAGATTATTTGATTGAGACGGTAGATGCCTTTGCAACCGTCGAATAAGTTGATCAAAGTTAAATACCTACAGCTTTAGTGATTCGATTACATGTTTTAACTTAATCGTGTGTATGCGGAAAGGGTCCAATTTCGCTGCGATATTGTGTAACTGTTACCATTAAATATGAAATTGACCATGCCAATTTAATTATACTTCTAGGCTGTGAAAAAAGTTTCCCGTAAAGATGAAATCATAAAAAAATTGAAATTAAATTGTCGAGGTAATAAAATTACTTATTTTCTTTTATTGTCACTAGGAAGTATTTATTGTGAATAGGCCCACCAACCAAATTCTACCAGAAATTTGGCCCAAGGTTAGGTTATCTTAAAGACATATTTTTACCGATATTAGTCAGTCTGTCTACCGTTTCTTTGTAGCTGAACAGGTACAAAAAGAAATAGAATGAAAAATTGAAATTTAGCTATGAAACCTCCAATACAGGGTATACCAAACTGTGACGCCCGCCGACGTTTTAACGACGCCTCTCATATACCCACCACTTTGATATCAGCCCAATATCAAAACAACTCTATAATTATTATTAGAAAATAAGAACAAAAGCATAAGAATGGATATAGATATTTATTTTACTATTGACTGGATGCTAATGACAACGGTGCCCTTGCTTTTCTGAGCACAGCTTCTTAAAACTTCTTATCACCACACGACACCCCTGGGACATTGCTGCGACGCCCAAGGGCAGGCTTACGCAGACGACATACGCTATCGTTAACTATCGCTTTGTCCTTGTCACTCGCATCTCGATTGAGCAGCATTTCCTATAGTATTCGATATACGTTATCGCCTGAATAAACTCATGGTAGACGCACAGCCTATCTGTTACAGACACATTGCGTTACATCACCGCCGGCCGACAATGAATGCCTACAATCCCCTCTGCACCGCAGCCACATCTCTGCCCACACACAGACACTGTTATCAACCAGCACACAGACGCCTCACGGGCTATGTGCGTAGTTTAGTACGGCACGGCTCTATTCCTATTAGTAATTTATATTCTTAGTCCACTGTTTATCAACTAACTAAACCCGTTGAGCAGGCACTGCCGAGCCGAGCTATACTGGAGAGTAATAATAAGTTGAATATACTAGTTCTAGGGATAACTCTTTAGATTCGCTTTGATTCGAGATTCAAAAATTCAGCGGTTTATTGTGCTACACGCTTTAATTAATCATTTAGTTCACACCGCCATCCGACTTAGTATTTCCTTTTACCATGCTATCTAAGTCTGTCACCAAACAGCCGTGTTAATAGCAATATTGTTCGAGTGTGAAAGTTATCACAGCAGCTTGAGCCTTCTGGTTGGACACATCGTCACATCAAACATTTAAAAAGCCTGAGTAGCATGATACAAACCCACAAGTGTGGTGAGAGTGAGATATTTCATCATGCAAACGTCGAATCTCTGTTTGATTTATTGTTATAAGACAATATCTCAGTCATCACTCTAATGCGTCTCATGCTACCCCGGCTCGTCTCGGCTTTAGAAAAAGGACACCCCAGATCATACACTAGCAAAAGGCAACTAATCTAACATCTTAGTAAATTGCGATGGAAATCACCCATCGAAATGATCATTTAAACAGTTGACTTATGCGTCTCCTGTGCGTCTACCATGAGTTTACGCAGTCGGTAACGTATATCGAATACTATCGGAAATGCTGCTCAGTCTATATGCGGGTGACAAGGACAAAGCGATAATTAACGATACACGTTATCGCCTGCGTAAACTCATGGTAGATGCACTGGTAACTACATCGTGATCATGCTCTTTTCTCTCCGAGATAAAGTAAGTATATAAACTTTAGAACTTTTTTCTTTTCTTTTTTTCGAGGAGGAAATCTTCTTAGGAGATAAATCGGGTTATGTGGAATTTCCATCCACTAAAACCCCCTCGGTGGTCATCGTCTGCGCAAGTCGAGGAGCCCTGGGAACTCCACGAACACTCCAGTGCTCCTCTCGCGCTTTGCTCCACCCCTCGGCGGTTCAGCCGACAACTCGGCAGCTCCGGGCTACAAGCCTACAAGTCCGTTGATAATACTTTATCACTTTATAGATACCGTGTACTTGTAGGCATATTATTATGCATCGTGTGATGTATTTTATGGGTAAATAAATAACATATACATAACACAGGCGCGGGCGCTCTGATAACGTTACTTCAACTATGTACATAAGCTGGGACACGCACGTGATTTCGATGGGTGGATCGAATGTGTCTGCGTTTATTATAATTTTATATACATACCTATACATAACATATGTATGTCACGTGATACAAATAAATAGTGTACAACCGACTTTTCCGCGAGCCGCACAATTCCACAGCTACCTGGAGCAAGTGTCCGGGGGCGCATACCTTCACTCACTCTGGCAGAGGAATCGCTTCATAAAATCTTTTTAAAACGTTCAGTGTCAACTCCTGATTTGGTTTGCCTATTCTAAATAACTTGATTATAATAGAAACATAAAATATCTATCATATTTGAGATTCACGAGATACAGGTGATTTTGCGTGTCCACAAATCCAAGGCCAACCAGTCTTGGATTCGCGAGATTATATCATTGTTTGCTGATTACTTTGCTATTTTACTGATTAATATTACATTTTATTGTCCTAAGAATCAGAATTCATTAGAGAAACTTGAACTTATGAATATTTTTAAATTTATAATGTACTTTTAGTTCAGAGGACATTCCCTGTTTACACTTTGCATGACTTTGTTTCACCATAAATTCCGCGATCAACTTCCAAGTTGCATTAAAATTTCTCCAAAGAAATATGCAGAATCGGCTATTTTGGCATTAGACTACTGGTATGGTAGCGACACATTCAAAGCTGAAGTGCTACGACTGAAATTAGCAAAAAGCAAATTGCTACAACACAAATTTCGTACGAAAAAACATCAACGATACCCGTTTACACTATTGATAATGCTCGTTTCTTTTTGATTTTGACAAACGAAGGAGCTTGTCTTTGCAGTATGGCTACCCGAAGTTATTCAAGGACAAGCAAGAAACGATCATCTGGTTTAGGCGTAGGAGACATAACAGCTTTGCCGGAAATCCAAGTGCAATCAGGGATTACATAATATGACTAAATGTCAACATACTATCTAATTGATCTAAATAAACAACCTTATCTACAACAATATCAGCCTATCAAATTAAAAAGAGATTTGTAACTCACGTGAAATAATCATGTAACAATGAATATAAATATTGTTTGCGAGATTGTAACGGAAAAGCTTCCCCTGGGCTTGCCTTGACTGGCACCCATCGAATGAAATTGAAAACATTATGTATTTCTCAATCGCGTGTTCACCAAGTCTCATACCGATTGGTTGAACGTTTCTTATACCTATGCACGTATCGCCAACATCTTAGTATGATCACCAAACTACTTGAAAAACGTAACGATTTAGGCGATCTACTTTCTAAGTGAGGCTTAGATTCGACTGTTGTCTTATCGGTCTGCATGACTACAAAAGGCAAGGGGTTTAGGATAGCTGTTTGTAGAAAATATAATAACTAGGTATTCACACTTTTTAATAGAACTAAAAACTGTTTGGAATCTTCAAAATGTCTCGGCGTACTCCGGAAGGCGAACTCCTTGGCGCGAAATGAAAACAAAAGACTGACGTTCAACAAATACTCAAGTTTGAAAATTAGTAATCCTTTTGAAATAGATTTATCCAAAGATAAAATATTCACGCCTGTTCTTGGACACTCGAGTACAATAATATGTATCCACTTTTGCACCATGTCACATTCACCTTTAATTGACATTTCCTTCAACACGCAGTGTGTAGTGGAACAAGCAGGAGTGAATGTGACATGGTTCAAAAGTCGATACATATTTTTGTGCTCGAGTGTACACAGATGTTTTATCTCTATGAGACTCACTTTCAGCAATGGAAGTTTCCGCCCGACAACAGAAAATAAAGAAAATCAGAATTAAAAATCAATGAAATAACCTGCAAAAGCGGTAGTTCGTCGCTATGACGAGATATCGCTACATGCATTATGCTACGTTAAAAATATAGATATTTGTGTTGTATTTTTATCACATTGGTTGACATTGATCGGTCACATGGCCGGCAATAAATACGTGTCCGATTCCGTTTAAATTAATAGAATCCAAAGTGAAGTTAGCGAAGAATACGACACGCCTGACTACTTGAAGATATTTTAATCGTGCCAGCATTTTCGTACCTTATAATTTTGAATAAGAAACAATATACCGTCCACGTAGAAAAATATAGTGCATTACTTTGAACAGTCATCAACAGCCTGTATATGTCCCCACTGGAGGGGCTCAGGCCTACTCTCCTACAGAGAGTGTATGGGCCATAGTCCACCACGCGGGCCCAGTGCGGATCGGCGGACTTCACATGCCTGTTCAAGACATGCAGGTTTCCTCACGATGTTTTCCTTCACCGTTAAGCAATCGGATAATGTACTTGAATTGAAAAACAACTCATAGGTACACGGCTGGATTGGAACCCGGTACCCTCAGATTGAGAGTCCCGCTACTTATCCATTGCGCCACCGACGCTTCTTTGAACAGTAAGTCGTTACAAATGTAAAATAGGATTCAGTTATCTTAGCAGAAGTTTTCCCTAAGGGCGCTTAAAGACGGACGCCACTTGATCGACGATGCAGCCCGACGTCGCCGTCGCCTGTGGTCGACAACGTCGTCGATAAGCCTACGACGCCGTAACTAAGAGGCGTTGTCGTCGCCGGACGAACGACCTTTCGATTGACGACGTCGTTCAACGGCATTCGGCGACGTCCTCGGCAGTCCTTGAATGTCGTCCGTCACTAAAAGTTTGCGACAGCTCATCGACGACGTCGTCAACCACAGGCGACAGCGACGTCAGGCTACGTTCGTCGACTGAGTTTCGTCCGTCTGTAAGCGCCCTAACGTTTAAGCCAGCTCCTTTCACTGCTTTCGGACACGAACCTTGTTTTAGGAACATTCTGACCAATTTCCACGTGTGATATGTGATTAAACCTGTATTTATACAGCATTCAGAGATGAATGTCCTTCCAACACATTAATCTGATAATCTATAGTAGTTGTACAGTTATTGTTTTGTTTACATGCCACAATTGCGCAGTTTTTAACATGTGTTATTGTACGGTTGTGCTATAATATTAACTGCAGCTATTTACTTTAAAACTGGCTAACCATACTTGATTAAGTATGTTTTTTTCCTATTAACCTTTAATGAGATCATATTGGAACCCTAAAAAGCGTAGCAAATAACATTAAAGTACCAATATGATTAACATTACAGTACCAACTTCACTTGGTTGTCCGTTTGCCGGTCTATCAAGACCTTTTTTCAACCGACTTCAAAAAAGGAGGTGGTTCTCAATTCGACGCGTATGTTTTTTTGTGTATGTGTGTTACTCTCTCTCTCCGCCAATAGTGAATCGATTTTAATAATTCTTTCTTTGTTTGGTAGAACATACTTCCTCTGATTTCATTAGGTATATGGTTGTATTTACTCGACATTACATAACAGTTTTCCCCATAAAGTGCACTGTTACAAGTGGGCATTTCTATCCGTAACAAATCTATATTTCGCAGCATTGGATTTTGGTTGCAGGCTCTGCCTCTAAAAAGATTATTGTGTTGTTTTACAAATTTTCTTCTAACTTCTAGAATGTACATGCCAATGTTAATAGGTTCAGCTGTCTAAAATGTTGTCTACAAAATTCTAATGGACCGATACCACAAATCGCTCGAACATATTTCTTTTGCGTGATGAATGCTTTTAAGACATGAGTGTAGTTACCCGAGATCAGTACGTCTACCATGAGTTTACGCAGGCGATAACGTATATCGAATACTGTCGGAAATTCTACTCAGTAGATATGCGGGTGACAAGGACAGAGCGATAGTTAACGATACACGGATGCATCGTAATCGTGGCAAGCAATAAGTGACGCGTTTTTACCACTTGTCTCTCTCAGTCGCCTAAGCTCAAATACAAATGTACTTAGTATGATACAAACATTCCCAACATGTTGTTTTTTTCAATTGCAATGCTGCTCTAAGGTGACACCTCCTGTATATTTCCATCACGATTTAATATTCGGATGAAGTCGTGTAGAGTTGCAATTCGAAAATTGAATGTAATTCGTTTTTGACAAATTTATTTGAAGACAGTTAAGTTCCAGCCTTTCCATAATAGACTTAACTAGTATTCAAAATATATTTTAAGTAATTTATAATCTGTGTTTTATGCGATAGTAGTGTGGGGATGAAGTTGTTATTGAATGTGCTGTACAAATTACAAAAGTAGAGCAAATAGCATTTACTGAGTCGTGACGTCATCGAGCCCAAGGCTGAATGCCGGGCCTGCTTTATTTGATTGTTTATTCTTTTTTTATTAGCCCACTAAACAGTAGGCCACTTTCAGACACAAGTAGACCAAGCCTAGGAATGATCCATCATTTCAACAGCTCTGGGAGAGGATTCTTGGCGCGAACTTGAAGAATGGTGGTTGATTGCAATTTTAGTAATTCCTTAATAATACTGTTAGGTGTGTTTTTTGTGTTATAATGGTGTGATATAGTGCAAAAAGAGTCACGGACGGTGTTATAGTATCAATTACGCAAAATTGTGAGGGTTTCGACGCGATCGAAAGGGTTTACCATCGAGTACATTCAGCATGAAGCAGAAGCGTCGGTGGCGTAGTGGATAAGGCGCGGACTCTCAATCTGAGGGTACCGGGTTCGAATCCAGCCGTGTACCTATGAGTTGTTTTTCAATTCAAGTACATTATCCGATTGCTTAACGGTGAAGGAAAACATCGTGAGGAAACCTGCATGTCTTGAACAGGCATGTGAAGTCCGCCGATCCGCACTGGGCCCGCGTGGTGGACTTAAGGCCCATACACTCTCTGTAGGAGAGTAGGCCTGAGCCCCTCAAGTGGGGACATATACAGGGTGGTCCAAAATGTGACGTCCAAAAATTTTTTTTAGATTCCTTACACCTGGGTGTATCCGAAAATACCCCATGTATGTTCCGCGATTTTTTGTAGTTTAGAAGTTATGATTTTTTAAATGTATATTTCGAATTTTCTGCCGGAGCGACTTAAAATAATCGTAACTTGTTTAATAGTAAGGTTTTTTTATTTATTTTTTCTCGAAAGTGATCGTCTTGAATCACCCTTTCTACTTTATTATCAACTACACAACGTTATTCATTACAAGTTACCGAAAAAAGGGACGAAAGTAAAAATTTTAGGTTTGAGTTGAACGGAGCCAAATTTTCAAAAATTTCTTAATAATACAAAATTAATGTTTCATTGGTTCAAACTAATTTTAAAAACTCCAGCAGTTTGTCAGCTTACCAAATAATAAAAAAAAAGTTGTTCTTAATAGGCGATTTTACGACGAAATTGGCTTCAGAACTTAGTTAGGTGAGAATTCATAAAGAAAAAATTTTGTCAAAAAAAAATATTAAGCTTATTTTGTTTTCATTTTTATGGCCTACATTAGCAAGGCATCATCAAAAGCATTCAAATAATTTCAAATTGAACGATCAGTGACACATTAGAAAACATTTTATTTTAAAAAAGCTTAGTTTAGTTTTTATTAATACGGTTATTTTGGTTTATTTTTAGCATCAATAAAAGAAAACACAAATTAAGTTCAACTACTTTATTAAAGAAGATTTTCAAAATGACGCCCTTCAACTTCGATACACAATCGGCAACGTCTTAAAAAGTTATCTTTTAGTCTGCGGAAAGCGCTTGAATTTTGTCTGACTTTCGTCGCTGCTTCTCTCAATTTTCGTCTCAGTTCTTCTTCGGAGTTAGTTTGCTGAGCATAGACAACTTCTTTGTAGTAACCCCAAATAAAAAAATCTATTGGGTTCAAGTCCGGTGAACGTGCAGGCCATTCGATTGGGCCGCCACGCCCAATCCATCTGCCCGGGTATGTTTCATTAAGGTGCCCCCTCACTTGGCGTGCGTAATGGCAAGGAGCACCATCATTTTGGAATATCATGTGCCTTCTTGTTTCCAAGTTTACATCTTCCAGCAATTCAAAAAGGTTGTTCTGCAAAAAGTTTAGATATGTGTCTCCATCCAACCTAGACGGCAGCTCGAAAGGCCCAATCAGTTCTCCATTTACAATTCCCGACCACATGTTTACGCTGTATCGATGTTGAAAATTTGATGCTCTTGCAAGGTGTGGGTTTTCAATTTCCCAGCTGTGATAGTTATGGATATTAAATACTCCAGTGTTTTCAAAACGGGATTCATCGGTCCATAAGATCTTATTAAAAAAATCTGGGTCTTCCTGACACCTTTGTATCATTGTTTCGCAGAAAGCAACTCTTCTAGGGTAATCTGAAGCTTGTAGCTCCTGAACGCGCTGAATGTGGTAAGCGTGGTAGCCTTCTGAAAAAAGAAAAGGACTATTACTCACCACCTAGGCAGGAAGAAGTCTAATACCTGGCATTGTATCTGTGATTTATGTTTTGTGTAAATAAAAAACAAAACGACATACCATTTTTCAATATCCTTAGAACTGAGGTCCGTGGTATTCCAGTCCTTCTGGTTATTGCTCTGGAACTCGTAGAAGAGTCTCTTTCTACAGCTGCGATGACTTCATCTCTTCTGTCCGGATCTACTCTGGGTACTCCTTCGTGCCTTTGGCTACGACCGGGGATACGCCCGGCCATCAGCGTATTATGAGTATTAATAAATACCCTATGGTCCGGGTAATGGTCCAGTATTTCTCCTCGCCGGTCCAGTTGTTGACGATATAGCCTTGCGGCTAAATGACCGTTTCCTTTGGCCATACCATAGTAAAAGTGCATTTCTGCGTACTGGCTTAGACTAAAATTACTCATGTTGCCGTCAGTAACACAAGCACAAGTCAGTCGTAAGGCAAATCGGAGTCCGTAACACAAGCACAAGTCAGTCGTAAGGCAAATCGGAGTCCGTAACACAAGCACAAGTTAGTCGTAAGGCAAATCGGAGTCCAGTAACAAAGCGAAAGTAGGTTCAAAATATCGGTATCGGAAAGAAGCAACGTCAAGTAGTATCACACGCGATGGAAGTGAGTGAACGACTAGCGGACGGACGATACAGTGAGATGCTACGGAGAATGTATGGGGAGAGGGGGGAGAGGGAAGTGCAGGTAAAAAACCCCTAGCGCGCACGGCTGACTTTTGTGGCCAAGACAGTAGGTCTTTCTCTTTCGTACTTCTACGCAACCATAACAGTGCGAAAGAGAAAGACCTTACTGGCCTGGCGCCTTTTGAAACGTGTTATTTATTGCTTTGTGTCATTGTGTGTGATTGGCCTTGAAGTAGATTTTGGTTTAATTCTAGCTTTCATAATTTCATGTCTAAAAACAGAAAATGAAATGTGTCACTGATCGTTCAATTTGAGATTATTTGAATGCTTTTGATGCCTTGCTAATGTAGGCCATAAAAATGAAAAAAAAAATAAGCTTAAACATTTTTTACGACAACATTTTTTTTTTATGCATTCTCACCTAACTAAGTTCTGAAGCCAATTTCGTCGTAAAATCGCCTATTAAGAACAACTTTTTTATTATTATTTGGTAAGCTGACAAACTGCTGGAGTTTTTAAAATTAGTTTGAACCAATGAAACATTAATTTTGTATTATTAAGAAATTTTTGAAAATTTTGCTCCGTTCAACTCAAACCTAAAATTTTTACTTTCATCCCTTTTTTCGGTAACTTGTAATGAATAACGTTGTGTAGTTGATAATAAAGTAGAAAGGGTGATTCAAGACGATCACTTTCGAGAAAAAATAAATAAAAAAACCTTACTATTAAACAAGTTACGATTATTTTAAGTCGCTCCGGCAGAAAATTCGAAATATACATTTAAAAAATCATAACTTCTAAACTACAAAAAATCGCGGAACATACATGGGGTATTTTCGGATACACCCAGGTGTAAGGAATCTAAAAAAAATTTTTGGACGTCACATTTTGGACCACCCTGTATATAGGCTGTTGATGATGACATTCAGCATATGGATTCTTTCGAATTGTGTTGAAACTAAGGCTGACCTTTGAAATTCTCGTCAGGAATCCAAAACAAGCGATAAAATGTACACATTTTATTGAGAAAACTGAATAAATGGCTTCGGCCTTGTTTATAACCTAAAATATCAAAGAGAGAATATCATTATCAAAGACATGGCTGTATGGCGTTTTGCCTTTGCCTTTTCCTAGTAGGAAAAAATCTTATCAAAAAAAAGGTCTCGGGGAGAAATTGAACGATCGCGAGAAATGGTAGGCTGTGTACATCCCAGCAGCCGATATGAATTGTAATAGATCCAGCGTAATTAGGTTTGGTATCCTGTGTGAGCACGCTTTCCACCCACTGACCTTATCGTATTACCATTAGATAAGATGAAAGCCAAGTGCAGACCAATCCATACCAATATTATAAATGCGAAAGTGAGTCTATTTGTCCTTCCTAACAACGGGGGGTCAAAATGACTTTATTTTTGTCCAAAGTCTACTTTCCAAAGTCCACGCGTACGAAGTCGCGGGCAAAGGCTAGTTATATAACAAAAAAAAGCCACCTGACATTCATTTATTATTGTTTTCAAATCCATCAGTAGTTTTTATATTAAACTCACGCCAGAATTAACTAAGCAGTACCTACTAAAGCCTCCTATCACGTTCGCTGTGTGTGTGTTCATACATAATGCAGCGAAGCGCGTCGGCCTTGACCGTGGCCGCGAGTGACTCCTCGAAAACAACTCCACGATTCGGCATTGTTATGTAAATTCCAAAGAATTTCGTTTCAATGCTTCCCGAAAAATCGTTAAGACATAATACGGAATGATCGGCAAAGGGCAACTTTGGAAAACTCAATTAAAACGTTATCAATGTATCTTTCACTTATAAGTGTTTTATTCAATGGCAGCCTGTTAAAGTGACTGAGACGTTGACTGACTGAGATTGTCACTATCACTAGTACCCCTATATTAGCGACTGTCGTGTTTCATTCAATGCTATCCCTGTATACTAGTTACTGAGCAGTGTATCACTCACTAGTATTCCAATCCATTAGTGATTGAGACATTTATCTTTCACTAGAGTTCCCATATTAGCGACTGTCATGTTTCTTTCAATCCCCGCACTAGTGACTGAGCAGTGGATCTTTCGTTAGTATTCCCGTCCTTGTGACTGAGCCTTGTTTCATTCAATTCTATCACGGTACTAGTGACTGAGCCGTGTGTCTTTCACTAGCATTCCCGTCCTAGTGACTGAGACGTGTATCTTTCACTAATTTTCCCATCCTAGTGACTGAATCTAGTATCCATTCAATGGTAGCACTGTACTAGTGACTGAGCCGTGTGTCTTTCACTAGCATTCCCGTCCTAGTGACTGAGACGTGTATCTTTCACTAGTTTTCCCATCCTAGTGACCGAGTATAGTATCTATTCAATGGTAGCACTTTAACCCCATATTAGTGACTGAATCTATTGTCATTCCATAGTATCTCCATACTTGTGAATTTGCCGTGCATCTTTCACTAGTATCCCCGTACTAGTAATTGATTCGTGTTGTTTCACTAGTATCCTCATACATATAAGGTTGATATAAGGGCGGCTACCACCATGTACCAAATAGGCTTACTCCCAAGCGGGAATTACATTTTATGTGTCTGGGTAGAGAGTGACGCGTTCTGTGAGACGTTGAACATGATACATTGATAATAGATACACAATTTCACCGTGAGGCAAACGAAATGATTCGTCTCATTCAATATCGAAACTAGAGCATGAAGATTAAAAGAGTGTGGTACATCTAATGCAAAGACTCTCAAACCTTGGGTGCTGCGACCCCTTAAAAAAAGTAAACTGTACATTAAACCATTGAGTTTGAAATAATAGTTAGCTATTGAATGTCAAGTCAAAATGCCTTTTAAGGTTCCGTACATTTGATGAAAAAACGTGAAAAAAACCCTTATATAATCACTGTGGTGTCTGTGTGTCTGTCTGTTAGCAACTAAGTACTAAAAATGGTGACCAACAGGTTTCGTTAGTGAAATAACTGAAACAATATTTTGATTAGAAAAGGGGCAAAAATACAGGGGTCAACATTTCAGAGTCAGGTCAAATAGGGTATAAAGTAAAAAGACTTTGTTTGAACATTCTTAAACAGATTTCACTATTTTCTTTACAACATATACAAGGAAAAATTGTTCCAAAATGAAAAATCTTACACAAGACTACAGGAAACTCTAAGCGATGTATGTATCCAGTATGGTGTTTTTCAAATCATCAAAATATTTTATACAGTCAGGAAAATGAACTTTATTCCCAGGTAAGTTTGTTGGTTACCGCTTGGCGCCTCATTGCAATTACATGACATTTAGCACGCACTAAGCCTATTACTTAGAGAGAGACTTAAGAGGCTATGTTGGTTAGACCACGTGGCCGCGTTCAAATTTGGATTGTTTTGTAACTGTCTCTATCCGAGCCCTATCCTACCCGAGCGCGTACGGTGAGACAGCATACACTACGCGAAGTTATCCACCCGTTATTTGGATGTTTCGTAGTCCAGGGATCATTTGAAGGATACAGTATATTATGTAACCATTTTTTAATACAGTATACTAATGAAATTTCAGATGTCGGTGGTTTTTTCAAATTGTTCTAAATTGATTCATACTCTTGTAAATCAGGTTCAAAGTTCGGGCTTTTTATTACCGTAAAATACAATTCTTTGACGCCCTGTAACTCTGGAAGTATATATTTAAACGAAAATCTGACTCACCACCGACACAGATATTTGTTTCTAGATTGTGTCTTGAAAATTTCATAGATTTTCATAGCTTAATACTCAAAATATGACTGGACTACGTTTGTATGGGCGCTTTGACAACAGCATACCCTCTTAAGCTACTTTCATATCGAGACATTCAATAGTTTACACGCATGGGGTAACTCTGAAAGTTAAAATAAATATTACCTTGGAGGTCTCACGCTTCAAGGTTGAGAACCGATATTTCGATTCGATTGGAAATAAAACAGTAAAGATTCACTCACACAGACGGTACCGTCCCAAATGGCCCTTTGTCATTTAAATATTTACAAACAACATCTGTTTCACAATAAACAAGTGTCTTCAAAGATAACAGAAACATATTGGAACATCCAGCGATTTGCATCGAATCTACGAACGTTTTTGTATTCAATAACACTCGCCTTTGAGAGACACTCTCGAGTGCGTTGAATTTTGATGTGTTTCTTTTGTTGGCTCTAGCTTCATGTTGTTATTGCTTCCTGCGATTCGGAAATCATTCATTGTCACGCAAATGTACCTATTAGATTTATTTAAATTAAATCCTTTATTCCAAAATAAAATTGCAGGTTGGTAAACAATATTTTCAACCGACTTCAAAAAAGGAGGAAGTTCTCAATTCGACGCGTATGTTTTACTGTATGTGTGTTACGCGATAACTCCGCAAATAGTGAACCGATTTTGATAATACTTTTTTTGTTTGGTAGAACATACTTCAGAGGTGGTCCCATATAAATTTAATCGAAATTTTTTTAATCGCTCTTTGAAAAAATCTACAAAACCAAATTTTTAAGGCAGTTGAAGTCGGTTTTTAGTTCTTTTTGATGGCGTCAATTATTTGACGTCAATGGGTTTTTACAGCTACCTATACTATAGTTGAAATACCTAGCTTCTGCCCGCAGCTTCACCCGCGTGGACTTTAAAATGTAATCCGTGGAAACTACTCGTTCTATCGGGATAAAATGTAGCTTATGTCCTTTCTTGGCCTTTCTACTAGTCCTCTACAAAAAATCCTTTACAACTTTCTATTAGGTCGTTAATATATGAAGAAAAAAAATATTTTTGGTGAATTTATCTCATAGTTTAAAACTTATTCTGCTATTCAAATCAAAACCTATGAAAATCGGTTCATCCGTTCTCGAGTTATAACTGATCGAATAAACCCAACTGTGTTTCTGTATTACGTTTTTGTGTTACAAAGCAATTACTAATGTTGTTAATTATTGTTGATACCAATCCGCTTGCCAGTTGTTTTCGTCGGTTGCTGGCGCCGCGACCATGTGGGTGGGTGTGACCACTGATCACGCCACTGCGACGTCTCGCTCATCCGGTACTTGCTGCGCACGCGCAGTTCAACTTCCACGCCGCTGTTTTTACGATTTCCTGTCGCATAATAAATATTTTGTATGTGTGTCGCAACAATGTCAAAAGTGCGCATTATTTTTTTAAATTACCCACGATGTTGTCGTAGTCTCATTTCATTTTACCAGACTGTACCTCTTAATGTATCACCTTATGCTAAGTGACGATAAGGTCGTCGAATGACGCTTTTTCATCACGCTCACCCAATCAAATAAGTTACATGAGTTGCTGACTTTAACGGAACACAACGGTGCTGTTAATACTGGTATTTGACGGCAGGCTAAGGTAAACTAGTGGAAGCTAACCAGACGGACTTAGAAACCAACAACCATACTGAGTTCTTACTGGTTCCGAAAGGAATCGAATCCGGGACCTCCGAATTGTGAGTTGTCGAAATTTTTATTTTATTTCGCTCATATTTTTATGTATGTATGATGGATTTTGTACTTGCCCTTCATCTCACCTGATGGTAAGTGACGATAAGGCCATTGGATGGTAAGAGTGCGCACCCAAAAGCATGAAACTAATGAGGCGCTGGATCTGCTATATATCACACCGGAACGCAATGCTGTTCGGCGGCAGATTTATGTAACAGCTAGCCAGGTGGACATAGAAAATATCCTGCCACTAACCAAACTGAGTACCGATAGGTATCCCCACTGGGAATTGAAGCTGAATCGAAGATGGATCACAAATTAATCTAAGAGGAAACAAGTGTTTGTTTGTATGTCTTCGTGTTTGTACACAGGGGGGTGTGTCCGCACGCTGCGCCGGCGCTGACTCACTATCAACCTTTATGTAACTCGTACAGTAGAACGCAATACAATACGGTAAACACGTTCAAGGTGATCGAATGTAAAAACTGAGCGTTTCTCAAAAACAATGTCGGCAAATAAGCGTGGTGGAGCCCATTTGTTACGTGCAGTGGAACGCTTTCGTTACGGTTATAGAAAACTAATCGTAATATTTGCCTACCTTACCTTATAATAGCATATGGTTTATTTGCGAGAGAAAATCCTTATGATGTTACAGAAGATGACCACTTCATGTATTCAGCTTCACAGAGGTAAAGACAGAGCAGGTCACAATCGAACGAGAAGCATAAGAAATTTGAACAGGTTAATCTTAACAAAGCTCCTAAGAGCGCGTTTTATCTGAAAAATAGCTATGTGTGTTAAAATATTTAACACAATACCTAACGAAACAAAAGAATTACCAAAACGACTATTTACGAAGAAATTAACCGTGTGGCTCAGAGAAAGGGTTGTGTATAAAGTAACAGATATTTTAAAGAAATAAATTGTGTACCTATCTTATGTATTGAATAGTACGCCATTAATATGGCTAAATGTGCTGTGCTTTCATAATGACGTAACATATTTGCCTGCGAACAAACCACCGCATTTACTGCAATAAACAATTTATCTACTCTTTTAAAATACTATTCTATCCAAATGTCAATCAATTATGTTTTAGGTCACAGTTCATGAAATTCCTGAACGCTCCAACCAAGCTACTTGGTCTATAATTTAAACAATACCAAAGAAATTGTTTGAGTACTCTTTATTTACATCTTAAATTAAACAATTTAAAACATGACAATATTAAATAAATATAAGCTATGTCTAAATCGGTATGCAAATCTGTATCTCCTAGGGATCTCTTCCAGTCAACCAGTGTGAAGAGAAAGATAAAAGGGTGGTGTGCGGATATTTAAACAATAAAAAAAGATACACAAACAAAGAGATGTGGGATATAGAATAGTTTTAATTTTTTAAGGTTAAATATGGGTGTGAACCAAGCTCAACTCATTACAAAGAGACGTCTCCAGGAATCAAACCTGAGACTTCAATATCATCGCGTTGATCCGACTGTGTGGCGGGATTATAGTATAATATTTAAATATGTTGACATTGTTTCTAACTCCGCAGTTCAAAGCAACATACTACTTATGTTTTATGTATGTTTAACACACGAGTATTCGAACGAATATTATAAATACGAAGGAAGCCCGTAGACGAACTAAGGCCACCGAAATAGCTCCACGAGTGAGTGAGCAGTGGCAATGGGCAGGCCACATCGCTCAAAGACGGGATAACCGATGGTGAGTAAAAGTTAGCGAGTGGCGACCACGTACCGGAAATTGTGTACTGGGCCGTCCCCCTACCGACGACGCAAGTGTCTCGGCACCGGTCAAGGTGGCTTGTCTGGCTGATGATGATGATGAAAGTAAGTTTGTTTGTTTGTCTTTTCTACAGTTGAAGGGCGGGATAGTGTAGAGAATGAGGATGTCTATAGAATCTATATAGACCCATGGTGATCACACAGCTTCAGCAACAATGTTTTCGTGCATTTTTGTCGTTTTCTTGGAACAATGTGTTATTGTTGTTATTAAGACGCGAGATGACGTTACAGTGTAAACATTGTTCTGAATGATTGATTGTTTGTTTATTTGCAAAGATAAAGGCGTTGAAGATTATGTAAAATGTAAGGGGAGATTATAGGTATATGCAGTGGACTACATGAATTATCCCACTCGAAATACTAGTTCGATCGGGACGAAAAGTCATTTCCCATCTCGTCATCCCAATACTAATAAATGACTGGTGATCGAACCCCAATTAAGTTTTACGGTTCCGTACCTCAAAAGGATTATTTTATTGTCCGTTTGTCTGTCTGTCAAGGACCTTTTTCTCAGGAACGCGTGGAGGTATCAAGTTGAAATTAATATCGCTTACTGAAGCCTACCATCCCTTGGATTGGTGAAAAAAGCAAACTTATAGGCAATAAGAAGATATAGCTATAGGCAATAAGAAGATATAGCTATATTTTAGACCATACAAAATGCAAGGGAACCAAAACCTATAGTGTTTTAGGGTCTCGTTGACCTAAAATCACACACATTACTGCACAACCATAGAAATAAATTTGAATACCAGGATTTTTTATTTATAACACATTAAAATATTACGTATGGATTGAACAGATCAGAAATCTCTTTTAAAATTAGCCAATCGACCAAGAACTAAGTTCCGTGCGTAGTCGGCGGTGAAGAGGTTCGCGTCGCAATGCCACGCGAAAGGAATTGCGAATAAGGCGTCTAGACTCCACCGAGAATAATAACTCAGGCGCTTTTTTTACGATTCAACTGTCGAGAATAGAGCGATTTACATAGTGTTTACGACTCGACTGTGCGTTCACCCTAACTGAAATTACTCTTATAAACTATCTATACCCGTCGGAACGTGGTCCTTTACTTTGGGCCAAATAAACAAACTCAAAGTCACTCAGTGAGCTATGGAACGAGCTATGCTCGGAATTTTTCTACGTGATAAAATCCGGAATGCGGAAATCCGTAGACAAACTAATGTTATCGACGAGTCAGTGAGCTGAGGTGTCAATGGTCAGGACACATAGTTCAAAGAACGTATCGCGGGGGTTCTCGATTGGCGACCATCCACTGTTGGCTTCGCAATGGCATCCATACAGATATGACGCTGACTGTACCTCTTAAGTTCGCCTCAACCTAGTGTCGATAGATAGATGTTAAAAAAAATAGCACCAACATTTTAAAATCCAAATTTCAATCGCATTTTCAACGCGTGCTATTTTCAAGACCCGTACCTACCTCAAAGCGATGTCATCGGAACATTACCTATCATCCAAATATCCGTCCGTCCGTTCGTCATCAAGTATCCATAAAAAATGTTTAAATAGGTCGAAATACCTTCGCATTAGTTGGCAAAGGCATACGAGAAAATAATGAGTGTGAGTTGACATTCCGGTATGCCGATCAACATACAAACGCATTTAGCTGTTCTACAAAAAAAGAGTCAGTCGGGTTCCGTACCGAATATGAATAATTAACATACAGATTTTTTTTAAAGAATAACTACCGAAATACAAATAATGACAGGCGCTTTGAACAGTTTGTAATCGTAAAATTTTAATGAGATATAATTAAAAAATTATACTTCTCAGATTTATTCCTATACTTGTGCTGATAAGACCTTGCTTCTTGATAAATTTCACGATTCTATGTCAATGGGAAGTACCCAATAGATTTTTATTACTTCTTCGTTGAAAAATATGGCTTAAACAGACGTATCTTTTTAATGCGTTGACTTAGAAGCTTCATTTTTTTACGGCTCTAAGGAACTGGAAACTTGCGTATTCAGTATTAATTTCAACTTAATACCTAACCCTAAAAATAAGTAAATGTCGCGAATCTACGCACGTAACATCGTTTACTATTTGCATCATTCGCATCAAGTGACCTACAAAACCAAATTATAAGACCGGTGTAGAGATTATATAGACTTGGCATAGTTCCAGACCATCGGTGAACCAGGAAATTTTTGTATGTCCACAGTGACACACGAGCCGTTCTACCGTTTAAACTGTAATTCTGAAACGAGTAGGCGGTGGGTAAATGACTTCCTATTCTTAGTTAGATTTTTCAGACTAGAAACCTACTAGTTTTTCTGTGTGATCTCGGCTTTAGAATCCCATGTGATCCAGTCATCCTAGAAGACGAACGAGTAATGAGACTGCCAGCAGCGTCAGCGTCGGTCGTTGCATACGGAACCCTAAAAAGGATGCACAGATAGGTTCACCTATTTTCGAAATACCATTTCATCGTCGTCAAGTAATCGAAAGTACATTTGACCGATGGGCCAATTGATCGAAAGACCAAATGTGCTTCATTAAATTTCATCGGTAGGCCATTTATTCCGAATGCCTCATGATCGACGATAATCAAAGATCGAAATTACAAAATATAGTTTCAATAAGACTAAACACACGCGATTGTCAGCTTATTATAGACTTACATTTAAGCAATTAATCGAAATTGTATCGATCATGTGGTTCGCATTCGCAACAATGGCCTGTCCGTGAACTGAATTTGTCTTTCGATCAAATGCCCCATCGGTCAAATTGACTATCGATTAAATAGCAACGATGGAGGTATCGACATACTGTGTTTCAAAAATAAGCCGTGACCCCATGTATTACGCTCCACTGCGTCCTGCAACTCGAGGAAATGATCACCTACGATGTTACGGTAGACGTTTTCCTAGACTCAGAATCGAGGTTCTTCTCATCAACTACTAGAGTCTCGTTCTATTCCCAGCCTGTGCCCGACTATGACCGATCTATAGCCTAGACGAGCAAAAGAGCAATCGTAGATGTAGTTGATTTAGTTATTTTTTATTTGTTAGAATAAATGAAATATAATTTAATTAAATAATAATAATAGCTACTAGTTTTAGTATAGACAATACGGTCTCTGCAAATGTTTATGTAACAGGTATTCAGGCTTATCGTTTCCAGCAATCTAGGTCGTTGTGGGCCGAGAGTAAACAAAATTCCAAGCTAACCGTAATAAATCGCCGGTTGATAAGCAAATCAACTAGGTAGCCAATCTTGAAGTATTCAAATCTTAAATATTACTAGCGGTCGGATAACAATTGAATTCAATACAATATTACTATTAAAATGTAATATTAATTCTACGCTAGAATGCTAGAAAACAGTCCGTTAAATAATCTAGAAAAATTTGATATTTATCGAGATGTCGTAAACGTTATGTATAAACAGACTATATATGCAGGGGCTCAGGCCTACTCTCCTAGCGAGAGGGTAAGGGCCATAGTCCACCACGCGGGCCCAGTTCGGATTGGTAAACTTCACACACACCTTTGAATTTATTCTCAGGAGTGTGAGGGTTTCAACGCGGTGTTTTCCTTCACCGAAATGCCAATGGTAATTATTTTTATCTTTCATACATAAATTCCAAATAACAAATTGGAACTCACTGGTACGAGACAGGATCGAACCCAGAACTCGATTGTTCAAGGACTGACGCTCTATCCAACTGCACCCCTATAATACCAGTATTATACCTCTTTACACCGTGTAGTAACCCTGTCTCTCTAACTGTGGCATTTTCACAGCTTAATGTATAAACCAATCTTCAAGAAATTTAGCAAGAAAGGTTTTACCATTACTAGTACATTCAGCATATGGAGTCTTTCAAATTATGTTGAAACCAAGGCAAATGTACACATTATACATTTTATTGAGAAAACCGAAGAAATGGCTTCGGCCTTGTTTATAACCTTAAAAGATAGAATAGCATAGTGTTTTGCCTTTGCCTTTTCCTGGTAGGAAAAAATCTAACCAAAAAAAGGCTGCGGTTATCACAGTTGTGTGTATTTGTCACATTAGTAATTGGTACATTGCACCCGCGCGAAACAAACAAGTAATATTCAGATATTTGTATTACACTCCTATTATGATTTCGTTTATATATTTTTTGAATGGCAGACTATTTTAAAGCCATTCATTGAAATAACGAAACAGTTATCGTAGCGAAGAATATGTACTCTTCAAACGTCAATATGTATTTAATCATACAATGAAAAGAACATAACCTTGAAATAAATATGGTAAATCGAAATAAATACAAAGTCGCATTGTTGACTGCAACATTTACACGTTTCATTTGTATGAACTTTCGTACGGTTACAAACTCCAGCCATCTTCATTTATTTTAGAATACTTTTATTGTCAAATTTCTTGTAACTATCCTTGACACAAAATTTTCTGTGTATTTGCAACTGAGGTCCTTAGACATCCGCTTTTGCTTACTTTACTCTCCAGCCTCCCAATTTCTTTTTATTAATATTGTATTGGTGTTAATTGAAACATGTATTATTTGTGAGAGAAAATTAAACATTAAATTATTAATAATATCCTGTGGTGAACATCAACCTCTGTCATAAGTCGCCACGGTGTACTAACTTCGCTTGAGAGCGGGCTTGGTGATCACTTATGACCAAAAATCGATGGAGGCTCAGACAACCTTGCGTGAGTTACGTCTTTACCAAAACATGAAATATATTGTAGCTGATACAACTTAAAAAAGAGGTGTTACAAATTCAGCCTGAACTTGTATACTATTTAAAAATCAAGTCATCAAATATGTATAGAAAATTAGTAGAATTACATTTTTGCATTTGTTTTAATTGTACAAAATCATTCTTTTTGTACTAAGTGACAGCGTCAAATGTCATTTTATTGACGCCATCTTTGTTTTCAACGTTAAGTCTTACCTGTTTCGTGCGTTTTATTTGTTTCTGTACAAATAAACCAAACCAAAATATACAAAAATTGTATTGTATTGTAAAACTTTTATTTGATAATGGCCTTTTAAAATTATCAGTGTACAAGACCAGGCCTTGGCGCCTTACATTCGCGGAACGTGTAATTTGGTAGACAAAGTCAATTTAAGAGTGAAAAGTCCTACGGGACATCTATGAAGGAGAATAATGGTGATGAAATAATAGTAAATAAATCGATAAACACAGCTATCAAACAACACAATGTGACAAAACAAGCGTTACGTAACATCCAGACGGCGGCTTTAGACAGATTAGATTATCTTAGTAAACAGTATAATACATTATATCAACAGATTAAATTATACTCGGGAGTAACATTGATTGTGCCAAGTAGATCTTTAATCATGTCTTAGCTGTAGGGCTGTACACGAGTTTCTTTTTTATATTGTCACCATGTCAATCTCTTTTACCCGCGACTTTGCCTGCGTAGATTACAGAAATTGAACAGATTCATCATAATCGACTGCACAATTTTTCTGTTGAATATGAGAGGGTACTTGATATAATTTTGTAGTTTAAATTTATTTACAAGTTCGCTATTTTGCGTGTTGTGTTTCTTTGATTGGTTTTGCCGTAATTTTACATCCTAAAGCCTAATCCGAGGTATTTTTGTACCATAATGTCAAATCATACGTAGATTTGGCATTTAAAAATTACATATCTCAATCTCGGTGATATTATGCTACCCACTCAACTCAAGCACAGCTAAATGGCTTATTTAACACCTTGCTTCAGTCGTCGTGACTGAATTCAGACAAGTGAAGTCAGCACCCTAAAGATATCCAAATTAGAAAGTAGTACGGTTGCAGACGGACTGAATCATTCAGCATCTTACTTGGGAAATGATAAATCGCATTCAGTCACTGAACCGTGCCACTCGCCCCATTTCCGCCAAAGTGTGTGGACGTGTTTGTTGCTTAAATTTTTAAAATCCACCTTCCAATACATAAACGATGTATGTCTACGAATATCTACTCAAAGCGACTGTTCCCGATGTATCTTATCTGTAAAAAACTGTTGCTCTGTCTTAGTTATAAGTAGTTCTGAGGTGATAATAATTTACGCATACATGTATCCATGAGCCATGTATATAGAAGATTGCTTTATTTACATACCCACTGACATAGATATGTAAATGTGACCTTGATTGACACCAGCTGGTGATTTTTAAGTTTTTAGTAGTTCGGCGCAGTGTACGAAGGGGTTAAGGTACGACGCGACTTTCATCCCAAATTTAAACGTTCATAGATTCTATTTAACTGACAAGAAATAATTTTCATGCATAATTCTACGTGAAAATTGACACCTGACAATTTTTCTAAGTGGAAGCTTCCCGGCTGATGATGCTGATGAATCTAATTAATTATTTGGATTGCTTTTATTTAGGCAAGCTTTGGCGCTTTGATTTATATTCCACGCAAAAAATGAAAGCTTTAATTTTTTGATCGAAATGACAGCGGTACCGTATCGTCATTTTACGTATCACTTTTTTAAAAAATTACATACCATTGGTAAATTTTTTCATGTAATTCTCTAGATATTCCATTCTCTAACAGCTATTAGAGGTTGATTGGGAATATTGATTTCAGTATTCCCATCGGAGGAACCCTTTACCTGGTTTGAATGGAAATCATTATTGATGGCCAAAACAACAGACACATCAACAGCCTACATATGTCCCTACTGCAGGGTCACAAGTCCACCACGGCGGGTCCAGTGAGGATTGATAGACTTCACACACACCTTTACATTTCTTCTCAGGAGTGTGCAGGTTTCCTCACGATGTTTTCCTTCACCGAAAAGCCAATGGTAATGAATTTTATCATTCGTACATAAATTCCAAATAACAAATTGGAACTCATTGGTACGAGCCAGGATCGAACCCAGACCTCGATTGTTCAAGAATTGATGCTCTACACAACTGTGCTACCACGTCTTTTTATACAAAAACATATTAATTTGGTCGTGTGATAAAACTGCTTTTTAGCTGAATAATAAAAGTTACGTAATATTTACATGAACTCATGGCAAAGAATCAAGTCAAACAATATCTCAGCGTTCATGTGGCATTGTGCCGGTGCGACCATCACCTTGACAATGAACTGAGGTTATGGTCAGCCACAGCCGTCGACCGCGTGAAGGTCCTAAGAAAATGACGCAACGTTGGCCCCGTGATTCTACACGCGGCCTTATAGTTGCAGTATGATAAGATAAAGAATTTCTTGTTTACTTAAATCTCCTAGATATATAACCTTATCTGAAGTTAACTTTTGAACGTCTTCGAATAATAATAGTTTCTAACAATTTTATTTTGACTACATATTTTTTATGCCTTTTTATATTGACTTTATACTTTATACAATCGCTGCTGTGATATTTTGCTTAATTTAATTTAAAAATCGGCCAAGCGCGAGTCGGTGAGTTGCTCAGGGTTCCGTACTCCATCGTACAATATTAAACGTGCCTGATTGGCACAACCGATCGTAGTGTGGTAATGCAGGAAGCCCAGGGCACGAAAAAGATATTGAAGCAACTTTTTTTGGAGTACATGCAGATGAGGCCACTAGAAAAAAGAAAAATATTCGTCCTATCTATTTATGACCTAACTCTATCTTAAATTGAAATGACAAATAAATGGTAAATCTTATAACTACTCGTATTTCGCCACCTAATTGTAAACACGTCTCACACGGCTCCAAAGCTTGTAAATAGTCTAATTGTTTCTACAAACATTAAAACTATGTAAGCAATCATAAAAAAACGGTCAAGTGCGAGTTCGAATCGCGCACCGAGGGTTCCATACAGAATATCGATATTTAGAATACGGAAAACCATAAATAATATGCACCAAACAATCCTCTAACGAATGCGCCTCGATTTAGTTTTGCTACTCGTCACTAGATGGCGCTACTAATACGCTAAAACGCCATCCAAAAACACTTGTTGTACGGGAGTCCCATTTAAATATTTATTTTACTCAATTTTTAGTATTTATTGTTATAGCGGCAACAGAAATATATCATCTGTGAAAATTGCAACTGTCTATCACGGTTCATGAGATACAGCCTGGTGATAGACAGACGGACAGCGGAGTCTTAGTAATAGGGACCCGTCGTTTAGCCTTTGGGTACGGAACCATAAAAATGACATCCGCGTTTGTAGATAAAGAAGTATAAACACTGCATATATGTGTATGCAACCTTGACAATGACCACTTTATACAAAGTACACAGCGCAAGGTTGCATTAGTGACGCATGTCTGATTTGTAACACTTTCGTGCAGCCATTATACCTCTAATGTGAACTCATTTCAAAGTTATGCAACTATTTTAGTCATCTAGGAAATAAAAATTAATTGTGCACCGAGGGAAGAAAACTAAATATTAAGTACTGGTTAGTGATTTTAGTACATTTGGCATTTATTGCAGACTAGTGCTCTTATTTAACCGACTACGGCGTAGCCAAAAGAAAAGATATGGTTTGGGCAACCTTTTTATGCGCGTAAATTTGTCTGTTCCCTCATATCTCAATATAACGTACATAAAATTCAACATGGCGGCTTCTAAGGGCCATAAAGACCTGTGACAGACAAACAAAACCTCCCGGCGATGCCTGGATATAAAATTCCAAATACATGAGCGGCTGTACGACAAAGCCGGCCCGCTTTAAGATAGTGTCGAGTTCATTTGTACAGAGGCGACATTTCAGACAGGCGACGCTCTCTACGGACTTCCGGTCCCGTTGGGCACCCTTTTGTTACGGAACGCAAAAAATTTAGTTATAGGATGAATTGAATTGAAACTTGATAGGTGTATAACACAATGCCGAGTCAGTATCGGGCCTGCGTGCCTACGATACGAGATACCAAAATAAAAACGTAAACGATGCGCGACGACCTTGCTTTTCGCGTATTGCGTCGTTTCAATACAACATCAGACTAGTTGATATTAACAGACGGAGCGGAACTAGCCCCTGCTTCCACCTCCACCTGTGTTCCACCGTATTAAATAGATAGATATATCAAGTATTCTTTGGAAAACATAGATAAATACACGGATCCCAAAAACACACACACACAAGAACACAACATCCGTAGACATTTTCCATGCATATTGAGCAAAGTGACGCATCCTGTGATCTATATTATTATTATCAAGTAAAAACGATCCATAGTTATATTTAAAACATAATAAAATAAATTTTAAAAATAAAATTCCAACCAATTCCAATAAAAACCTATATCCCACTATTATTTACTAAGACATGTTGGTGCCGCTCTGGTGGTGTTTGTCGCTATCCTCCCTCGAAAGCGACGGTACACCACACCCTTCGGCCAGACGATAAAATCGTTGGAAGGTAACCGTGCGCACCCAGAAGCCTGAAGCCACTAAGGCACTGGCTCTGCTATCTTTCATACTGGCACACAACAGGTGCTATTAACACTTCTGTTTGGCGGCAGACTTAGTTGTGGTAACCATCCAGACGCACGTAGGAAATGTACCACCAATTAAAACGGAGTGCTGATTGGTATCTCCACTGGGAATCGAATCCGGGACCTCCATGTTATTAGTCCATACTATACATATATAAATTTTAAAAATAAATATAATAATAAAATAAAAAGTATTTATTTTCCAAAAATTGACACATTTCACTTACATCTATATATTTTTTAATTTTAAATAAATAAAATAAAAAGTAACAAGTTTGGTAAAATAAATACTTTTTATTTAATTTATTTATTTATACTTGTAGCATTTAGGTCACGCAGGCGGGTAAAAGATCCGTTAAATGCGGTTAAAAATATATGTCAGTAAATATATTTTAGACCCGTGTGTTATTTATTAGAGATCGACTGTACAATTGTACATAAACACTTGGAGCGCTGACTGTACCTGAACAACAGTTTTTCATTGTATATTGCAGACCATACATATATAGTCTAAGGAGCCAGCCAGCTATGTAAATGATTAAAGAATAAATAGAGGTATGTTAAAATGCAGAAGTGCTTACGAAAATTCAAGTTTCAATTTCATCATGTCTATTTTTCTTTAGCTTCGTTGATGAGGGAATGTAAACAATAAACGCACTTCCCATTAAGATTTAAATGTATAGTACTTGCCTTTTGCTCCTCTGAAGTTACGCAGTACTGAAGTCCGCAATTTAAAACATGAACATACAGACGGAATGTGTGTCTATTATTTTCGATAATAACTATCCCTAGTGTTGACTTATAAGTTTGATTTTTTCACAGATCCAAGGGACCGCAGACTTGAGTATTCGATATTAATTTCAAATTGATATTTCAACGCGTTCCTGAGAAAATGGGTCTTGACAGACAGCCAGACAACAAGTGATCCTACAAGGGTTCATTTTTTCTTTTGCGGTACCGAACCCCAAAAACTAACAAACACACGTTTTTGTCAAATCAGTTGAATAGTCCTCTCCAGAACCTCTGTCCACATCTTGGCTTCATCATCAGACCCTCCGCACCAAGCGTAATATGTATAAACTCAACAAAACAAACAAAATGGGCCCAAACTCGAAGGGTTTACTAGTATCTTTTAAAGAGTTCCACTTTTTACTTCCTGACTTCATCATCAGACCCTCCGCACCAAGCGTAATATGTATAAACTCATCAAAACAAACAAAATGGGTCCAAACTCGAAGGGTTTACTAGTATCTTTTAAAGAGTTCCACTTTTTACTTCCTGACTTCATCATCAGACCCTCCGCACCAAGCGTAACATGTATAAACTCATCAAAACAAACAAAATGGGCCCAAACTCGAAGGGTTTACTAGTATATTTTAAAGAGTTCCACTTTTTACTTCCTGACTTCATCATCAGACCCTCCGCACCAAGCGTAATATGTATAAACTCATCAAAACAAAAACAAAATGGGTCCAAACTCGAAGGGTTTACTAGTATCTTTTAAAGAGTTCCACTCTTTACTTCCTGACTTCATCATCAGACCCTCTGCACCAAGCGTAATATGTATAAACTCATCAAAACAAACAAAATGGGTCCAAACTCGAAGGGTTTACTAGTATCTTTTAAAGAGTTCCACTTTTTACTTCCTGACTTCATCATCAGACCCTCCGCACCAAGCGTAATATGTATAAACTCATCAAAACAAACAAAATGGGTCCAAACTCGAAGGGTTTACTAGTATCTTTTAAATAGTTCCACTTTTTACTTCCTGACTTCATCATCAGACCCTCCGCACCAAGCGTAATATGTATAAACTCATCAAAACAAACAAAATGGGTCCAAACTCGAAGGGTTTACTAGTATCTTTTAAAGAGTTCCACTTTTTACTTCCTGACTTCATCATCAGACCCTCCGCACCAAGCGTAATATGTATAAACTCATCAAAACAAACAAAATGGGTCCAAACTCGAAGGGTTTACTAGTATCTTTTAAATAGTTCCACTTTTTACTTCCTGACTTCATCATCAGACCCTCCGCACCAAGCGTAATATGTATAAACTCATCAAAACAAACAAAATGGGTCCAAACTCGAAGGGTTTACTAGTATCTTTTAAAGAGTTCCACTTTTTACTTCCTGACTTCATCATCAGACCCTCCGCACCAAGCGTAACATGTATAAACTCATCAAAACAAACAAAATGGGTCCAAACTCGAAGGGTTTACTAGTATCTTTTAAAGAGTTCCACTTTTTACTTCCTGACTTCATCATCAGACCCTCTGCACCAAGCGTAATATGTATAAACTCATCAAAACAAACAAAATGGGTCCAAACTCGAAGGGTTTACTAGTATCTTTTAAAGAGTTCCACTTTTTACTTCCTGACTTCATCATCAGACCCTCTGCACCAAGCGTAATATGTATAAACTCATCAAAACAAACAAAATGGGTCCAAACTCGAAGGGTTTACTAGTATCTTTTAAAGAGTTCCACTTTTTACTTCCTGACTTCATCATCAGACCCTCCGCACCAAGCGTAATATGTATAAACTCATCAAAACAAACAAAATGGGTCCAAACTCGAAGGGTTTACTAGTATCTTTTAAAGAGTTCCACTTTTTACTTCCTGACTTCATCATCAGACCCTCTGCACCAAGCGTAATATGTATAAACTCATCAAAACAAACAAAATGGGTCCAAACTCGAAGGGTTTACTAGTATCTTTTAAAGAGTTCCACTTTTTACTTCCTGACTTCATCATCAGACCCTCTGCACCAAGCGTAATATGTATAAACTCATCAAAACAAACAAAATGGGTCCAAACTCGAAGGGTTTACTAGTATATTTTAAAGAGTTCCACTTTTTACTTCCTGTCTTCATCAGACCCTCTCGCGTTTAGGGTTATAAAATAAATTCCAATGAACTTATCCTTCCTTGTGAATCAACGGTTTATCCACACTATTTGCCGTCTCAAATAAACACAGCATGACTTAGTTACGGGTTAATGAATGCCAGACTAACAATACATAAAACGGTATTATATCAAATAAACAATGTAAATATTGTTACAAGTGCTTCGAGATCTGGATGAATCATATAGGTAGTTTTGTTGGTAAGCTTTACATTTGGATCGAATTATAGATATTTGAGGCATCGTCACAGGCCGGACACTGCATAGCAATGTCGTGCTATCGATTCCTCCCATACATCAAACGGGCATGTGTAAGTTTGTGCACGCGATACTGCCGACCCCTTTCTTGCGGGGAGGGGTGAGGTAACGCTGATCGGTGGGGGTTGGTGAAAATGAAGAGTGTCGGAATGTCCCCCTAATAGATTGGCCAACGACCTGGTGAAAGTCTCGGACCAGTCTACGTACAGAACGGACGTTTACCGCCTCCCACAGATCCGCGATGCGTCACTTCACCCGCAAGAAACGGGCGCAGAATATGAGCGCTACTCTTCTATGTGTGCCGATATCACGACATTTATTCGAAGTTTCCGGTCCGTGCCATGGCGGAGGATTATATTCAACCTTACATCTATTTTTCATACCGTTCCACTGCGAATTCTCGAAACTCTCGTTTTATATATTTTTTTTGCACATAAAAACAAATAGGAATCATTGTTAAATATAATAAACAAAAATAATTTCTTTGATCGTTTTAATTGGATATGAAACATTTTGCACTGATATGTCAACATGGAAGTGAGATTTTAAATAATTTAAAGTAAAACAATGTATAAAAAAGCTATTTAAATTAAGACACAGTTAAGTTTGTACAGAAGCATTACTTATAATGATATGTTACCGAGTATATTGCCTTAAACTTACCAAAGAATGTAGAAAAAGCATTATGTGCTAACAGTCAAGGCAAGTTTATAAATAAAATATTACATGCGTCCTTCCACCTAGGAGGCTTATGTCCAACACTAAGTGGAGTCCTTCATAAAAAAATTCTCGATTGATTACGTTTATTTTATGTATTATTTTATTTATTCAGAATAAATTAAAAATTACACTAAATGCAATTATAATTTAAAGCTATCATTATGTGACATGATCGAAAAATCTGCATTGTATTAATGAGTAATAAATTAACTTTTAACATTAATAAAATCTGTCTTAATGCAAAAAAAAATACTCTTAAAATATCATACAATGTACAATATACAAATTAAGAATTGTACAAATAAATAATAAACTAAAATCCAGTCTTTTGGTGTCTTAATCTAAGTACCAATCCAGTTTTAAAATAAATATTTTCGTGAACAAATCGAATTTCTTCAACATTCACAATTGCACAATTTTTTAAATATATAAACAAATGTCATTCATTTATCACATTTTACTTTTTACAACAGACAGACACATAAAAATGAGATCGTTTGTTACAAAATAAAGATAAATTAAGTGTTAAAATAAATAAATTACAAATTTTAATGAGATCACTTAAGTTTATATTTAACTAGGTCATGTAAGTTCATATGAGATAAGTTATAATTATCGTTATCACCTTCATAAAGAAAATAATCTCTTTAAATCACAAAACAATAATGAGGCCTATTTCCCAAATTATCGAATCCATTTTAATAAAGAACTTAATGGATTTGGGGCCCCATGCCATCATCTCAAATGTTTGTCAAATGTGGATCAAATATCAAATGTGTGAAAGAAAATTTGATAACTTCAACAAAATGGACTTTTATAACTATTTGATTCAGATTTCAATGAAAGACTACAAACTAATGACGGAGCGAAATAGCGCTAATTTCTCATACTGTATATAAAATCTTTGTCAAAGATATTAGACGAGTTTCATGGGCACCTATCAAATGATTATATTTAACGACATCTTGGACCCCCAAAAATTGTCAAAGAGAGGTTGAATGGAACTAGGCCCTGACGTTTGATGATCGTAAATTCTTGCGCATATAATAGGTTTTTAAATAATGTAAATAAGTCTTGATTTGACTTGATTAGTGTCAAATGGGGATTCTTTTTACGAAATGCAATAAATCTAAGATATGTTTCCATCCCTTTCCAATATCAAATATACATAAAAACAACTTTGCTTTTAACCAGTCTCAAACTCTAGAATTGACTCGACTGTCAATATATGAATTAAATAAATCAAAACTGGAATGATGAAATCTATAACAATGCTGGGGTCACTTAAAATAATTTTATTTGTGCTTCGAACCGCTGAAACTTGCGCAGGCGTCTTTGAAGTTACTCGCATTGAACGGCGCGAAATAGTCGTCATGTATAAACCTAACTATTCTCTCGATTGGACATAGATATGTATTAAAAATCTTCATATTGTCAACAGGGTCGATAACCTTCATGACTATGTTTTGCTTCCTCCTACAAAAGCTAAGCTTATTAGTTATGTCTTCACCATTGTAAACCACTCTGAAATAAAAATCCTGAGCAACAGCTTTCCGTTTAGTGAACTTAAATTCGTCCCTCAGATCTTTCTTCCTATAAACTTCGAATATCATCCTCGCAGCGTACTGAATATTGTAATGTTGGTAGTTATTTAAACCCAAAGCCAAAATCAACGATTGCAAAGTCTTATCGTGCCCAGAGTACAAGACGAACTTAGGTTTGTTTTCCGATATCATCCGTATCATATTCTGCACAATATTGTGAATCAATCCATATGCTACCAGCAACCCTCGGCGCCTGTTATGCACATTCTTTATATCTTGACGGTAGCTCCATTCCAAATACGCGAATAAAGACATAACGTGCTCTTTCGTTATACAGAAATCTTCTGGAGTTTCTTGCGTGGGCTCTTTGTAGTCTTCGTCGAAGTCCGTGTCCATTCTAGCGTCGTTCGGGAAATTGAAGTCTGCGTCTAAATTCTTTTTTACTATGACGACATCGTCGTATTCGTTGTCCATGTACCGCTGCTGGTAGTACAGAAGCTTTTCTTTCTCCATTTGCGCGTCGAAATCCAAAGGCGCTTTTTTATCTTTACTGTCGTAGTATCTGCCGATGATATCTCTTGCTTTTCTGCCGATTTCGTTGTTGAAATCGAGCTGGCTGTTTATGTAGTCCAGCTCCATGTTTAAGGCATCAATGTCGACGTCTAGAAGACTTCTAAGAGGCAAATTTTCAGAGAGGAATTTCTTGTCTTTTACGAATAGTTTAGTTTTAGCCTTGCCAACTTTCCTGGGTTTTTCGGAGCAAGGTAATGGGGCATCGTGGCACATGTACGCTAGTAGCGCGTCCCTCACTACGTCTGCATCGGTTTTTTCTTGAGATTCGAAGAGGACTTTGGACAGCTTGTTGACTAGTTCCTTGACTGCCGGGTGGGACTCGAGTCGGTTTTTCGTTTGGCTGTTAATTTTCCTGAAGAAAAAAAATTGTAATCCAAAATTTGAACTTGGTTAACCCTAACGTGAGTTTCGTCAAGACATTATGCCCGCCGCTATTTACCACAATGATCCTGTTATGATCAGTGCATCATTACCTTACTAGTAAACATATTTTTGGCTTACCATCAAGTAAGATCGTAATTGTAAGATTTGACAATTGACATTAAAAAGATAAAAACGCTTTTCGCCATTTTCTCAAACTATTAAAGAAATTTTCGTCAAATATATTGGACGAGTGGCGTAGGCACGTGTCAAAACTTGGACAAAGAAATTCAACAAAGATTTCATCGCTATCAAATCTACAACTGATGGCTAAGTGCTTCTCTAAAATCGCCGTGACAAATAAAATCAAAAGAAATTAGTGATAATGAAGATTTAAAGACGTAACTGACTTGTTAAGCACATGATGCTTGGGACAGGCGCAGTCTCTGGCGCAGAAAGACACGCTGTGAGACTCCCGCGCCGCGGCCGCCATGGGCCCCGCGCGCTGCTGGGCGAAGCCCCACGAGAGCCCCACTAGTGACTGAAACGTGCGTCGGTACCGCGTGCTGTATATCACCACCTCTCCTGAAAATTTATACGACCGATTTATGAAATATAACCGAAGTGGGTTACAATACGGTATTTGGCCATCGGTGGAGTTTAGGTTGAAAAATCCTCCCTAACTCGTTAACAAAAGGGGTCACTGACATAGCTCTACTGCCAAAGCGAAATCCCTCGAAGGACGGATAGCCCATAGGGATTAAGCGTTCTCGAGTGGCGACCACAGACGACGATATTGCATGTATCAAAGTGGAAGTGAAACGTTTGTGTGTGTGACCTACTAAGTGATTCTTTTGCCACCCTTTGCGGCTATAGCTACCCCTAAAGGAATAACAGGAGCATCAGTATTTAAAGCTATTGTATTTTCGCAACTCCACCAACTTATGCCATCATTTACCCACTTAGGGGTTCTGAATTCAGATGTTTTTTTTTTAATATCCATGCATCCTTTACATTCTGATATATGTATATACAATGTACTAGTATATACCTGGTTCCTTCTTCCCTGGAGTTTCCACATTGGTCAGGGTCAGTTTGTCAGCATACGCCTCTCTCAGGATATTTCCTGACAAAATATTAGTACAAGATTAGAATATGTTCCTCAAATCAATTAATCAAATGTTTGCTGCTGCAACAATATTGAACAAATATGCAACTTTTAAGGAATTCGAAACTTTTTTGTCACGTTAATAACGAAAAGGCCTCAGTCCTGACACCCACACTGACAACATCACTCACCGACTGTCAGCATCTGCAGCAGGCCTCTAGGGGTGAGCTGTCCGAGCGCGCAGTGCGTGCCGGCCCCGCGCGGAGGCAGCGAGGGGAAGTTGTGGAAGGGTCCCGGTCCTGACACCCAGTGAGGACGACCAGTGGTGCTCGCGTTCGTCACGAACTCTTCATAACTGTAGTGACCGGATAGTGTGACGTCAAGAACTATTCATAACCGTAATGACCGGATAGTGTGCGTAATGACTTCTTTATAACTTTAATGCCGGGTAGTGTGACGTCATAAACACGTTATAACTATAATGATGGAATAGTGTGACGTCATTAACTCTACATAATTGAAATGACTGGATAGTGTGACATCATGAACTCTACATAACTGTAATGACCGGATAGTGTGACATTTCGTATTCAACATTTGTTCATACAAATGCTTTCGTCCATCTTATAAGCTGTTAATTTTTTCGTAAATGAAACAAAATAATGTGCTAAACCTCTTGAGTAATGGTGAGTGTGGTTCGGTGTCACATGGCAACTTGTCTCCTCCTTTTAGGTGTGTAAGCGGGCCGCGATCTCCGTGCCTCGTTAGTACCAGGATACCTTGCAGCAGCCAGGTGTCGCTGTCTACTACTCCTAAAATTATAAGTACCAGATAAATTACATTATAAAACTACTATAAAAAGTTTCACCTTCCTCAAGTCCGTAGTAGCCTCAGTCAACATTCATCAATTTATCACACTTGGAAGGTTTCATACCAATATTATTCCTTACTGGTTTTGTTGTCTCAACCAGAAATAAGCTTAACAACTTTATATTGTTATATTCGATAATTTGAGTTTAAATCTTTGATACTCTGTTTTTTAAACTTTAACATAATTTAATTTATAACTGTTATTACCTTAGATTACATGCATAAAAAACATGAAATATACATCTAGAAATATTCAATCATTATCACCCATCACATATAAATAAGTAATAATAAAATATTACTGTCCGCCATTCACTTGTATAGTAATCGCACACTCGTTTTGCCCCTCTGAAGTTAGCTCTCCGGAATTCAGTACATGTACGGATGGAATATGTTTGTATTATTTTCGATAATAACTATGCCTAGATGACATACAATACTAAGACATTTCTTTTCATCCGCTAACTTGCCTTTCTTACTTATATTTTAATAATTCATACTTCGCAGCCTTTTTTAGCTAATTTCAGAGGGGCAAACATAGTTTGCGAGTGCTGTACTGTTATGTTTATTTATTTTTAACAGCTTCCACGGCTCCACTGTTGGACTCACAACCTTACTGGCACTTGCCATCAAGAGATGAAAGACAAGTGAGAGCCTCCTATGCGTAAAAAGCATAATTGAACTGAAATACTTTGTGTTAAATAAAGAGTAGATATTATTTAAATGTAAAAGCAACAAAAATTTAGGAGACCTAGCTAAATAAACAATGTCTTACCTTCAGCGCCCCTCACTATATTATCGGGAGGGTTGCAAGCCCTTAGATATATTTTCCTGAATTTGACATCACTTTTGGACAAATACTCATTTTGTATGATCTTCTTCGGTGTTACTACTTCTTCCCCGGTCGACATATACTTGTACATAACTGGGTAGACATGGAACAACATGAAAGTAATCAAGGATAATAAGGTTTCTTAATCTTTGACCATAAAAATAAACAAGTACCACATTAGCTCCACTTACCAGTAATTAACACAAAAATCCATAGGCTCATGCCTATGTAGCAGTAAAAGGCGCGGTGATGAAACGATAACTTCATCATCTCTGTAATGACTTTACTTCTGTTGGTATTGGACAAAATCATTATAAATCTAATTTTAATTCAAAATATATTACTTTGATCATGTTCTTTGCAGGTTCCCATTGAAACACATTATAAATAAGGAATTTCAGTAGACTAAGCATATGTCTATTTAGTTGAAAGTACTTGGATATGTAAATTAAAAACAGAATATAATTGATATATATCACAATAAATAATGTTATTGTAGCAAATCTAAATTATTGGAACTATCCATTTATGGCAACTACCAACTTCATGGTAATTCTGCCAAAATCTGGTGACCAAAGAGGCAACGTGTTATAGGAAATAATCGGTTAGCCAGACACGCGATACACTTTGAGAGGACTAAAGCAAAAAGGAGAAAACACACGACACGAAACGTAGTTCAGTTACTGGAGGGATTACAACTTTATATTGTTGGAATGAATAAAATTAGAAAGAGTATAAACAAAACGAGAGAAGACTAAAGAAAGAAGAGATTTGAGATTAGAAGGACGGGGGATATTATCGGGGAGAAAATTGTAAAGTGACGATTTATTATTAGGGCAACTGAAAAAAATATGATCCGGTGTACCCTCGTCTAAGCCACATTCGCAAATAGAAGAGTCCCTTATCCTTATTTTATGGAGAAAGACAGGAGTGCAGACATGACCCAATCTAAGTCGGCATATAACGGAGCAAGATCGCTTATCAACTTTTTTGAATTTAAAAAACCAAGGTTTGTGGGGGACTGAAGGTTGAATGTCACTGTAATGTTTACCTTTAAATCTTTTTGAAACTTCCCACTCTGCACACCAATCCTTTTCGATCTTAGTTTTAGCGGCAGCGCAAAGGTCATGAGCAAACAGAGAGTTGTATGTTGAACAGCCAGTAGAAACAGCATCTAAATTATTTCAATAAAATATAAACAACACTTCGAGCAATAACAGACAGCGCCACAGATTATAAAGTTTTATTTTTATTGATTCTCAAAGGCGGTCCAATTCACGCATAATATATCGTTTACATCAGTCACAACTTGATGGTTATGGACTGAATTCTATTAATTCATAATCTAAATTCATATTACAATACTCGCAAACTATGTTTGCCCCTTTGGTATACATGGGCAAGGCAAGTTAGCGTGTGGAAAGAAATGTCATAGTAATACATAGTCTTGTGTAGTACATGTACTAAGAACTAAAAAGACCTAATTCCCAATATTGTACTAGAGCGAACTATTCCGTAAATTTTCTGCTCTTAGTACATTTAGTACACTCGGACATCCGAGCCGCGAGCGAGCGAGCGTCCGAACGAAACGTCAACCAGCCGCCAGCCGAGCCGAAGCGACCGAGACCGAAGTTGACCGAACGTCTCACGCAGTCTCACGGCTCGCGTGAGTGAAAGGTTTCGTTCTTAAACACGGGAGTAAGCGAGATGACGAGTTTTCAGATTTTTACTTCTTTACAAAACGTGATTCGACAGGCAGGTCGATGAGATCTATGAAATTAGCAAAGTCTAGTCTACCGGTCAGTAGTTTCCAAGATATTACTTTTTATGGTTCCGTTGCCAAATGTCAAAAAAACGGAACGAAAAATGTGTGCCCCAATGTAACTTCTAAAATAAGAGAATTATTCAATCAACTCAAATACAACGAAATACAAGAACTTTTATATTGTGTTACTTGCTGCTACGGAACCCTTAATGGGCGAGTCCAATTTTCGGTGGAAGTTTGCATGGTAATGCACATTATATATTTTGAGTTTCAGCTTTAAATATGGGGAACCCTAAAAATTTAGGGTTTTTTCTAATTTTTTTCTGAAAATCTTAGTTCAGTTCACAGAATATATCTACTTACCAAGTTTCAACAGTATAGTCCTTATAGTTTCGGAGAAAAGTGTCTGTGACATACGGATGGACAGACAGACATGACGAATCCATAAGGGTTCCGTTTTTTTGCAATTTGGCTACGGAACCCTAAAAATGTACATCTCGTCGAGATCGATGTTATAGAGACACCACTAGTCAGTAGTAAGTAATATGATTTTGGTATTGATCAATAATCAACCGTTCATCGTGAGAGCTCCCCCACTTGGCACAGATTTAATGATATGAGCTCATTCCAGTGTACAATAGTACTTATTACTTCCATGCCTGTCGGTCCTTCCTTCTGAAGATCGCAAACAACAACGGAGCATGAACCGTCGGGACCGGGAACAAGCTATACTATTAAAGAGTTTCCGTGTACTACTGTACTAGTTGTACTAAAAGTCCGAACTAGTACATTTGAGCAATTGTACTAGTACGGAGCGATCCGCTCAGTGAACGAGCACGCACAAGCCTACTAGATGACCTAGTATGTATTAGTAATACATACTAGGTCATCTAGCGATAGTTATTATTGAAAATAATATACGTATATTCCGACTGTATGTGTACATGAACGAAATTCCGGAGAACTAACTTCAGAGGGGCAAACATAGCGTACTACATAGCGCGAGTACTGTATCACATATTATTAATTCAGAAAGCCCGGAATAGTAGTACCTGAACTAAATAAAATAAGGAACACTAAGAGACTATGTAGAAGTTGGCTGTAAGGTGTAGCGACCGTGGCCCTGTTTGAAAAAGAGTGATAATAAAAATCTCATGATTACCTACCACGACATGACGTCACCATCATATGTCAATGTCAGTTAGTGTCATCTTTACTTACAAACATTGATGCTTATATTACAACCTTTATTTTAACCGACATAAGGAATACATTAGGATGCATAAACATGTAGGAAAAGTCATCAAAGCAAGAAGAGAACTTGTTTAAACATGTTTGTTTTTGTTTTGTTTGTTCACTCAATCACAGTGCTATAAAGGTTTCATATTTCTTAAAATTGCTTGAAAACTAGAAAAGCAAGGTGAATAGTAAAAGATTTCATTTTAATGCAATATTATAAGAATATAACAACTAAGTAGTAGTAACTCTTACTCCCACTAGTTTTCATAAACTTCCAGCAAGCAGGCATTATCATTTACTAAAAATGCCGCCCAAGGTAGACCAAGGCACAATCATCATATTAGACGTAGGGCGGAATGTCTCTACTCCTGAGCAAAAGAATGACAGGAGTTTCTTTGAAGAAGCGCGGGAATGCACAGCTCGTATCATCGAACGAAAGATTATGAGCCAAGGGAAGAATCTTCTTGGTATATTACTGCTGGGAACGAAAACAGCCAACAACAACCTAAATGATCAGTGTCCAGGGGCATTCAGGCATATTGAACTTTTTGCTGAGCTCCAATCTCCAACATGGAAGATGATCCGAGATCTCCCTGAAAAGGTACGCATTATTTCATTGGATATGTGATGGTTGGACTGTACCTTACCTTCAAGTTGACTGGAGTGTGTCTAGGAACTCCATCAACTGGGAGCAGCCAATTCTCAGATGGGCGAACTCGACGATGAAATGTCTAGAGCCAGCATCGAGGAGTGCTTTAACCACATAAGGGTCACAAGAGATCTATCAAGGTTGCAGTGGTTGGTTAGACCCAGAGGACCACCCTACTCATTTCAAATAATGAAAGCAGCTGCTTAGGTGGATTTGCTCTAGCTGCAGAACATGCTGAGCTAGTCACTTTTTCTGTGCTGTATTTGGCCTTCACTTTGCTTATTTTGTAGTTTACTTGTGTATTGTATATATACAATGTTTCTGGTCACCAATGTCCGACCCGCTAAGGCGGAGCAATATGATAAATGGATCTGCAAACCTACCATAAGAAGGTGTTTTGCCCCTACTGTCATAGATGCAATACCTACCAATGTAAAGGTCCTACAGTCATAAAAGTGGTTTCTTTTGTTAGATAAAAAAGTAAACAATAAGATGACACAAAAAGGTTTATCAAAACAGACTTAAAAAGTGCATAAAATAATTGTTTGTTTGTATTAAATAATGTTTTTGAATTTGATATTCTAGAGTTAGTACTAACAAACCAAAAAAATGTACTGTTTTAGGATGAGACTGGATTAATTAGTCACTCCTTTCATATGTCTTTTTTTCTTCTAGCCATCAACCAGTAAGGGTGACTGGTTTGAGTCACTGATTGTGGCAGCTGATCATTTCAAAAATGGAGTGAGTGGTGTGAAGATTATGAACAAGAAGATTATATTGATGACCAACTTCCAGGCTCCTGTTAGTGCTGATTCGAAAGACGTTGATGAGGTATTTTCTTTATAAAATGAGTTTGTTAATTTTTGGCTATTATTCATTTAAAAACGACCACAGACTGACAAGTATTATTAGAAGAACTGACAAGCCACAATATAAAATGTTGATTTCATTAATTTCACAGAGCCAATGAATTTTGTTGTTGTATTAATTATTTTTTTCAATTACTACTAATAAACAATACTTAAAAGCCAAATCGGTCAAGCCAATTTCAAGTTTCTGTTAGACTCATAAATTATCACATAATCCCCATATGGACATTGGTTTACCTCATAAACATTCTCAAACAATTGACTTTATATAAATGACTAAGATGACCACTACTCATCAAGCAGATGATCTGACATTATGCCATGACCTTATGATAATAGTCTGCACGAGTCCACTGTTAGACATGGGCCAACACATTGGCTATTAGGGGACTTCGATGTTGGTGATCGCAGTAATATGTTACCTAGGTAGACACTACTGCCACTGCCACTCGATGAAACAGAAATAGACACTGGGATAAAAGAACGATATGACAGAACTATGTGTGACAAATTATGTGTAATCACAAATTCCCAGACATGCGAACTTTCACATTAAGAAATAAATAGAATTCACTTTTCATTTCACTTTACGTAAAGTTATTAATTTAAAAAGCTAAGCTTCTAAGTTGTGCATTGACTCTAGTATAGAATGTAATGTGTGAAAATATAAATAAATAAATATTTTTTTGCGTTTTAGGTCCTCAATGGCTTCAAAGAAGAAAACTTTGAACTAGATATCATAGGGCCTGATATCTATGATGAAAACCAAAAGAGTGAAGATATAGAACTTGCAAGACATTTCATTGAAACTACTAATGGAGCCACTGCTCCATTTTCAGATACATTGCGATACCTCCTCTTTCACAGAAAGAAAATCGTAAATGCCATGCCATGGAATGTAGATCTTAGTATTGGTCCTAATGTGAAAATACCTGTCACTTCATACATCAGGCTAAGAGATGAACCTGCAGTTAAAAACTGGCGTAAAGCTATCAAAGATCCGGTGACACATACAGCAAGTGCCTCAGAAGGAATAGTCAGTAATAAAGTTCACATCAATGTGGAAAATCAAACTGTCGTTGAACCTTCAGAAATAATAAATGGCTATCAATATGGACAGCAAGTCATCCCATTTTCTGATGCAGATAAATCTATGCTATATGAATCAGGAGAAAAATGTCTGTCTATATATGGATTCACCCATGCCAGCAATATAACATGGCAGAATTTGACAGGAGAAGGACTGTCATATGTTTTCGGAAGGAAGGGAGATAAAAAGGCACAAGTTGCTATTCAGTGCCTTGTTAACTGTCTTCATGAACTGAATCTTGTTGGGATAGTTAGAAGAGTTTATAACAAAGGAAATGCTCCTAAAATGTATGCCCTTATGCCTGTTATAGATACAAACAATTTTGTTTGCCTTTCAATGGCTGGAATATGTTTTAAAGAAGAAATTAAATCCATGAGTTTTCCAGCGACAAATTTAAAGAAGTACAATTGTACTGATGAGCAAGTAAATGGATTCAAAGATCTCATTGCAGCGATGGATCTGACAAAGGCATATGATGAAACTTATGATGAAACTGAAGCATTTCCAGTGGCAGAAACGGTCAGTCCATCTGCCCAGTACATGTTGGACTGTATTGCCTTCCGTGCTATGAATCCAGGGAAACCACTGCCACAGCCAAGAGATGAAATTATGATGCTGTTTAAACAGCCTCCATTAATAGAAAAACGGTCCCAAGCCCCTATAGAAAAACTGAAGAATTTATTTACATTAAACAAGGTAGAAGAGAAAACCAAAAACAGGAGAAGAATCGATGATCAACTTGAAAATATTCTAATTAAACCAACGGACCACCCAAGTACAAGTTTTGGCACTAATGGAGTCAATTATGAATTGCCCAAAGTGGAATTACCAGATAAAAAGCCTGAAGCAATTCAAAGAATTGGTACTTTAAATCCTATCAATGATTTTGAAACATTAATTCAAAGTGGGAAAACATTGGCCAATTTAACACCAGACATGACAGAAGTGATAGAGAACTTGGTTTATTGTAATCTGGATGGAACTTATGCAAAATCCTTTGATACAATGAAATTCTTCAGAAGTGAATGTGTCAAAAGTGAACCATCACACTACAATGACTGGTTGAAAAGGTTTAAAACTGCCCTGAATGATAGAAAAAATAATGAAGTAATTGCTTTGATCAGTGAGAAAGGATTGGGCTTCATTTTAAAAGAGGAGAACAGTCTGAGCACTTATGAGGCTGCAGATAGTCATGATGACAGTCAGGCTTATGAAAATGATACAATACCAAACTCTGCTGAACTGACAATAAGATCGGAAATTAATGATTTATTTGATGAAATGTAACAAACTATAAAAACATTAAAATATTTCAAATGCACTAACCCTTATTTTCAATTTAAAACTTAAGCCAGGCAGGGATACAATGTTTTTATTGTTCACCGTTATTACACTTGTATAAACTGGCTGATGTGTTCATCTGAACCTAATTTGTCATAATCATTACTATCTATGTTATTAAAATTATTATCATTTATATTCTAGAACATTGTTAATTTGGAACTTTAAATTTAAATAAAAGTAATGCATATAAAATGATTTTGTGTATTTTTTGCTAAAATATTTGCAGTTTTGGTTAGCTCTGCATGTCTGTCCGTCTGTCATTGGAGAGTTGAACATGAACTTCCTCATAGATTTGTTATGTTCACATTAAATGATTTTTTACTTTACCCCAAGGTATCTCCAAACATCAAAGAATTATGTAAATGTCACCCCAGAGTCTTCTGTCCGACAACAAGTTTCAAAAAGAACTTGAAACTGACTTCAACTGCCCTAAGTCTACTCTTATTAAGGCAATGAAACTTGTATGGTTTTCTCATGGATGTAATTATCAGAACTGGACCAAAGTGAAATGGGACCACTCGGGAAGCACCAGCATTTAAATAAAAAAAGAATCATCCTAATCGGTTCTGGGGTAATAAACATAAAATAAATCATACCCGTAGAATTGAGGACCACCTCCTTTTTTGAAGTCAGAAGAGAAGATTTGGTAATATTGTTACTATGATAAAGCCATAATCTCAAAGCCAAAGTATTGCATGAAGACTAAAAGTAAAAAAAATTATCAGCCACACAAAACATCCAAGGCTTGAACATTGGCCAGACCCATTTTTTAAAGTTGAATCAAATACGTAATATATTATGTTTTACTAATTCATAGTATTAGTAGTAGTTATATGTTAAATGCTGATTCCTAATACATTATCACTTCAGTTGACAGTCACAACAAGACTAATAAATGTATCTACTTTTTGTGTCAGCAAAAATTTTATGGGGCCACTTCATCCTGGCATATATATTTAAAATGTTTATTTTGACTCAGATTGATTCAATTCATCATAATTATTATCTTCTTGACATGGTTTTATTATCACATGATATATCTGATAATTGTGTAATTTCATGAAAATAAAAGCAAAAACATTAAATAATTTCATATAATTTATCTATGAATGATACAACTTAAATTAGGCCAGAAACTTTAATAGTATTCCAATAAAATCTAATCTCAAATTTGCACACAATAAATTCATGTAATTTGTCTTATTTTAGTAAATTCTTTCGGATATAATTAATGTGATCATTGCACACCGGTTGGGCCTATATTGTTTTGGGAATGTAGAAGCTCAAGGAATTCATGGAGTGATAAGTCTTCTTGACAATCTGTGTCCAAGTCATGCTCTAGTTGAGCCTCCATGGAGTTAGCTTCAGGGCTTAGCACAATGTTTTCATCCAGCACGACGTGGTTGAGCCGTGACTTCAAGCTCTGGAGTATCTCCTCTAATTCTAGGCATTTGTTTCTGATTGAAGTGCCGAGATCCGACGACGGATCGATGTCGTCTATTGTTGCGTTCTCGGAGAAGGAATTGGCTGGGGTTCGAGTTTGCGGCGGCTGTATCATGTTAAACAAATGATCTGGAAGTCCATTACCGTTCCTGGCTGCGTCGGGTGACCGGGACTCCGCGAACTCGGCGAGTATTTCGTCAATAAGATCCTCGGCGTTCTGCCGCGGATCTACCACATCCTCGGGCGTCTCTGCACCACTTTCACTGTTCACCATCTTGTTATTGGAGTCCAACTTCATGGCTCTCTAGCAAATGGCTCCAGATTATTGATTCGTTATCAAAATAAATAATAAATACGCGAGAAAATATGGACACTTGTCGCCGAAGTCAGATGATTGATGACTCTGGAGTTGCCGTAAAAAATATGTTTGTTTACATTTTAAAAGTTGCC